>JAQMYG010000006.1:7764366-7786990 GCA_030014215.1 Clariallabes teugelsi | reverse complement strand
TGTGTTATTTTATAGTTTTGAAATCCCCAGTATTGTTGTAGAATGTAGAAAATAAATCACTAAACAAAACAAAAAAAAAGAAATCTGCAAGTGTTCTAAAACTTTTGAACGGTAGTGTACATGCACACACATACACACACACACACACACATACACACAAAGCCGTTCCTATCCACCAGTGGCACAGCATTAGTGTATACATACACAGGAAGACCCAATAGCCTGGTCCCATAAGCATTTTGCCCAATTTTAAATTATCAATACTTTCCCTCATATCCTAGACTCATCATAGTTTTGAAACTAGCAATCGAACCGTAGGATTGAATAGAGTCAGATCCAACACCGCTTGACATTTCTCTTTGGAGTCATCTGAAGCCAGTAGTCTATCAGAATCGGCCCAGAAAAATCAAAGCTTCTCTGCATGTAACATTATTTCTGATACATTAAGAAATGTTTGTTGCTCTTATATTCAGTGTATACACGCATGACAAAGACTGTCAGTTTGGGTACCTCATTTATAAATATACTTATTTGATTATAAATAATGTATCTATGTCTATATATGGATATCTATGTACAATGCTAGGACAAAAAAAGTTGCACACTCAAAGATTTCATTGACCATCTTTCGCTTTGATTGTACTGTACAGTGTGGTGGCGTATTTATGTGTGAAAATTATTTTTTATGCTCCCAGAACCACACTTGCACAACTTGAGTCTATCAAGGAAGAAAAACTACATTGTTGTGATAATCTGGTCATTCACTTCATTCAGGATGTCAGTTGACTTCATTTTATTGCCACATAACGCTGCTGCGCCATGATCTGACTAACCGAAGCAACCCCAGACCATAACACTTCCTCCAGAGGCTTGTACAGTGAGCACTATATGCAAGATATGCACTATTCTTACCCTGACACACCCATCACTCTGGAATAGGGTCAATCTGAACTCATCAGACCACATGACCTTTTTCAATTGCTTCAAAGTCCAATCTTTATGCTCCCTTGCAAATGTGTTTTTCTCTTCCTGGTGAGTCTCACTAACAAGTGGTTTTCTGATGACCACACAGCTGTTTAGTCTCAACCCTGCGAGTTCTCGTCACAATGCGTGTAAACAATGCTCTTATTTTTACTATTAAACTGTGATTGGTACTGTCAGATTTTACCATGGATCTTTACTAAGCATTTCCATGAGTGATCTCTATTAATTTTTACTATTTACCACATTTCTTTCACAAAGTCGAAGGTTCAGCACAGACCTTACAGGTTTTAATGTCGTCTTAAAGGGGTGACTATTTTTTGGCCAGGTGATGTACATGCCACGAATTGTACAGTATATGCTTTATCTATACATCTCTCAATCTAAACACAAAGATTATTTTGCATGTACTGTAAATAACACGCCCTGCGATGGATTGGCACCCTGTCCAGGGTGTACCCTGCCTCGTGCCCTAAGCCTCCTGGGATAGGCTCCAGGCCGCCCGAGACCCTGGATACAGGATAAAGCGGTATAGAAAATGAGCGAGTGAGTGTAAATAACACAACATTTAGTTACTGTTTTTGAAAAACCACACAGAACTTACCTAACACATGAAAGTGCTTGATAATGTATGAGCAGTTGTATGTTTTCCATTTTCTGATTTATATTCACATAAAATCCTGACACAAATATTTTTCCCCGTTTGACATTTAGATAATTTATATCCTGAACTATATGTCGTTGAATGCTACTTCACTATTTACACCAGAGGTTGTTGCAGAGACTGGTTTGTAACATTTTATTGTAAAATAAATCCCACTAATCCCTCTGTATATATCGCTATGTATAAAGTAATATTCTGTCTATTAGAGTTTTTTTTAATTCTGAGCTGTCCAGCACACATGAAGCCACATGTAGGACACAACACAAACACAACAACTCTCACAACCTGAGTGAAATGTCTTAATGATTATGAATAAACTACACACCTTTATTGACAAATGGTTTGTGAATGTATTTATTTGAGAATCTTTTAAAAGTGTTATTTTCCTGACATCATGACACGTTACGTGCCATAAATAACATCCTTTAATAACAAACATGACAAGACTAAATGTTACAAACGGTTAAATGGCGGTATCTCTAATTTAGCCAGTCCTTAAATCTTTTAAGACACTTAGAATGGATTGTCAACTTCCTAAAAGGGAGATTTTTTCAAATTTCTCCAACTACGTCACGTTATTCAATCCGAAATGAGACAGGGGAAATTTTGCCAGGAAATGTTTAATAATGAAAATCATCTCCTTTTCCTGGGGGCACTGAAGGGTCAGATTTCCTATCTGTATTGCTCCATGTTATCAGAAACCTCTTCATCTTTAAATCCTCTAAGAAAGATTTGGAAAAGGGATATGAGGCAATAACTCAATTATGATGAATGGCTCTCTATTCAGGTGTTTTTTTTTTCCAACTTCAAACTCTATGCGTGAGCAAAACTTTATATGTTATTTATATGAAAAAAGTTTTTGCTCAGCCCCAATATGGGTCTATAAAAATAGTTCATAATATGCTAGCTAGAAAATTCATGTTGTCCCCATGAATACATATATGAAATCCATATATTTATTAGTTTATTAAATGACATCACTTATCTGACAAAGAAATGTGTATTTATCTTATGGTCATCTTCTCCCTTCTTCCATGGCTAACAGAATAAATCTGAACTATTTTCTCAGATGGTCCCATGGTCCCCTTTGTGGGATTTACTTGAACAGTCAAGAACCCAGTCTTGACGTACATTCAACTTTTTTTTTTTTAACCCATTTTTCTTTTCACCTAATTATTCTCTCACTAGCTTGTCATGCCTCTTGCTTTCCATGGTCAGTCTTTCATACCAACAATATATTGCTTAACGTGTTTAAATGTCTGCTCTGGGTGTCAACTGTATATTGATCAATTGTTCTGTAATTTTTTTCCCTACCTTGCGAATGGTAGCAAAAATGTACAGTTACATCAGTCCACGCTACTTTCTCAACAGTACGGTTTTATCAGTGAAAACATTTTTTAACAGGTGGCACGGTGGCATAGTGACTAGCACTGTATGGTGTAGACGACATACTGGTAGAAGTAGAACTTTATGTTCATGTTGCTAACATTATCAGAATATAAATTCTATTGCTTTAACACTTTTAGCACTTTCTGACATTTGGATTTAATGTGATCCATCAATCCATTAATCGACTGTTAAATTAACCACGCAAATAAAATGTAGAAGAGTTCGTTCCCAGACAGCTGACCCAGGAGTAGAAGGAACATCTGTCGAAGTCTTGCAAAAACCAGATGACCCGGTATTCATGTTGAGGATCATTACCGGGGGCAAAATGTGGGTGTATGGGTACGATCCTGAGACGAAGCAACAGTCTTCACAGTGGAAGAGCCCATCATCTCCATGTCCGAAAAAAGCGAGAAAGTGCATTCTCATCGTCTTTTTTGACATTCAAGTCATTGTGCTTTGGGAATTCATCCCCAGGGTTCAGACTGTCCATAGTGAATTCTACTGGCAGGTTTTATGGCATTTGAAGAAGGAAGTCTGGCTAAAGTGATGAGATCTTGAAACTTTTTGATACTACCTCGTATTACTTAAATTAGTATTAAGGTGTAGCAGCAGCATAGATATATGGGCGGGGCGTTATTAAAGGAGGGAAAGAGCGTATTTTGGTCTGCGCATGCGTACTGAGCTTGGCCAGGACAAATTAATAGAGCACTGGCTTTGTTGTTATGGTGATAAAAAAAAAAAAATCAATAAACATAATAAAAACGGTTAAACGAGAGTGGTTTAGCGACCTGTTCGGATTGTAATAACCAGCCAAGAACATAACATATGTTTATAAGCTTGCTGTTTATTAGGACAGGATATGCCTCTATTAAGACTAACACTGCAGGAATGCGGAAAACTAATGAGCAAGGTGATAAAGAGTGATAAAAGAAAACACTACCTAGTTTATAAACTACAGAAGCTGACATTAATAAGCTGAGTTTGGTTGTTTTGTATCATGATAAACTTTGACAGTAACAGAAAGTAAAAATAACTCAAAAAAAAACAAAAAAAACAAAACATGAGGAAAACAAACACAAGACACACACTCACCCGTCTCCTACAACCACACACTTTATGGCCTGCATGTCACAGCCGGGTCTCTGCTGCTTGTTGTGTTAGAATAAATAAATAAATAAAATAAAAGCACACACACTCTCTCTAGTTCTGTCTCACACACACCCTGCGTTACTGAGCTAGCAAAAAAAAAAAAGCCTCCAGTTGAACAAACAGAAGCCACCACCCAAAAACAAACCGGGAGAAAATCACAGCTCCTTTAATAATAATAACGCCCTCCTCTTCTCTTCTTTATAGCTCACATGCCTGTGACTTTCCCTCTATCCGTATAATGACGGACACCGTTCTTGCACTATGATTGGCTGACTCTCCTCAAACATATCGCTGATTGGTTCAACTTAGTGCGCGCATGAGTCCTTAACCAATCGTAAAGTAAGAAGGCGGGGATTATTGGGAATACGAGTGGGAAGGAAAAAAGGCAATAAAGCAAACGCTCTACCGCCGTCTACTGGAGGGAGACAGGTAGTATGTGTGGAGCAAATACAAAGTGTGATTTAAAAATATATATATATTTTATTACTCTGATAATGGCATTTTCTTTCATTTAGGAAAGAAATTTCTAGATAGATTTCTAGATAGAAAGGTGATTTGGGAACTTATAGGGATTAATTGTATTGAAATTAATTAGTTGTACTTACTCGTATATCGACTATATTGCTTCATCTCGAGTGTTAGGGCATAAGGCAGTGTACACCGCACACATACACACTCACATACCCAGATGCTCATTCACACATTATGGACAATTTGGGAACGCCAATTAGCCTCATCGGCATGTCTTTGAACTGGGGGAGGAAACCGGAGTACCCGGGAGGAAACTCACCAAGCACGGGGAGAACATGCAAACTCCATGTACACAGAGCCAAAAAAGGCCTCGCACCCATAGTCTGGAGGTGCAAGGCGACAGTGCTAACCACTAAGCCATATAGATGTGTGTGAATGATTTTTTAAAACTGATTTTAGTACTCTCATACAGGCATTTTGTTTCATTTAGGAGTCTAATTAGATAGAAGGGTGATTAGGAAACACAGGAATTAATTGTATTGTAATTAATTAGCAAAAAAACAAACAAAACAAAAACATACATCTGCTATGGATGGTCTCATGTGAAAATGCCAATACGTCACCCTTATGCTCTTAAGTGCAAAACTTTAAATGGAAAAAAAAAAAAAATCATTCAACACGCACACAGTATTGTTTGATTTTACAGTAAAGCGTTATAGAATGATTTATAATTTTATCAGCTGTATCCCGGATAAGGCTGGGTTTCCTTTCGTCTTTGCTTCCTCTTGGTCATTCCTGGCTTACAGTATGTACTAAGAATCTAGGGTGTATTTCCCATACAATAGTTTGGCAAATGTTTGTAGACACCGGTCATATGTATTTACTGTTTCCTGAAATATCAGATTTAGTTCGAAGTTGCTGTTATAATAACTCCACCCCACTTTTCATGGAAGGCTTTTTCTCAGGTTTTGTAGATGGAAATTTTGTGGGGATTCTCATTCAGCCACTAACTAGTGAGATAGAGGTCAGATACTAACGTAATCAAATGTAGTCAGTGTTCCAGTTGATATCACAGGTGTTCTGTCGAGTTGAGGTTAAGAATCCTCCACTCGAAACTTGGCAAATACAAAAAAATCTTTTTAAAAGAAAACATTGCAGCAGTTTGGTGATGAAGCACACAAGTATGTTTATCAAGTGTCCAAAAACATTTGGTCATATAATGTGATATACAGTTCCAGGTGAAAGACACACATTTTGAACCCCACTTTTAATTATAATTAGGAAATAAAATAGCAACTGACTGTTGTTTAAAGACAAGAACAGTATTGTGTCAAGTGCATTTGCAAAACCCATCAAGCACCCTGATGAATCTGGCTCTCATGAAGACCTTCCCAGCAAAGCAGGACCAAAACTTACCTCTGCGGCAGAGAAGTTGTTCATTTAGAGTTACCAGCCTCAAAAATCACCAATTAACAACACCTTAGATTAGAGCACTTATGAGGCTTTACAGTTCATAAGTAGCAGACACATCTCAAGATAAACTGTTCAGTTCCAGTTTTGGGTCTGTGTACATGGAGTTTGCATGTTCTCCCTGTGCTTGATGGGTTTTCTAAAAGGTACTCTGGTTTCCTCCGACAGTCCTGAATGCAGATTACCTATTCTGTACAAACTCGTTTACATGTGAACCTGTACAGGATAAGCAGTATAGAAGATATAAATGAAAAAATTAGATGGCGTGTCCAAACTTTTGATGTATTGCATGTACATGACTGGTTCACCAGAATGGTTTTATAGGAAGTTTCCACCCTTTTCTTGGGTCTGACAAATGAATAATTAATTCTCAAAGCATCTTTAAAAAATTAATTTTTATTTGAACATCCCACACGAACAAAATATAACTTCATTGCAAAAAATCCAACCTGTGGTCCCTCGATAATTACAAAATGATTTGAAAAGCATTTACAAAAATACACAATATAAAGTCTTACTAAGATCAACACAAATACATAAAAAAATAAATAGTGATTAATAACAGTCTCTCTTAGCTGGGCACTTGAAAAAGCATTACACTATATAGGAAAATGCAAAATTATTATTAGACACACTTAAAGCGGACAAACTATTAACATTATGTACAACATGCTGTTTAAAATACACTGTAGTCCATTTTGTTTCGAATCAACATACTGAGTGTTCTTCAGTGCAGTTCAGACCACGCCGAGTTCGCTGCTCTGTGTCCGTGTCGCATGCCGGAGTAAAATCACACAGAGGTGAGAGAGGAGAAAAAAAAAATTAAAAACAAAATTTCCAGATGGAGAACTTTCTATTGGCTGAGAGGTACGGAAGTGCAAAGCACAGAGGCAACACTCTGACGGTTAAAGCAAAAGCGATCGTGTTGTGTGTTTCCATGTTGTGTCAGTTTGGCGTGGGATGTCCTCTGTGAAACTCCACATCCAGTTACTGTTCGATCACAGCTGTACCGGCTCGCCGTGAACCCGGAATCGGTACAGGCACGTGTACTCGGGGTGACCCCAGTTACTCAGCACTCGCAGCTCGATAATCTGGAAAGCTTCTGTGTTGTTTTCCTGGAAAGAGTCAGGTGATAACATGAATATTATTAGCAACAGGCGCTGAACTGATGATGAAGCATATTTATTTTTAGTACAATGTGTACAACTTGTAATGATGAAAGAACACAGACCTGAACAAAGCATGCATTAGATATTAACTCAGGCTGCATATCTGATTATGGTTTCCCATCCTGAAATCTTAATTATTTCAACTCCAAACCAGAGGCATATCACAGGTGGCGATAAAGAGCACAACAGCACTGGGACATTGAAATAGATGCACCCTATATACCCTATATATTCGGTCTACAGTACTAAAAAGAAGGGAGAGTAACTGTCTGCCAAAAAACACATTCAAAACTAGTTATGGAAGCACATTTAGCAAAAAAACAGATCTGATACCCTTGTGTCATCTTAAACACTTTGTCCCCTTAGTAAACCTGTCAAAATTGATCCAAAATGCATCTGAACGGTCCATATTGCTCAGGCTGCGCCCTCGTTCCTACATCACAGCCGTGCTGATATTCAGCACAACAGAACTACTTCAAGTGTTATATAGCTTAGTTGTGTGTATATACATCTGAATATAAACTAATGCTTTATAACTGTGCCATTATTATGGCTCCATTCTTCCTCTACGTTAAAACGCTTCCCCAGGTATTGTGTGTGGTTAAGGCTTAACCACTTATTTTAAAGCGTTCAGGTTTAGTTTAGAATTTAGTGATTCATGGAGTGTTTAATATCTGGATTAGGGTCAGTGTTATGCACTCTATGTGCCAAAGTCTTTTTTCCTTTTAGAGTAGGATGCTACATGATTCTGATATAAATAAAATCAGAGAAAAGCACATTTAACATGCAGTACTGGGCAAAGGTCTTGAAGCACCTTAATTCTTCATATTAAATTAAATTATATAGATTAAATTAAAGGAATATAAATAAATGTTTTATTGTAATAGCCTGTAAAGTGCCTAAACTTAGAATTTAAAAATTGGTAGTTTATGCAACAACCTCAGCAGCAACCTTATTTCCCATCTCATCTGTTCCAGCCACTCAGCATTCAGGATCACCAGTACACTAATCGCCAGCCTGATCACCGGTCATCATCTGTACCCGTTTCTCACCAGTTCATGCCTCAATTTACATATTCTTTTGCTTAAATGAACTATTCTTCAAGACACAAAAATACAAAAGTCTGGCTCTTTGGAGGCAAACAAGTTGTTTGCACAGTGCTGTAGGAAACCCCATGTAAATGAGACCCCATCCAAACAGGGCTTAAAAACATTTAGTGCGGTTCTCTTACCATGACCAGGTAGGTCTGCAGTGCGTCTCCATCCTCTTGGTAGACGTACTCCCCAAGCAGCTGCCCCTCCTCCTGCTGTTCATCCTCAAGACCCTTTACAGAATGGTAGAATAGAATGAAAGTCACACTTTTACTGTACATCCTTCTCCACTTCAGAATTAACCATAGTCCAATTGAAAAGCACACAACATTTAAAGTACTCCTACACATACCGTAGGATTTTAAAACAGACCATTACATTACAGTGAGCGGACTTGTAAAGGATGAGTGGCATAAAAATGACAATTAATAATTTTTTAATAAAAAGTATAAATATACAGAAAAAAATTCTGTTGCACTTTTATTGTGGTGAACTCAACCCATGAAGTTATATATTAATACTTATCAAGTGCTTGGAATTGAAGAATTTTAAAATCTGTAACTCATTTATACTATACTATTAGACTATAATAGATGCCCAAATATTGTTTTAGCGCTGTTTATATTATTAACCAGACTGCATGTCTTCAAAAATGTCCGTCACTTGATTTGCATGATTTGTACAGACACAAACACCAACACGGTCTACTGAGAATCTTAAACAGAACGCAACAGGATACATTTTGTCTCTAAAGCTTGAGGGGGAACAATTCACAGATTTGATATGGAGGAATATTACTTTCATCATTAAGCTTATTTGTGAGACTAATTCATCTTAAACTGATTTTCAAATCAACAAATCTGTTAGCATTCAGGTTTCTGTATTGTGGTCTTACATAGACAGTGAAGTTGCGTGGGGCGCTGCTGATATTGCCAGTAGGTGAAAGAGCTTTAGGGATGTGTTCCAGGGAAAAGGCCGTAGGAACGATCTTCACACACAGACGAATCACCAGATAGCCGGTTGAACCTTTAAATGCCCAGCAGTTACCAGGATGAACATCCGGCTGATGTGGGAGAACGACAAAAGAAAGGAAATGGGTGTGAACTTGTTGTTTGGCTATTATTGTGTGACGTAAGCACCAATAAGTAATAAGAATGGGGCTCACCTGTATTACTGCACGGGGAGACTGCGAAAAGTACCAAAGTGGAAAACCGAACAGACTCATCAGTGCGGTCTTTGTCTCGTACGTCTCGGAACAGCGTGTGCTCAGGATGCTGCCGCCTAAAAACACAAATACATACAGTACAACTTGAAAATAACACTCACTTTCTCAGACACAATCAAAACAGGAGTTCGAATCGAACCTTGATTCCTCAGTTTTACGTGACTATCGTGACAATCTTTAGCACTTGTTCATAGCTACCTTTTATGCAAAATTTATTAGTAATTTTTAGAAATTCAGAAGGGTCTCTGCGATTATTGTGTAAAGATTTACAAATATATTTTAAAAAATAAATAAATTAAAAAAGATTTATGCTTATATTGAAGATGAACCGGTCGATCAGCCAGTGACTAGAATTGGCTAGTTTTCAGAGCGGAAGTTTGAGTGACGACAGAAAAACTTTTTTGTTTTATTTTTTCCTTCAAAAATTGTGTGAATCGAAAGTCTCTGATCTGTATTTTTCTCCAAACTGAGTGAATTGGTCTCAAACCCAAACGTTTACACAAGTCTCAAAACACGGCGTGCGCCAATGAGTCAAAAATTTCTCAAGTTGAGTTTTGAAGACTTGAGGTATTTAAGGTGGTAAAACATTATAATTTCTTAATAATCCAACAGGTGGCGCACTCCGAACTATTTACACATTTTTATACAATGTGGTAGGAATGAATTATTTACCAAGTTAGTTTAGGAATAAAAATGAAGGCGAATGACAGACGTTCTGCTCATTTAAATGTTAAACTCTTAGTTTGTATTGTTCAGTTTCTCACTTAAAAACCAAGCGCAGCATTTAATGTTATAAGGAACGGATTACATTTAATTATTTGTTAAACTATTTAGGTTTAAAATGTGAACAAAAATCAGGGAAAAATGTAATATCAAATCTCGAAGCAGGACCTAGTTGTCGTAATATTGTATTGTGAAGTGACTTGTGATTCCCGTCCCTAGTCTCCAGTGTGTACACAAAAAGAACATTCCCTTCTTTTCCTCCATCTTTGTATGAGCCAAGGCTTAAACAAGACAATGAAATATTTCCCCCATTGTGAACTCATAAGATGACCCCCTACCCCGAGGCTGGTTGCTCAGCTCTGCTGTTCTCTGGCTGGGTGTGGTTCAGTAGGAGCTCATTTACAGAGACACTGAAACAAGGTACTTGGAGGAGGAGTGAAATGCAGGGAGTTTGAGGTATGAAAAAAGAAATTTTATATACAGGGCTATTTCAGCTGGAGCCCACGTTACCTCGTTAATGAAATAATAAAACATGGAACCTTTGAGGAGCAAAATATTCCAATGAAGATGTTTTGGTATTAAAATCAGGCATGTGTATTAGTTCATTTCACAAGTAAAATACACAGTGATAAGAGTTCCCATCTCATGTTTATAAAAATCTTAACACTAGGTGCATACCCCCCCCTCCCACCCCCCTTTCCCCTCACCCTCTAGAATGGCAGGCAGTATTCCACTGCATGAAAGACCTGTGATGTGTAGAGTGTGAAAAAACGTGCTTAAACACTAATGCATCTGGGCCGCCACAAAGTAAAACCGTAACTGCAAATGTTAATTCGTAACCAAATCCAGGCTGCTTAGTCAGAGCTTAGAGTTCCTCTTAAACCTACTCACTACTGTAAGCGTGGTTTTGATACTGTACTGTACCTCCAGACTCCAGAGCGTAATCCACAAGGCCAATGCGGTCCTCAGAGTAGCGTTTGAGAGCGTTCTGCACAATCAGCTGGACATCCTAGTGCAAAAAGGTAATGGGTGAGTAAAGGTGTTGAGGAACGATCTAAAAACTTGCTATATTCGTGACACTCACCTCTTCTGATAAGCCGGATTGTTCAGTGGCGTGCAGGACGCTCTGCGTGATCACCTCTTCGCTTGGCTTTTGCTGCATCTCCTCCATCTGAAGCGACAAGTTACCTAGAATACTCTTCTCGAGTGCACCAAGTGATACCAGGAGGTCCGAGTTGCTCACGAACTGAGTGGAAAGCCAGTCCATTAAAGAACCCGGCAGCTTCACGTCCTTCTGCTCGCTTCCGTACAGAAGAACTTGGAGCTCCTTCTTGACCTGCGCAGATATCTGCAAGGCAAACAGAACCAGCATCAATGTGACTTGCACCACTTGAGAGAAACGCTGATACGACAGGAATAACAAAAAGTGATGTAACAGGTATACGACTTACTGTGTCATGAAGAGAATCCAGCTGTTCGCACCTTCCTTTACAGCCCTTCACCCCCTGCAGGTCGGCCCGGATGCTGCTCAGGGCATCCTCCAGCTTGCGCACTTGTGCCAGCAGGGTCGCGTGAGAAGCACTATCCATTTCGCCGCTACAGAGAAAGCGATGGTCAGGTGTGATTAAGAAACTTTGAAGGAAAAATTTCCCTTGCAGTTCATCACAGAAAAATGTTTAGAGATTATACCTTTAATACTTAGTATTATTGTTCTCAATACGCTATTTGGCGAAATAAAGCGTGTAGCGAACATAAGCAATTTGATATTTAACCGGAAGTTAAAAGGACATTTTAACACCAATCCTAGTTTGCGCAAGACGAAACTCGCCAGAGGTACCAGAAATTTGCTACTTGTCTCTACAGCTGTCTCTAACCCAGTGGGTACACGACTGTAATTTCACTATAATATTGTTTAGACACTCAGCTAGTTTGCACAATATGAACATACAACACAGCACTAGCATTATATTCTACATGCATTTTATTACACTTAAATTTGATTGAATAATACACAAGTAATTAAAAACTGAGTGCAGTGATTAAAAGGCATGTTATAACTCTAATAAAGACGTAAGCCTTATGGTAACACACCTGACAGTAGACGGCATCTCAACCTCTGGTCTTGTTTGTAACTCCTTAAAACATCAAACATACACACAATCACTTATATGACCCATACCGAAATGAGATGTGATTAAGATCAAAGATCGAGTTCTGAACCATACTACCTCTGTCCTTTGCGTCAGCTCCTGAAGAAGAGCTTCGATCTTGGCTAGTCGGGACTCCTGAGTTTGGTACCCGGCTTCGAACTCTCTCTCATCCTGGAGGAATAAGACAAAACATTCTCTACTGATTATCCTGTCCTAATTCCATCTGGAAATATGGTATAATTTTCTTTACAGACATACCTTCTGCGAATGTCCGTCCTCTTTCTCCATCTCTTCTCTTAGCAGGCTTAATTTCTGCTCTAGAAGCGTGCCCACCCACTGGCCCATGGCCTCTTTATCCATGTTCGTATGCAGCTCTTCCTTAAGTGAGCTGCACAGACCCAGGACCTCTGTGTGTCTCTCCTCCTGTTCGCCTCCTGATGCGGTCACTTTATCCCACAGCAGACCCAGGCTCTTCTCTATCTGTGCAAGTCGTCCCGAATCGACCGCAGATACAACCGGCGGTTCCTGCTGATGCCACGACAACGTTAATTCTCCAGAGGGTAAAACTCTGTAGGCAGAACTGACACTTGATCCTAATTTACCTGAGAACCTGTCTCGGATACAGTGATATCATGTTGAACGTCATCAACTGGGGTGGGTAATGTGATGTGTTCAAAAGCGGCGGCTTCATCGATCGTCGAGTCTCTGGTCACGTTTACGACAGGCCAAAGTGTGGAGAAGCTGAGCATTCCCCAATACCACAGGACGGCTAAATAGCAGAAAATAGGACAGAGATGGAAATGACAAGTTATCACATGTTCTGTGGGAATTCATCAAAGGAGAAAACAAACAAGGTCTTAAACATGAGGGCATGTGCACTGGTGAACTCACCAAGAGTAAGCACAAAGGGAAGAATAATCAGGAAAAGCTTCTGGAGTATAGGGAGGATCCTGCAGAAAAAGTGTTAATTCTGAGTGAACTTTGTCGAGACATGTTCACAGCTTATTTCAATTAAATATTTAAAAATATTAAAAGTCTATCAAAACTTTTAGCATAAAGACCCGTGTTATTCCGCTTGTTGCAGGAAAAGAGCTCGAATTATTAAAATAAATGTATAACGCATGTTTAAAAAAGTGATATCACATAATAACAATGTTTAATAGAGCATATGGTGCTCCATGCTTAATGAAATACATATGCACAGTCCAGCTCTATCGCAAAACATTCTGTCTGTGACTGTATGAATCAAGTCTTGTTTGCTTTCAAATTCACAGTGAAACCAAGTCAAGGAATTCCAGTTTGAATGCACGTGACAGGTTCCTACATGCACAGGTACAAATCTCTGCCTGAAATTTAAACACTTATTAAAAAAATAAGAATAAAATAAACAAACCTGGTCAAAAAAAAGACGTTGAACAGAGACATGAATGTGACCAACTGGTACCATGCCGTTCCCAGCCAGTGTAACGCCCCTGAAGCTGCACTCCCTGTAAGAACACACACACACAGTCAACCATAAATCAGGCCATGAAGAAGATAAGCACAATGGGGTAGGGAGTTTGCTGGGGCCACGACCACAGATATTAGAGTAATCAGCTGAGAGGAGGAGGAGGAGGAAGAGAAGGAAGAGGGAGAAGTCACGCCTTGACTCCGCTGTTAGTCAAAGTGTTAGGGAGAGAAGCAAGGTCAGCTTACACACTACTGACAAGAGAAGCTCTGGTGGTTAATGCTGTGTGAGGAAAGTACCATGATGGCAGAACGTTGACTTTATGACAGTTATAGTCTCAATTGGAGGTCAATTCAGCCTTTGAATAATCAAATTAAGAGTTTAAACGCATGCCATTTTTAAAACACACGCCGTTTTCCCCCCCTGAGGATGCTGCTTGTTAGGAATGCCAGGGTGTTAAAGTTTAGTTTCATGCGGTGCTTAATTGCCCAGTTGTGGCTTTAACCAAACAGCTACGCGTATTCTTAATGGCCACATCTGTAAAAAGCAATGCCTTGCTTTCTGACTTGAAAAAACCTGAAAGTACGAATGCTAAATGCGGTCCCTCTGCCAAAGCAACCTGCATTGAAAGTTTCCAATGACGAAGAACACTGCTCATGCTTGTGAAGACTAGAATGTTTTTGGCTTCGCGCCGACACAGGCATGATGTTACTCAGAGACGGCACACTACAAAAGGGACAAAGGCACAGTATTTGAAACAGGATTAGAAAGGGGTTAGGGAAGCAGATAAAATGCCCAGGAAGTCCTGCAACTGGATACAACATCTCATGCGGGGATTTTTTTTTTTTTTTTTTGTGCAAGAAGCTGAAAATCCCATAGTAATGACCTGGAGACACTGCAGCCAAATAGAGAACAGAAGGAATCTTCCTCATGACAAACCAGGCTGTTGAAATAAGGTCCTGGAACGCCTTTAACACACTGCTGCCTGGACACCATCAATGGGGAGGAAAGCAAAATTACTCATTCGTTTATAAGAAAGCTCCAAACCCAATACACAGTCTTAACGGTAACCGAGAACATGAAGCAAAACTGAAGTTTTCAACCGGTTAAGAACCAGGGAGTACAAAACCTGTGAATGTTATGAGGAGCCACAGAACCTCGATCAGCCACGGGGCACTGGAGGACCCTGTGGAGACCGTGACTGTCCTCGACGTCTGTTTTTCTTTGCAGTCGTCACCTGTTGGGGTTCGATGAGATGTACGGGGGAAAAAAATATATCATTATGTGAACTAGATTCATTAGATTTAAAACATCAATTAAACAAGTATAAAAAAAAAAAATAATAAAAAAAAAAAATGGAGTGAACCATTTTCCGATCGGCCATAGATAAATGAAGCGGATATGCCTTTGTGTTCAAACGCAAAAGACTGCTCAAGGTTTGCTGCCATGTGTTTTGGTGAATCATGCCCATTTTTGTTTGCAGTGCACGAGGACGTGACTCATCTCCTGCTGAGCAAACTAATCAACACACCTACAAGGAACGGATCCGCGGACAAAACACTAAAAGCCAGCCTAATGTCTTCAGAAACCGGCTTTTAGTGCAGTGTGTGGCATCTAACCTGATCCATTCAGTCGTGCAGAGCTTGTACAGTACCCTATGATTAGTCTTCGCTATGTGGCGTGTATATGAGAGAATGAGAGAGCGAGAGAAAGGAAGAGAGGAAGTGTAACAGAGGCGTACTTACACAGAGGGCCATTAAGAGCGTGCGGGTCCTTTTGAATCACCGTTTCATTTACATTCATGGTTCCACAGTAACTAGCATGACCTACAGAAAACCAGCACAACAAAACACAAAAATCATTCTATTCCCTCAGGCTCCCTTCTGCAGTTCTTATGCGTCTGATCAGAGCCCAGGATGTGCAGGGGTGGATTCAGACAGGCGAGATTTGCATGTAACCAAGGTAATGCCCATAGGAGAGAGAGAAACATTTGTTTATGTGCAATACGTCAAGCTCAGCTTTTTTTTTTTTTGGGTCGCAGAAGGGTTAAATTGTGTTGGACGTAGTGGAGAAGGGCCTGACTGGTGAAAAGTGCACATGTCAGGACTTGAAGATAAAACAGAACTTGATTCAGCACTTGGTGAAAATCATTCATTGACACTAAACATCGACACCAGAAACGAAAGGTGTGACAGGACAGACAAGCACCACAGGAGACCCTTAGATTAAAAACTACCAAATGATCAAGAACAAAATTAAAATAAAAAACAGAACACAGTACCGATCACATGCTTGACCTATCCGAGAAATCTTGAAGGACAGCGGTGTCAGCGATGACACAAAGGATTGAAAAGTGGTAAGAGACAGCAGTGCTCAAGACGCCGTTATTACCTCCGTTAACACTGCCACTGCTGGTCTTCCTCAGACTGATATACTGAGCCGGCAGTGTGAGGGCTGCAGCGGTGGTGGCACCTGCTCTCCTGCACACCCTCACACACCGGTCTGCCAGTGAGCACAGCTGGACTGGAGAGAGATCGGGGTTAAGACAAACACAAGCAAAAACGTTAACACCAATGCAACTTATAACTTCAACAGCTACTGTACAGATACAGAAACGAGAATGTGGAAGAAACAAGTGAAGTTAAAGACAGAGGTTAAAGAAGGCTGTGAATCTCAGTATTTTTCAGTGTAGCTGTACGGACACGGATTTGCATGCAGTGTGGAATCCTAGTCCGAGATGAAGACAGGACAGAAATCATTCCAGTTAGAGTTAGAAGGGTCAAAAAGACAAAAACGTTATAAAGAACTGTACATTTCTGACTTGTTAAGGTGAAAACACCCAACAACGTGTCGAGATATCATAAGACACTAGTCCTCAGAGTGAGCCATTTATTTTACTTGCATTGTGGGCACTCAACTAAACCGTACCCGATATAAATCCACCGTGTACGCTTCCTTGTTCTTAAATGAGAGCTGATTAGAACAGGTTGTTTGAGTCATTTTGACTCGCACCTCCTATCGCGATTAGGATAATGGACTGAGAAATTTCTCTTCACATACCATAAATAAAAAAGTCCAAGCCAAAAACAATATTTATTCCTCCTGTCACAGATACATTCCGACCTTCTCACACAGTATTAAATAGATTTGCTTTAACAAATGTGGGTGCTGATAAGAAAATACGAATCTGGGTGTTAAACATCCAGGAGGCAAAAGAAAGAAGGTGAAACGAGGTGAAAAGTTCAGAGATGATCGCATGCACTGGTGGTGAAGACGCTCCGGTGAAAAGAAAGGGAGCAAGAACTGAGTTCAGGAGGAAGGATGGTACCTTTGCCTAGTTGGCAGGTCTTGAGAACGCTCTGCATGAGTACGGCAAATACACAGAATACAGAGGTACAGACTCTCCTGCTGTAATGCAGGAAGGCCTCCGAGACAACTCCGAGCACACCTACAGACAAACCACATCCAGGTTTTAAGAAAAACACTTGATATTGGAAGATGATGCTCCAGAATAACCTGCAAGCCAGAATGTAATGCTTAACACCAATATGTAATTTGTAAAAGAGCGAGTGAGACATAAATGTATGAATGAATATTAAATCAAAGATCATTATGAGATCAGGAACTCTCTGGAAACAAGATGCTCTAAACTTCACTTCTCATCTGACACACATCGGTCACTGATACTACTAGAAACTAACGAAAGAAAAAGACGATGTGATTTTCATCATGTGCAGCCTGAGCACAAAAAGGAAAAAAAAATTTAAAAAAAATAAAAAGGAAATTTAAAGTGCTCAACCCACATACTGTAACACTCCCACAACACCTCGTCTGTAAGTTATAGAGAATGTGAAGATGTATCTCACCGGCTCTGTGTCGTCGGCTCCTCTCTCGGCTGTATACTGTAGTGTGAGGAGGGGAAAAGGCTGTGCTCGCAGCTGCGGCGGCTCCGTCCACTGCCGTTCTGTTCAGGGCGGCTAAGGAGTAAGAACAGGAGGAGGAGGAGCAGGTTTTGGAGGAGGTGGAGGCTTGGAAAGCATCTCTCCGGTCAGAGTGGCTGGCCACGCAGTTATTGCAGATATAGTCGCTGTGTAGGGTGGAGGTCTGCGTCTGAGCCACGTGCATGCCGCTGTTGTTGAGAGAGAAGCTGTGGTCCGCGTGGAGAGTCTGATCTAAAAAAGGTAGCATCCGGGAAGTATACGCACATAAAACACAGATGTATTTGTATAGAGAAATGGAAAAAGACTGAAGAGGCTCTTTGAGAAAATTAATACAGTGCTTGAATTTATTTACAGTTTTCCAGCTGCTCCAAATTAAATCGATTAGCATGGACATTTTTTGTGACTGATCTTTCCTTCTCTAACTCTTAGCACTTATTTTTAGAGGGGGGGGGGGGGAAACATGGGGGGAAATGTCTCTTCCAAAATAGAGTGTACATGCAGCAGAAGAAAAATAATAATTAATCCCTCCTTTGCGGTAGAAAAATGTTAATCGCAAGCAACTTGAATCAAATTCTTCTCTTGTGCTGCACTGATCACCACGCGGAATAACATCACAGTCACCAAATTAAGACGGTCATAGATCTGTTATACTAAACTTCCAGCTGCCTAACACACAGTGTGACTTGCAAAACAACCCCTGCTTTCTGTTTTCACCCGAATGAGGATGGCTTCGCTGTTCAGTCTGGTTCCTTTCAAGGTTTCTTCCTATTGCCAACTCTGAGGGTTTTTTTTTTCTTTTCTTGCTACTGTCGCCCTCGTCTTTGTGACAATAACCACTGTTAAAAGCGCTATACAAATAAAATGTAATTGATTTGAACTGAAGAGCGTGTTTCAAACCACATTGTGAGAACTAACTTATACGCTTAAATATGCATGATAAATAAATATGATGCATCTGCCTACTATTTAGCAGGGAAATACGCAGTACAAAACATCTGCTGCTGGAGTGGTGTTACAGAAGTGTTATGAATATAAAAAAGTAATAAATAATTTAAAAAAAAACCCATCTCAACGAAATACATTTGTTCCTGGTTAGTTTTGACTCTCTCTCTCGTTGTCAATTATTAACCGTCTTTGTGTAGCCAGACTTCTACCCACCCTTGCCCTAGGTTGTACGATGATGTTTGATGTTGACTCAGAGATACAGTTTTTCATCTAAACACCACTGACACAACACCGAGTGTGAACTGCTCTCTTACAAAATAACCTAGGTGACTCAACAGCTAAGCACTTCATCAGTCCCAGGACTTACAGTAGTAATTATACTTTAAACCACAAAGTCTTCTAATTCCATGTTATGAATGAGTGATTCCACAAAATTGTAACTTGGATCCACATACAAGTACTATATTCTGATTATTTTAAAAGCATTTGAAAATGAGACAATGCATCCTTAAACATTTGAATATTCTGTATACTCCATTGTATACAGTATATTCAAAGATCAAGTATAAAATATTAACGAGTAAAATCCATACAGAGAAAATGCCTCGTCTGGGTAAGTATATTTGAGATAATGGAACATTTTCAGAATCAGAAGTTTATGAAGTATATTGTCTTTATACACAAGGATGAGTCAAAAAATTACCCGCACTCTGGTTATATTAACTTATATTGACTTATCAGCGACTTCCGCTCAAGGCCACTGTGTCACCAGGTGTGGACGTGTTACATCAGTTCATTTGTATAATGATTCACTTGTGATTTTCACGAAAGAAGAGCAGTGAGGGTGTACCTGGTGCCGTTATTTATCAAGGAAAATGTTTGACCCTTTTTTTGAGTATAGCTCAAAAATTTGTTTGCAGATATCCAAAGTTTCTTAAAGAGAATCATGACTATTGACGAGACATGGTTTCATCACTACGAGCCTCAATTGCTGACCAAGTAAAAGCTCAAAAGTTAACTGGAAAATTGATTGGCCCTTGAGAATCCCAGAAAACTGTATCAGTCATGAAAAAAGGTTAAACAATCAACAGTGCTCGTTACAGTGAGACGCTTATTGAAGAGCTGAGGCCTAAACATCAGATTAAACAAAGATAATTTTGAGGTGTTGAGGTGTCTCCTGATCTCGCTCCATCGGACTTTCACCTGTTTGGTCCCTGGAATGCAACCTTACGAGGACGAAGATTCACTCCTGATAAAGTAAAGACAGCGATGCATTCGTTGCTCAGAGCTCAGGCAAAAACATTTTTTAATGAGGGAATACAAAAGCTTGTTGACAGATGGACAAAGTGAACTGAAACACAAGGAGATTTAGTAGAACAGTTACGTATCTGTCTTTTCTTTCTTTATTTTTTTAACGCCATGCCAGCTTCTATGGCTATATTCATGGCGAGAGTTATTTCTGTTATTCAATATTAAAACTAGATAAGATGTTTAAAAAAAAAAATTTCTAATAACTTTAAAACATTTGGAAACTTTTTTAAAAAGTGTCAACAGAATAAAATAAGTTCCTTAAAGGAGTAAAAGAGTTACAGTCAAATATAATATGTTTGATGAACAGCTGGGATGATACATCTGTGTTTTCTAAAAGTTAATTAAAGGAGCGGATAGCGCTGTCCTCCGAGTGTCTTACGCCGCACCCCAACGGTACATGAGCGAGCAGTTTGAAAAGATACGGCTGGCATACGTCACATGGTTCGGTGGAAACGTGTGATTGTCTTCGGCTCTATCTGACTGGTAGCAAAGAAAAAATTATTCTACAGCCAAAGCGGTGATAATTTTTGACTCACATAAGTAGATAAAAACTTAAGATAAAAGACGTTATATATATCCACGGTTTATTCTTGCTTACAGAAAAAAAAAAAAAAAAAAAAAAAAAAACTCAACAAGAAAGAATGCAATACCTTTGAGATCTCCATCCTTATCCAATCCTAAATCAGGATAGGGAGAGAAGAGAAGAAAAAAAAAGAAAGAAAAAAAAAAAAACGTTTTAGCAATCAGTCACCAATATTTGTAAAATAGGTCAGAAAGACACACTGATATGATCATAGGACCTCTGGTAAGGTGCACTGACCCCAAAAGCTGTCAACGAGGGTGCGCTCCTGGATGCTCGACTCGTCCAGCATGGAGGACAGAAGTGAGGCATCGCTCGCAGCACAACTGAGCGTGCTGCTGTTATGGGCTTGTAGTGCCAAGGACTGGCTCTTCACTGGAGTCTGAAAGAGAGAACTTGAACCTGATACAGAGCGTTGAGACCTTCGGTTCTTCACGGTCCTAAAAAGAAGGGAAAAAAAAAAAAAAAAAAAAAAAAAAACCACAGACTGGTGAAAAGCCATAAAAATTAAAGGTTAATACATAATAGGAACAATTTGTGACTTATTAAATGTTAGTAACAAAAAATATCTACATTTTGCTGTGCAATACGTTACACCTTCATGTAACAGATCTATACTTTTGATATCTATACTTGTGTTGATGCTTTAATTAGCAATGACGCTTCCTGTTGCTTATTGCAAAGTGTGAACCGATCGAGAGGCTTGACACCTGTGGACGTTACATAGTTTGGTTTTATTTTACATTAATAGGACACCTGGGTTAGTGTGGAATACATTTCAGAGCAGAAAGCTGCATAATGTAAGGCTATAAGGAGAGGAAAAAAATATGAATGAATGAAGGAATTAATAAAAAAAAAAAAAAGCAAGCCTCGTTCATCCAAGTTCATCCAACATTACAAAACTTCCTTAAAATTCTCCACCACCAGACTTATTACTGAAAATGACGCTACGACTGGGATTTTAGTAGGAAACGCTTAGCAAAAAACTTTTGCAAACTTGGCAAAGTGTCTGGAAAAACGGGATTTGCATTTTGTTGATATTAAACAGACACTGATGTGTATGAACGTGCTACGACATCTCCATTCATTGCACATGATTAATTTCCGGTAAACGTTGGGTAGACCGGTTCAGTTTGCAACACAAAAAGTGAATGTGAGCGTTGTCGACATGAAGAGAGGTGCATTAATCCTATTTATATAATTAATTGCTATTATTCTGTGAGCCAAAGAAAGAATTTACCCCTCACTCTCTTTTTAGTCAAACATGAAGTGAAGAATACAAGAGTCAGGATCATCAGGATCATGATGCGATACAGTGCACTGATTAGAGTATCTTTACTAAAACGAAAAAACTCCGGAAGACATAAAATGTGACCACGTTTTTACATTTCAATGTGTGAATTCCGTGCTAGCTCTTCTGGAGTAAGAACCTGAACAAATGTTAAGACGGCTTGATATTTATTATGCTATGAAAGAAAGCTCTCTAAACTATGTACACGTTGATGGGCAGAACAGCGTCCTGTGCGGTAAGAGCAAATAATTTAAGTTTGTTAGAATTGTAGCAAAATCTTGTAACAAAATTGTTACTTTTTTTGGGTTTTTTTTTTTTTTTTTTTAAATGCCACTCCTGCCAGCTTTGACCCATCCCTGTCAGTCTAGCACTGATTTATTTTTGTCCATTATTTCATTAAGCATTGCGCTGTATCCGAGTACAATCATGTGCCACATTTCCCTGGCTCGCCAGCCCACTTTCACATTGGTTATATATTGTTTTGTACCCGAGTACACTTGTATAATAAAGAAATTTATTTTTATTTATTTTTTTTTTATACAGAACCTATTAGGGCTGGGCGATATGGCTGAAAACTGTATCACGATATCAGTGTTTCATATCGGTCGATATCGATAATTATTGATA
>JAQMYG010000006.1:7728760-7740013 GCA_030014215.1 Clariallabes teugelsi | reverse complement strand
TCGGAAAACGAAACGCCCATTACCATAACTGAACGACGGCTCTGGAGACCCGTCAATACATAGAAAAGATGGCGTCGATTTTACCGTATCAATTCGAACCGGAATCTGACGATGAAACGGTTGTAGTAGCACATCGACAAGAAACTGTTTCGCTAGCACGACTGGAGCAGGATGTTTCTCAGTGGTACAGTAAGTGTCATATGTTAACAAGAGTGTTGTAACGTTAATTGTAAGATGGCGGGCAAGTTGTTCGCATAATAGGGGCACTTTAAGCTTAAAAAATTATGTGAGTAATAAAATGCCTTGTTGATGAGTAGCAAATGGCATATTTGAATCTTGAGATTTGAAATCTTTATACTGAGATTTTATAAAAACCCTCAGTGAAATGCAAAATACATTTCATACTAGGATAGAACTCATAGTATGAAATGTAACCACATCCTTACCGATGGAGGCCAGAACCTCGATGGTGCGCATGGTGGGCTGGATGTAGAACCAGAGCTTCTGTAGGGAGAGCATGCCCTGCCTGTGAAGATGCTCTAGCTGTGTCACTAGAATAAGATACTCCTTCATCAGAGTCCTCATGGCAGCAGTGAGTGCGTGGTTCACCTGACCATACTCAAAGGAACACTTCTCCTCTGTGAAACTGCAGGGGCAGCCAAAGTAACAAAATCAGACACAATGCATATTAAAACAGTTTAAATAATAATTCCAAAACTTTATAAAAAAGAAGCTATAACCGAAACTGCTTCATGAATAAGATGAATAATATCACTGACCGCGTGACGGTGGAGTAACAGGACGCCACCGGTAAAATCCTGTTTACAAGCTCCTTAATCGACATGTCCAGAGAGGGGTCTACTATAAAAGAGCGACTCTGTCTGCCGAGCACAGGCTGTGCTGTGATGTCTCTCCCATCCACACCAATCAGTACGTACAGCAGGTCCTCGACCAAAGCTTGCTCCTGCACCGTCAGCGGCATTGTACCTGGAAGCACCAACATAAAAAAAGGGGGACAATGTGGCTGAGAGGTATGTTTAAAGCTTATCCATATCAGAGAGTAAACCATTTGTATTGTATTGTGTTTATTCTTTTTTTAAAGGCGCATGCATATTAAATGAATAGTAAAATAACTACTCGGTAAATGGCCAGACTATTACACGTTTATTTTTAAAGGTGCTGTCTGTCCTGTTCAAAAAGTAGAGATAAGAGAAGAAATCGATTGAGCCATGCATCATGATTCTTTTGTGTGGCAATTGAAGTAGTCAGACTGATTCCAAAATATTTTTTTCATAATTAATTTGTCATTTTATAGATGTTTGCATTTACTGTAAGGTGGTAAAAAGCTGTAGTTCCTCTATAATTCTACAGGTGGCGTGTTCCACACTATTCACACATTGGCAAGCCACACAAGTGTCTTGTTCTAAGAGTCTTTAGAAATACAATAAACCCTGCAATTAATCTAGCCATTTTTTATTTTTAAATTGCTTACTTTGTGTTTTGTGTTAACTTTTATTTTGACCCAGAAATGAGCAAGGCCCCCAATCAAAAGAATCAATACAAGCATGGTTTTTAACCAGGGGTTCATGTCAGTGAGCAAATCCTGCTTATATAAAAAGTGGAAGTCTGTCCATCGGTGTTCATTTGTACTCAGCAAAAGATAAATGAATATAGATTAGTTACACACTGCTGTTGGGAAAAGCTGAAAAAATCTAAAAATAGATCTTCTGGTCCTATTGAATAGGAAAGATTAAAATTAAGGGTTATGTGACCTTTCTAACAAGGAATAAGCATTCTGGCTTGTGCAGTAATTAAAATCTCTAGTAAAAACAAATGCAAAAGATCTTGCATTTAGTGTTGAATATCAGCACATGTGTCTGATCATAATTTGAATCCTTTGCTGCAAAAACTCAACATGGATCCTCAAAGATTTCTGTTTACACTACTGAACAAGATAACTACTTGATATCACAATTCTTACCGATAGCCACAACTGGATCCCCCATTGGTGCAGAGCTAGGGATAAAATCACCAATCAGCGCTGGTCTGTCATACACCCAGTTTGGGAAGACGGGAATAGGCTGTGTGGGGTTCTTCTTGTTGTGTCTGTCTCTTAGCAGCTTGCGGGTGACCTCAGCAGACTGAGCACAGACACGCAAACAAGAATATTCAATTTCTATATCATTCTAACTGCAATCCTTATAGATTCAACAAAACATTTGATTTATCAAGTCATAGCATGATCGTAGCACATGGGCACCTCTGACTGGCTGGCAGGGGTTATGTTATATCCTTATATCAGGTTACCTCTTGTGTACTTCATATGGCTAAACGCTGCAGATACCTGATCATTAGGAACTTTGGTTGTATAGTACAGATCTGGTTTTAACTGTACAGAACTGTAATTAAAAAAAAAGGTAAATGCTTGTTACAAAGGTGAGTCAAAAATTATCCACACTCCCGCTGTAGAATTTATGTGAATTACCTTTTAGAAAAGACAAATACATAATTTTCCTACATAATCTCCTCGCTTTTCAATACATTTGCTTGTCAAGAAGGTTAAGTATTCCCTCATTAAAAAATCTTGTAGGGTGAGCTGCAAGCCACGAATGCACCACTGTCTACCTTTCACTACACAGGAGAATCTTCGTCCTCGTAGGGCTGCGGGAACCAAACATGTGAAAGTTCGATGGAGAGATCAGGACTATAGGGAGGATGTTTTAACACCTCAAAATTACGTTTTTGCAGAGTGTCGATAGTGTGGGCAGAAGTGTGCAGATGTGCATTATCATGCAAGATCACAACACCCTCGGATAGCAGTCCTCTGCGTTTAATTCAAAGTTTAGGCGTCAGCTCTTCTATAAGCATCTCACTGTAACGAACACTGTTGATTGCTGAACCTCAACAGAGGGAGCGAGACAGTAAACTCCAAGACCAGACCATAACTACAACTAGTGCTAAAATCACTGCAGCTACGGGCAGGATGACATGTGGCCATAATCTTTGGAAACTAATGTCCAACAACGCCCAGATCAGTATCAGAAATCTTCAATATTATCAATAACAATTATCAATAATTTAGAAAAATAATAAAAATCCTTCAGTTGAAAGTGTTGAAGTGATGGCTCTGAGCACAGGCACTCTACTATAAAGCTCACTACCGAGGCAAATCCCTTCTGAACAAACTATAACATCACTGACTGTAGATTATTTTCCACAATAACATTTTGAAATCGTGTGTTGAAAATCACAATGCACTCAGTAACTGATTATTGACACAAGCTTAACTCAGGACTACAGATATTATAGTGATTAAGGATAAACACTTTTTTCAATTCATCAAAAAACTCCAGTATGTTTAATAAATAAGGCAACACCTGTGGAACATTGGCGCTGGCTGTGACATTCCCGAGCTTTTTGCGCAGTTCCTCCAACTCCTGCATGGACATCTTGCTACTGGCTGGGGGAATATTAAAGGAGGTCGTGCTGCTCGATGTCGCGTTCGCTGACATCTCTGATCGCTCTTTAGCATTTTGCTGCAGAAATTTCAGTGTCTATAAGAAAACAACAGACGTTACACAGTTATAGGCCACTTTATTAGACCGGTTAGAGATTATAGTTCATTCATGCCATGTAGAGCTTGTGTTATTCGTCCTCAACTACTGTTTATCAAAATAAAGATATTGATTAGCGGACAGTTCTTATCATAGCAATAACGCTGAGTTTTTTACAAGCATGTATCACCTTATTAGTGTCAATACCAGGTTAAACATGGGCCTCTGTTGGTGCTTGTCCAGGAATGGACAAGTTAAAGAGGGAGCAAAACTATATAGCAATAGTAAGAGATATGGAGAAAAAGTTTATTCTTTTGTGCAGCAACTCATGTATCGCGACACAAATTAACTCCAAAATCTACTAAAATATTAAAATCATTTTTAAAAATGATTATTTATAGATGTTGTGGTAAAATGTTGCAGTTCCTCTATTATCCTACAGTTGGTGCACTCTAAACTATTCACACATTGACAGGCAGCACAGCAAGAGTAGGAGCAAATTATTTGCTAAGTTTATATAAAATGTTAACAAAAACTTTAAAATATATAATAATAATAATAATAATAATAATAATAATAATAAATAAAGTTAACAAATTGTGATATTTCCAAAACCGTGAGACAGATCAAATCGGCACTTGGGTATCATGATAATATTGTAACGAGTGGTGCCTGGTGAGTCCCAGCCCTGCCACTCATTACAAGACTCCATCGTGATCATATTTAACTAAATCAGTCTTCAAACATACCTCTTTATCTTCTGTAAGCTTTGAAAGAAGATACACCAAAGGATCCAAGTTGCGTGCATTTTTGGATTTGAGCTCTTCATACTTTTTTAAAAAGTCCTCAGGTGTTTTCGAGTGTTCTGCAATCTTCACCTGTTAAAAGAAATTAATAAATAAATAAAATAGTGCAGAGATAAAATGATCTTCGGAGTCAGATCACCTTAGCTTAAGCCTTAAAGTAAAATTCCATGATTATGTTGATACTGAAATATTGTTGGTTAAAGCAAGTGTGGTGCTAATTTGTTGGTTGAAGCAGTGCAGCTGAGAATTTAGAGGTTGTTTGCCACGCTGACATCACAGGGAGACATTGCTAGTACAGTAACAGTAGAACTTGATAGCAACTTTTTGTTTCGTCACATTTCGCTATCGATGCCTAAAAACCAAAAGCACCATTTCGTGGGAATGTTGAGGCAAAAACTGAACTCAATTTCAGAAGTTCGGGATTTGACTTTGCTTGACGTTGACTTAGATAAGCAAAACACACGGACTTCACATGGAATTGAACGCCGACCATGGAGATGCGGGCCACAGTGCTAACCACTACGCCACTGTGCTGTTTTGCTAGTGTTGTAACAGAGCAAATGAAAATAGACAAACATGGAGGAGTACGCTTAAACTAAAATAGCTCGTAGCTCCAGGGTCCCTGGTCTGATTTTGGCTTTAGGTTAATGGGCTGGATTGGCAGCATTTCACACATTCTCCCTCATCAAAAACACAGTATTGGTGCTGATTTCGTGATTTTTATATATAATACAGAAAATGTGTGTGCCAAAGAAGCTACTTCTGAAGTTTATGCAACATGAAAGTAACCAGTCTTGCTTCTGTAAAAATTTCAAGTCTGCTAACTTTAGCCATTATGGAAAGATGATTTTATATGTACCCCAAAAATGGCCATTTTACAACATTATACTATCTCGTGTCAAACAATAATAATTAAAAATGCTAATTATTCACATTTCTTATGAGTATAAATACTAAAATTGGTGTAAGCTTCTAGAAGCATATGACTTGTAAAAATTATTGCTTAAATTAAAGCAATCCATGCAAAATGAAGGTTTTTTTCCTAACAAAAAAATCTGTAGTGTCTGTTACCATGTCAAATTCATGTTGCAATATCTTAACAATTTTGCATTTTAGAATAATACACTATTTTCAGGGAGCTTGGTGCAGATGATGCGTTCAGCTGATCGAACCACCCTCTGTAGGGCACACCTGTCCTACATGGTGCTATTCCCGAACCACGTTGAGATGTTTCCCGTCAGGATGCTCTCTATGGTGCAGAAGTAGAAGTTCCTAAGAACCTTAGAGGGCATCTCAGGCGTTTGAGGTGGTAGAGACGCTGCCGGGTCTTTTTTTACCACGGTGTTGATGTGACAGGACCATGACAGGTCCTGCGTGATGTGAACACTGAGGTATCGGAAGCTGTCCACTCTCTCCACTGGGCTCTTGTTGATGGCCGGGGTCTGGTAGTTCCTCTCCGGCTTAGTACTAAAGTCCACTATCAACTCGTTTGTCTTGCTGACGTTTAGGAGGAGACTGTTCCTCTGGCACCAGTTCTCCAGATTTCCAACCTCCTCTAGGTAGGCCGTCTCGTCATTGTCAGAGATCAGGCCCACCACAACAGTGTCGTCAGCAAACTTAATGATGGTGGTGGAGTTCGTAGTGGTGAGACACTTTTTAGCACCATTAAGTTTTGACCACCTGTATGTGTTTGTGTGGTAACTCCAGGTTCTCTGGCTTCCACTTACATCCTAAAAACATCCATAGGAGACCTGATTTAATTACCCAAATTTATCGAAATTACCCACAAATGTAATGTAAAAGATTTTGTGTTACATGGTGCCCTGAGATAGCCTCAAGACCCATAAAGGATTTCTGCCCACTTGGCACCCAGTGTTCCCAGGATACATTTCGGATCCACTTAGACCCTAATCAAGAGAAAGTTTGGTGAAAAAAAAAAAAAAATGATTATGCAAAGCAGTTCGAGGTGCATTTTTGCTTTCACGTTTTGAACTAGGAAAAAAATGGGTCCGAGACAGTTAGTGCCTACCTTAGAACTGTGTGCCGAAACTGTGGTGGTAACATAGGAAGTCCTGTTCTTCTGCAATAAGTCGATGTAAACCTCGGCTCCATCGCCTCCTCTGACATGAAGGAGGCTGAGCAACTCGTTCACATCGTGGTGTATCCTGAACTCACTCATGGCTTCAGCTTATCCTTCATGCAGTGACACAAACATACACAATTTTATCATTTATCATCACATCTATTGCTCTGGACACGTCCCTAAATAGTCAAACAAACACATTAATCATCACTAAACCTTAACTACAGGTTAAAATAACTCACCAAACACGAATATAAAATTTTCCCCCCAAAATAAATTAAAATTAGTAATATATTTACATTAGCAAGCTAGCCTACAGAGATAATATTATCGTCCCAGTATCGCCCCGCTAGCTAGTTCGAACGTTACCGAAGGCTGCATGTGAAAAGCTTGCTGCTCCCTACGTATGTGCACTACGCAAGCCCAGCGTCTACACCCTATCTAGTGCACTATGTGTCGATGATGTATGCGTTTGGAATGAACCGTAACCCGGCAACGTTTAATGGCTGCCAACCACCAACACTAATAATAATAATATGTTATTTTTAGCAAAATATTACAGCTAATGTCACAAGCAGAGTTACCATTAACACACTAGTTAAATATTTTTAGCATATTTCTCTCTTAGGTGAAGTTAGAAACAAACTGCTTTTTTTTTTGGACCCGCCAAAAACAACCGGTGTTACAAAATAAAAGTCATTTGAATGCAAAAATTATTTGTCTGATGAGAAATTAAACCATTGTTGTTGTCTTTAATTCTTTATTGTATATATTACATTTGGAGTAAAGTCATAATAAAATAAAATATTACACTACATAACCAGAACCCCTCATTTGAGATTTAGGACACAAGACGGGGTACACCCAGAATGGGGTGCCAATACACTCCAGGGGAAACACATATACACACATTCATTTACACACTTGGCAATTTGGGAATGCCAATTAACCGGAGTACCCTGAGGAAACCCACCAAGCACAGGGAGAGCAAACTCCATGCACAGACACTGAGGTGGGAATCAAACCTGGGCCCTGGAGTGCAAGGGGACAGTATGGTTGTTGTTAGTCTTTTGGCTGCTCCCATCAAGGGGTCACCACAGCAGATTCGATCCACACAACAACTTTGCACAAGCCTGGATAAAATGGCATAAGCCTGGATAAAATGCCCTTCCTGACGCAACCCTGCCGTTTTATCCAGGCTTGGGACTGGCACTGCAGCCAGTGGCTTGGAGGAACCTGGGCCTTCCGCATAGCAGGTGAAAAACCTAACACTGAGTCAGCAATGTATTTTCTGTTATCTATGTATAATCTTCTTTATAAATGACAGTAAATTAATTAAATTTCCTTCTCAAATCTAAACAACAGAGAAAAGAAGCATGATCATTTCATCAGCAGCAATGACGTGCATTAAGATGAATTATTCTCTGTTCTTTATCGGTTTGACACGTATTCGGTTAAAGCCTACAAATTGGTGATGATATATTTGGGATGGTAATTTATCTACCAGGAGTACACGATAACAACAGCAGCTGAGCTTGATCATGCTCACAGAGGATTATTTTATCATCTGAATGGTCTGTGTTTCTGTGCTGACCTGTCCTGAAGAACTGAAGTTTGTGCAGGGCATCTCAAAGAGTAGAACACCCCAAGTATCTTTTGTTAAGTCTTTCCAAATTAAACTGATGGGTCGGCACGGTGGCGTAGTTGTTAGCACTGGTACTTTGCACCTCCAGGTTTCAGTTAGTGTGAGTGGAGTTTGCATGTTCTCCTGGTGTTTGGTGGGTTTCCTCCAGGTACTCCGGTCCAACATTTCAAAGACATGCAGATTTGGTTAACTGGCATTCCCATATTGCCCATGGAGTGTGAATGACAATCGGGCATCGGACTGGAACCTCGAACCCTTAAGTAACTGCCACAGAAATTACGAATATACCTATGTGGGTATAAAAAAAACTAAAACAAAAAAATTAGGAAAATAACTGTCCATTCATTAATTATAAATTTAGTCGCACACACCAGTAAAATTTCCAAATTTCACTTCTATGACATTCTTCATTGGCTCATGTTGTATCATGTTGTGTGACAGGGAATGGTCTAATCATTCATTTGAAATAAAAGATCACCAAAGGCCTTCTAGTTCAAGTACAAATCCAAATCTATAAATCTAAATATTACTTAATTGTAACAAAAGGAACAACTTGTATATAGTATTGGTACATACAATATTATAATTATGCAATAATACATTTCTTTTTAAATCAGTATGAGCCAGGCTTTGCATATTTTAATGTTATAACCTGATTTTATGCAGCTGAATGATTTATAATGGTAATGCTAATAATGCTAATACTAGAGCTTAATTGTCATAAGGACTTATCATTAAAGAATAAAAAAAAAAACAGGGCAGCAAAGTGAAACTTAACCATTTAAGAAGTCATTATTAGCATCATGTTGTGTGTTTATGCTATAATGCTATAACATAAATGACTATCCTTGTTACTGCTAACTTCCATTCCTAGCTGAACCACTGAAGCTTCTGGGACTCAATCGAAATGATGATGGTTAAAATCCTGAAATTAGTACAGATCATTCTTCTCATCTCATCTCATGTGCCACTGGGGAAATTCTCAAAAAACAGGTGTAAAGTTTTTTGAGTGATTATAAGCTTTGTTGGTTCTCTAAATGTGAAGCTTGTCAATGCCACGCTGTGAATAGAATATATTACAATATCTCTTTCCAGCTGCCACCAGAGAACACTTCATTCCCGAATTAATAACTCACAGTCAACAGGAAGAAAATGAAGTGTCATGTCACTGACTCAATCCAGATCCCATGTGACCCCCTTGAAGAGATCATCTACACAGCCTCGAACAGAAATTGTCTAAACGTACAATACAGGAAGATGAGTTTTGTTCTTCTTGTAATCAGATACAAAGAATAATGCTCTCCATGCCATTCTGTCAAATAGATTCCAGAAAGGGCCCTTATGAGATCAGATCCGAAGGGGGAAAAAACAAGCTTCTATAGACAAAAGACGCCTTGTGGTGCATTGAAATCAGTTGCACACACATTCTATGAGGGGCGTTCAAGTCAAGCCAGAACTTTTGCTTGTGCAGAATAACAGAACACTATATAGCTATATAATCCCCTGCCACACTAATGCACTTATCCCAGCATTTTAACCAGTGCTAGGATATTCTCAATGTAAAACGTTTTCTCAGTATTCTGGAGCCATGATCGGACTACCTGCTTCATGGTTAAAAATGAAATGCTGGCCTCCCAGGAACTCCTTTAATGGCACTAACAGATGGAATCACTTGGAATCAGCTGAGAGCTGTATGGGGGATGTGGCAATGATTCCATAGTGAGAAGAGCTGCAGTGGGCTCACAGCCACCTTGGCAAGGATCATCACTCATTGACAACTTCTTTAAAATGTTTGCATCATTCAAATCTATTACTGCAGCCCAGAGTCTCATCACAGTACTGTGCTTGATTTCTTCTGTAAATGTCAATTGGTTTTATGCCTTCACTTTACATCAAAAATCCTGGTGTGACTTGACTTGAAGACTTAGATTAACACCACAATATACATACGTATATATATCTCACATCCACCCACATCTTCCAACTGGGAATAATCCACAAAAAAATTGTACCTGCATCAAATAATTGTCACAGTTTGTGGTTTGTACATATCTTATACTCCATGCTAGTAACAAGCTTTTTTTAAGGTCGCAAAAAAAATATTTTTCATATAACAGTTCTACTAATATTACAGTCTATATGAAAAACATTTCGGACAAAGTACTGTAGGTCCATATATTTTGTTTAATTTCACTCTGTCTAAAGAAATATTCCTCACAGATCCTCACGTAGACTGACAAGCCAAAGTAGCAGGGGTTTAAATGTAAGTAGAGTGAAACTATACTAACTATATTTATAACATACTAATATTGGAATCAATGAATTTGATTTGAATTTTGAATTTTAATTTATTCAACATATTAAATATCAACACTCTTGGTACACAACTTGGCCAAATAAATTAGTTGCATGATGTTACGTATTGATGTTACATTATGTGTACCAAGACTTTGGGTTGAGGAAGCATTTACTTTGTTTTTTCAGGAAGTTATAGGTTTTAGTTAACTCCAGAATTAATCACTTTGTTATAAATAACATTTTTGTTGATTTGATTATTCTGAACTGAATAAAACTGTGGGCGTATGTTCTTTGTTGCAGGATCATTAGGGAGGGAATCAGAAAGACCTTAATCCAGCCTCTCAGTGTAAAGGAGAGAAACACTATGTCTGTGTTTATATGGCCAAAAAATTATTTTACAGTCAGATGTAATGCACATACTGTATGAGGCTTCTTTGGGTAAATATATAGGTGGTCCATTATTTTTAAACCCCCAGCTCTGTTGGTAAATTACTGTGAATGCACACAACTCCAAGTGCTTCTGGGAACAAATTCTGCATTTTTTAAATTTTTTTTTTTTTTTTGTAAATATCTGTGTATTGTTTACATTTTGCTTTTAACTTTTAAACTGTTACACATACTCTAGATATGGCCAGATTTATATAATTTTAATAAATATGATGATCAGAATGAATTGGACCTGTCTGACCCATCCTGGTGCCCGGCTTCTGCTTGGAGATTTCGTCACATGGATGCCCCGTGTGTCTGGTGCCCCGCTTCTGCTTGGAGATTTCGTCACATGGATGCCCCATGTGTCTCTTTGGGATGCGTCTGGTGTCTGGGGATGATTCTCTCTACCTAGACGACGGTTCTGGCCTCGACTGGTGT
>JAQMYG010000006.1:7701700-7717583 GCA_030014215.1 Clariallabes teugelsi | reverse complement strand
CCCCCCTCCACCATAACAATGATAGACTGTGTGTTCTAAGACCTTTCTATTACAACCAGCATTAACCTTTTCCTCGATTTGATCTACTGTACACTAGTGCTTCTATTCGATCGGACTACACCGGCCAGCCGTTGCTCCTTATCAGTGAGCCTTGGCCACCCATGACTCACCAGTTCACCAGTTTTATTCCTTGAATCACTTTTTGGTAAGTTCTGACCACTGCAGACTAGGCACAACCAACAAAACCTGCAGTTTTGGACTTGCTCTGATCCAGTCCTCTAGCCATCACAACTTTGCACTTGTCAAAGTGACTCAAATCTTTATGCTTGCCCATTTGTATCAGCTTGTGACAGGGTCACTTGGTGGCCAAGGCTTACTGAAGCACATTGGAAGAGAAGGCTGGTCATTGTAGAAGAGCTATAGAAGAGCTACTGTAGCTCAAATGAAAGAAAAGGTTAATGCTAGAAAGGTGTCAGAACACACAGTGGCTGGAAAAGGGGGAGACCTACTGGTGGTCATAATTTTATGGCTGATCAGTGTATGTTTCTATTAGATCTTCTGAAAATATGATAACAAAAATGCCCCTAAAAGAAGACAGGACCCCAGAATTCATCCTAACTTTATTCTGATTGTGAGTCACGTGGCACTACGTCCAAGGACATTATATCTAAGCATGAAAAATGCAGGATTTACAGAATTACATCACCGTGAGGTTTCACGCGCGCAGATGTGCAGCCTACACGGTGCCAGAGGGTTAGTCAGCGCGTGCGCACGCCTGCGGTGCGCGTGCGTGACAACTTTTCTCACCTACGGTGATGGCGGTGTTTGAGGACAGCGTGCACTCACCTGTTTCTCCCGCGGATCTGAACCCTTTACTCACCATGGAGGCGGAGATTGGACGTGTGGGTTGATCAACTTTGCTAATCTGATCAGTAAAGGCGCGAGGCGCCGTGCGCGCGCTTATATATTTATATACAGTATATTTATATATTTATGCGCGCGCTCTGTCCGTTGGCGCAGCTGGAGCTCCGTGTGTACGGTCCGTTACTGTATGAACGTGTGGTGTTAATAGTAATGTAGGGATATATCTCTTTGTCTTTCATCTCCTGCATCTTTTTTTCTTTTTTCTTTTTTGAGCCTGGATATTTTCTCGGAGAATTTCTCTTAAGAAGACGATGACCAGATTAAACCAAAAACAGACATGAATTTTTCAAGCATTTATGCCAAATTTGGACACCTTCTCCCGACTAACTTTTCCTTCCTGGGACAGGACCACAATGGGAGTATTCCTCATGATTCAGTGCCCTTTGCTGCAGACTTTCTTTTTGCAGGACACGAACCTGGCACAATTGCGCTGATGGTCATGTATTTGGTTTCCTTTCTGACCGGATTTGTGGGGAACATTATGGCACTTTTGGTCCTGGGTCGAAGAAGGAACAGACTAGCTGGTGCTTCCACTACCAGAAAGCTGCTGATAAACTTGGCTGTGTGTGACATGATGGTGGTGTGTGTGTGCATGCCTGTCAACTTGGGTCACCAGGTGTACAATGCTTGGGTGTTTGGGGACTTGTTGTGTCGTGCCGTGCCGTTCGTCCAGGCCGTGTCTGTGTCCGCGAGTGTCATGAGCCTGGCCGTCATAAGCTTGAACCGGTACTACAATGTTCACAGCCCACTACGTGCACGGTCCTTCTTCACTGGTAGGAAGATTGGTGCGATGATAGCCATGGTGTGGACCGTGTCCTCCGGCCTGTGTGTTCCGTTGGTCTTCATGAATGAAACCAAGATGCTTTCCTTGACGATGGACGGCTCTCACGTGTTAACCGTGTGTGTTGAGGCCTGGTCTAAAGCACGACTGCGCTTGGGCTACAATTTTTTACTTTTCTGCACCCTTTATTGCTTTCCGGTCCTCTTCAACCTCATCATATGTTGTCTCACTACCTGGAAGCTTTGGAGAGCAGATGACCAATTTAGCAAAGCTGACCTGTCAAGCTCAATCCGGTCAGAAGTCCGGCTGAAGTCGCGCAAAAAAATAGCCAAGATGGTACTAGCCCTGGTGGTGCTTTTTACTCTCTCATGGCTTCCCTTGTATGTATTGGATATCTGGATTGACTTCAATATGCCAGGTATGCTGGACAGAGAAGTTTCTGGTCACGTTGAGCACAGCTGGGTGCTGCAGAGCCGACCTTTTGCGCAGTGGCTTGGCCTCACCAACTCAGCGCTCAATCCTATTTGCTACTGCTTTGTGGGAGATCTGTACAGGTCTGCAAAAAGGTTTAGGAAGAGTTACAGAGAGAAGATGGCCTCAGTTTTTAATGTGTCTCTGAGACAATCATCCTCCATGGGCTCTGCATTCAAACTTCAGTCCTGTGCCTCATCCACAAAATACAGCACTGGAAAGCAGAGATGGACGGGCTGCTACATTTTCAGTACCAGATTAAACAGAAGCAAAAGCATGTCTGGTATAAGTGTGTGTGAGACTGGATTTGGTTGATGGATACATGCACAGTCTTCAGTACAGTACTCAATTAACACTGACAGGATTGATTTCTCTTAAACAGCACTGTATTTATTGTATATAAACACTAAAACATTGAGGTATGCATACAACTGCACAGAATTATTTATTCAACTGTTACTGCAGTGTTTTTTTTCTGCAATGTACTCACGAGTGCCCTAACAAACCGTAATTCCAGAAAAAATAGACTGTTGTAATTTTTTGATGAACCCTTTTTAAAAAAGCTATTAAAAATGCCAGTAGTAGCACTAGCTCAATACCGTTCATTTGACTTAATATAAAACATATCATGTTATATTTTGATGCTCATGTTAATTTGTAAAGATGTCATATCAAGTCAAGTGGATTTTATTGTCATGAAAACTTGTTTACATCGGAATAAAATGTTGGAGCTTGTTGCAACACAATGGCACACAGGACTGCTGTAAATAAAGTGTAAATTAACAACAGTGTGAGTCAAGTGCAAACAATACAACATACAGGACAGTAAATACTGAAAACATGGTACCACCTAAAAAGCAGAATAGAAAAATAAGTAAGAAAGAAAAAAAATCTGTGTAAATTAATTATATTAGATTTTTTTTTTTCAAAATATGTTTGCATTTGAGGTGGCAAAATTTTGTTCCTCTATGCTCCTACAGGCGTATGCGGTAAACTATTCACACATTGGCAGAGCGTCCTGTGCGGTAGGAGTTAATAATTTGTTTAGAATTGTTAAAAAATCAGATTTTTTTTATATTGAATTGGGATATTTATAAAATCATGATCCTTACTGAATCGCAATACAAATCAAATTGCCACTGATGTATTATATCGGGTGATCGCTGGTGATTCCCGTCCCATATATATATATACAGAGTATAAATATTTTAATACTAAATTTATTGCTATACAGTACGTTATATATTGATATATACTGTATGATAATATTATGATAATAATATGATAACTACAGTACTTTTCTTTTCCTAAAGTGTGTATAATTTTTTTTTCGAGTGACTCTGTGTATATTTTAGATATGGAGTGGTTTAGCCTTATTCTGAGTGGTGGATGCAGAGGTAAACATGTAGTTTAAAGTGAATCGCTTTGTATAAGTCAAGCAGCTTCTAATTATTTCAGGGACACATGTCTTAAATTATGAAAAGAACAAAAGAAAGAATGAAACCAATAAAACTGAATGTCTTATAATAATAATACATTCTAAAACATACAGCATTGAGGATGCTGTCTTTTTTTTTTATTCTATTAAGATGAAAAGCCACTGACTTTCTGTCTTCGCTTTCATATAGTTCATATCTACTACTGTATACCACAGCAGCTATGGAGTTTTTCTTCTCTTAGTGAATTGTTCTTGACTGGCTATACTGGACTAGACCAGACTAAAATTGACTGGCTATATGTTTGTACCTCACCACAATAGATTTTAAACTCAGGAACCACAGCAGTAATAAACCATAAATAATGTTTAGAAAGTAATTAGCACATGCATTATTAATGTTTGTTTGTGAGTGATCTTCGTGGCGATTTAAAACATTTATTTTTTATAATAAATGGCTAATGAATAAAAAAATTATTATAGAATGATTATAAATGTTAAAGCACTGCTATAGAGCCTCAGTTCTGACTACTGTTAATTAAAATTCGCTTAATGGTTATAGTTGGCTTATAGTTGATTGTATTGTATTGATTGTATTGATCACTATGGGCATAACTCTTATTGGTCAATAAAAGTTACTCTTATTATAACTCTTATTGGTCAAATTAACACGAATGTTAAACACATTTGGTGCAGAAAAATGAATCTTTTCTCCAAAATTCATAAAAAAAAAAAAAATTGGCTTTGACCACACTGTAGACAGTTAACATGAAGTTGGCATAAGTGTCACTGGCAAAAATGGAGTGAAATGGTCTGAAAACCTGACGCCAGCTGGCAGAGGAGATGGTGGCGAAGACAAGGATTAACGGTGCTGCTGAAGACACGTCAGTCGTGATCTGTGGTTTAATGCTGCTGCCCGCCAATTCCTCTGTGGCAGAAATGTGAGTCCCTCAGTACAAATAAATCGTCCACTGTTGTACATCAGCAGCACTTTTCTCTCCCTTCCATCTTTGTCAATCCTGCAATTCAGAAAGTGTGCCTGCCTCCAATATGCCATGGAAAATTACAGATCATGAGAAAATTACGAGGTGGAATTAAAAGGTAAAAGGGTACCAGAGTCACATGGAGACACATTGTTGATTCTCTGTCTCTGTCTCTGTTCTCTGTCACTGTCAAACGTGATCTATGGGCAGAAGATACCTTTCCATAAAAGAGATGGAAAGATTAGACTGAGGAGCAAATGGTAAAAGAATTATGACATATGTAACTGAATAAAAGGTATGGGTATGCATTATTCACAAAATACCACAGAATTCCCCTCCAAAAAGGAAAAGAAAATAGAAAAACACATACTATTTTTTTATTCATACTGCTGAATGCTATACTTTGATCTCTGACCATTTGTCTATAGAATGTAAATTAAATGTGTTAGAAATGTATTAAATTTAAAGTAGAATTTCAAATAAAAAATTCTGAACATAGATTTTTTTCAATTTGCAATTCTATTTTAAAGCTCAACAATTATAGTCCATTTAAGATTTAATATACTGTAAGTCTTAAAGATCTCCAAAATGTGCTTAAATATAGCTCAGATCATGCATTCTGATCAGATTTTACTTCTCTTTCAGTCATTTTTAAGTGCACCATTTTAGTTTAGCTTTAAATGAACTGCCCCTGAATGCCCTGTGTGAAAGTGTATTGTCCGAGCCAATAAAGTTGCATTAACACTATTCAGAGGTGGATAAATACAAGTTTCAGAAATTTAGAAGATGAGTGAATGCCATTTATGTAAATTTAGCCTCCACTGCAGCCCTGCTCCTGGATAGATCTGAGCCTGAAGAAAATAATTGTAATAATCTTTACATAATACTAAAATTAAAGGTAAATTTTAGTAATTAATCGTCAATAACCCTAAATGCCATTGTTTGTATTAGCAATTTTATGATATACACTCCCTTCTTTACTGGAAGTCCTGAATAACTGTTAAACAGCTATAGGATGTACTGTAGATGTCACAGAAACAGAAGGTTGAAAACTGTCATAGTTCAATCTTTTACAGAATGAAGGGAGGAACAATAAGGTTTAGTAAAGCAAATTTGAGGCAACAGGCCACCTTACACCCCCCACTCTTACACCTTTAAAAAACAACAACAACATAACTTTGTGGTAACTTGAATCAGTTTTTTTGTGCTTCTACTTTCCTGAGCTAGAGAGAGAGAGAAAGAGAGAATGTCAAAAAAAAAAAAAAAAAAAGTAGTGCAAATAACTCACATATAACAAACAGACACAACAAGTAACAGGATTGCACACAGGTTATGACAGTGAGACAGTAAACATAACATGGGAATGAGAATCTGTTTCTTTGTGCTTCTACTTTCCTGAGCTAGAGAGAGAGAGAAAGAGAGAATGTCAAAGTCAAAGTGAACTTTATTGTCAATACGACCATGCAAACAGAATTTACACATTGGATCGAAATTTTGTTCTTCAGACTCCAGATGTGCACAAAAGGATAAAGGATAAAAAAAATAAAATAAAAAGTAGTGCAAATAACTCACATATAACAAACAGACACAACAAGTAACAGGAGTGCACACAGGTTATGACAGTGAGACAGTAAACATAACATGGGACATTTAAAGTGTTGCGGATTACTACTTAAATGTGTGTGAGTAATGAAGTATATATGGTATGGAGTTTAACTAGTCTTGAAACTTTGAATCTCAGATCATAAATGCTCACTCGGAAAGAGGCTCAGTCCTGTGTGAGTTTTAAACTAAGCAGCATAAGCAGGGCAGAGCTTGCAAGCACATTCTCGCTCTTTTTTTCTCTATCTGTCTTTCTTTATCTCTCTCTCTCTCAAACACAGACACAGTTTGAAAGGGTGCTAAAAAGAATTTGGCAAAAAAATAGGCCTGGAGCTCAGGTGAAACTCTGCCTGCCCCATGGTATTTTAAAACTGGATTACTTGGCAGCAATCACTAAACCAATTAATGATGTGTGACGTTAAATACGCAGCCATATTTGTTTCACATTGTGTTTTTGGTTGCAATGACTGGATTTTTTTTCAGATTTGCATGTACTGGTTAAGTCTTTAACACTGTGTATACAGCATGCTTTGTTCTTTTCTTGTCAAGGAATGCTTTTTAAGATCATTTAGAAGATCCCAGATTTCAACGCTACAGAGCTTAAAATGAGCTCTCGTTTTTCTTACCTACACAAGACGTGTCTCCATCCCTAGATGAAAAAAGTAGTTCAGTGGGGGAAAACTGGCAAGCTGACATCAGACTGATTGGCTGATGTGTTTTACATGCCAAGTCCTATGTCAGTACGTCAAAATAATGTGTGTGTCTATCCATAAATGTTGCTTAGGCAGTTTAGACTTGTTCCAGGTTGAAAGTGATCCATTAAAGTTAGTAGAGCTGATTTAAATTTATGGGCAGACATGAAGCTTACCTCTTAAATGTTAGTAAAAGTTTTTAGTCAAATGATATAGGTGGGGCAGACCAAAAACATTTTTGTGACTGTTTGAGCAGAAATCCCCCAAGTCACGCTCCTAGATCTAGTGGAAAGCTTTTCCAGAGGAGTAGATGATATTATAAGAGGGACTAAATCTGATATGACATGTTCAGCAATCACCGCAAACTTTTGGCCATACAGTATGTATATACTGTACTGGCACTCTTGACAAACCTTATCTGTGGAACAAAATGTCACAGCATGGTATGCCAGTGCATTTATGGTGTAAAGATAGTGACTAATGAGGTTTTTTTTAAAGTTACAAAGTGCAGTTGTTTTAGATTGACCAAGTCACTTACCTAAACACATCATCTCTGGACAGCATTTTACTTGCTGAATGACTGTAGACAAGCTAAAAGCCTATCACAGCAGGAGAACTGAAAGCCATTTTACTTTGTAATGTTAAATTGTTCACTTTCTTTTGGTAAAATGCAAAAGTCTAAATTTGGCATCTCTCTCCAAGCGCCTCCAGACTGCACCGTATATTTATTCCCTTCTTATTTTCTCCTCTATATTAAGTACCAGGATTTTCCAATGGTTAGAAAAATGAGTGTGGCTTAAACACAGTTTAAATCAATGTAATATTTTTATAAAATAAGGATATAAATCTATTAGAAAAGATGAGGTGCAAGCCAGTGAGCGAGCTTTCAGTGAAGGGCTCAGCAACGACATTAGAAATAATTATAAGTATGCTAAAGCTCTAGGATATTGAGTCCTCAGGTTACAATAGTAATGTGTAATATTTATTCACTCCCTTCTTACAGCTTTGAGATTGAATTGATTTGCACTTCATTAGATTTCAAGCTAAAAAATTCAAGCCATTATGCAATGGTTACTTTTAGTGTATACATGTTTGTCTGCAAAGCAAAGTCCATTATGTGACTATATATTTAAAGTCATGCTTTAATAGTCATTTTTAATAATTTTAATGTAATGCCTTATAAAAATTAGTAATTATGAGTGGCATTAAAAATGTAGGGATTAATGCAGGATGTACTGGAAATGAAAATGAATATATTTCCATATTTTCACTAAAGAATGACAGTTCCTAATTTCAGAACTCATTTTAAAAACAGACCTATAGTTGGTAGAACGATTAATTTCCCAAATCGGATATAATATTTTAAAAAGAAAATCTAAGAAAAGACTTGCAGTCTTGCCTGCTTCTGATTGGAGATCTCATCGCATGGAGGCTCGTGTGGTCTGGTTGGGATATGTGTGGTGACTCGGGTACGGTTCCACTTGACCCTGAAGATGGTCTTGGACTCAGCTGATGTAGAAAGCAGTTCTCTGAGGACTTGTGACTACAGTCATCTCAATAGTTCAGGACTCAAATTCCCACAAACGGTTTTGTACCTGAGCCTCCAAAAACAAAAGTGCAATCCATATGAACTTAAACACATCTCCTGTTTTAGTGAACTTCCAGCCTCCTTACACTCTATGACTGCAGATCAATCCCAATCACCCAAATGAGGATGGGTTCCACTCAAGGTTTTTTCCTATTGTCATCTCAGGAGGTTTTTCTTTGTAAAGCTGCTTTGCAACAATGACAATTGTTACTGGACTGCATTCCAGGTCTCTTTTAGTGTTCCTAGTAATTTTACACACTTCAGTTCTCTTGCACTAGTTGATCAATGTTTATAGAAGATCTAATGCTTGGACAAAAATACTTTGTTTTCGCTCTCCTTACTCAGCGCATAATGATCATAGTTACTCAGTATGATCGTTATGATCAATATGATCAGTGTTACTTCACCTTCTCTTGACTCATGAGTTCCCATCAGCAAAGCAAATGGCTTTCTGTTTGCTGCTTTCAGTTGTTATCAGATTTTTACATGGGGTCATCAAAACAACAGAATCCTATTACTTCTAAATATACCAATATCATACACACTGATATTTCACAGAATCAAGAACAATATAACAATAGTTTTTCACACTTCCTGAACATCTAGTTCAGGTATCTTTTGGGCAGTGTTACTTTTACAATTTATTCTCTGGGATTGTTCTGGGTCATTTACAGTATACTGGCCCAACAAACACATCCCAAAATTAATTCAGGAGTTTTTCTACGGTATTAAGGTATGCTTTGACTGCATTGGCAGTGTGTTTGGAAGATTACATTAAAATAGAATAAAGTTTGGCTCTCTGGAAGCAAAATGTGAAGAAATAAGGGGTGGCTCTAAACATTTGCACATAACTGTATATTGAGATAAATGCCAAATGACATGAACATTTTATTTACATTATAATAACATTTTATTCATTTAATTATTATGCAACAAAATACCCAGTGACTTTTACAAAAGCCCTGTAAGCCAATGGCGTCCTTATGAAGCTTTGAATTTTGTCAACAAGCCAAATCTTTCCAAAGTTCCCAAATAGACAGAACTTACTAATTAACATAAAGAAATATGTAATATATTTTGATAGAATGTAGTGGTTCACTGAAAGCTGTTGAAATAGTTTAATATAAAAAATACATGGATATTTATGTTACCAATTGTATTCGTCTTAGAAACAAATCACAATAAGCATTTATTAAAATGTCATTAAGGTTAAAAAAATTATTTAATCCAGCAAGTCTAGATTTTTGACTTTTTAACTTGAAAACACTACCGATCAATTGTTTAGGAAAAAGAAAAGATGAGATAAAAAATTTCAGTGAATCATCGTTCTGTAATATCGTAATTATATTCATAATATAATCATCTCTCTCGCTCTATGTGTGTATTGTGTGTGTGTGTGTGTGTGTGTAAGGTATTTGGGTTTCAGCATACTGGCACACAATCCTGCAAATCCTATAAATCATCATCTCTAAAGAGCTTAAACTCCTCTTGTAATTTTTCTGTAGTTGACAAACGCACACACACACACAATCACACACATACTCACCCACCCACATACATAAAGTCTTTCCAGCATGACGTAAGCTTTCCTTAAACGTCTGTCAGAGATCACAAAATTAAAAGAGTGCTGATTTTAAGCAGACTAATGATGACTAAAGAGGCCACGTATTATAGAGAGCAGACGGAAGCAGACCATCTGCCAAGTAAATTAGTTGGGAAACTTGTCACAGAAGATGTTGCATAGAATTTAATTATTAAAATAAAAATCCATTCAGTGAGCTTTGGTACCAGAGTGCATTTGTTAAATTTTATATCAATAAAATGCCAAGACGAGGTAGACATTCTAAGCACATGTCTAATTCTAAATGTCTAAAGTGAGGTACACTTCTCAACTGTATAGTTTAAAACTCTTCTTGAGTTAATTATTTACATTCAACCTGGAGCAGTGCATCGGAGCTTGTGTATAGTTTGTATGTCCTCTGTACGTTTCCTCCTGTTCCAGGAGGTGTATTGGTTAACATAAACTGCCCCTTCATTCCTGGAAGAGGCTCAGGATCCACCATGACCCTGATCAGGATAAAGAGCTTACTGAAAGTCAGAAATTAGTTTGGCTCCCTGCCAGGAGAGAACCGTTCGAGTCTGTATCTTTTCAAAAAGGCAACCTGTGATGCAGTTTCATCAAAGGATTTGGTTGGTTTAAAGAAAGGTAGATTTGCAGTGTGCTCGAAAAAAAAAAAAAAACTTCCATAGATTTTCTTTAAACTTTATATTCTGTTTTTGTCAGAATAACTATTTTAAATACACTTGCTGTCCAAAAAATAAAGTCTTGATTTTAAAAGGGTCAAATTATTGGCCTGTATAAAACAAAGAAAACAACTAAAACACAGTACCAGTCAAAGGTCTGGACATACTGTACTTTCTAATTTAGTGGTCTTTCCTGATTTTTATTTCTTTCTGCATTGTAAAACAATACTGAAGGCATCCAAAGTACACAATAATCTCCTTTGAACAGTTGATATTAAGTCTGCTACTACTAATGACTCTAATCTGAGGTGCTGATTGGTGATTCTTAAAAGAACTATTCCAGAACAGCTGACGGTTAGGCACACCCTCAGAAAACCCTCAAAGGGGCCTCAAAGGGCAAAACAGCTGTAGGCCCTGCATGTGCTGCCCCATATGGGCCCTGGGAGAGATACTGCCCCATAATAAATACACCCACAGTGGGCTTGCATGAGCATGTTTAATGAGTAACTGATGATTCGTACAAAAACTATTCCGAAACATCTCACTTTCTTGTCTTTAGATAACAACTGACTGTTGTTGTTGTTGTTACTTAATTACCTATGTAAACCTTTGATAAAAATACAGTATTGTTCTAGAATGTAGAAAATAAATCCAAAGTTGTGTCCAAACTTTTGACTGGTATTGTAATTTTAAGTGAATGGAATTGGGTTAAGAACCCTCTGACTCATTATTAATACCTTTAAGGATAGTTGTGAACCTTCAACATTGTGGTTGAAAAAGATCATGAATGGAGTTCACTTAAACACTTGGTGAAGTCGCACTGGAAAATATCTGTTTACTAATCAGAAAAAAATGTATAATTTTGCAAGGGAGCGTAAAGATTGGACATTAGAGCCATGGGAAAAGGTCATGTGATCTGACGAGTCCAGATTTACCCTAGTCCGAAGCGACTGCCGTGTCACGGTAAGAAGGGGATCACATAGTGCACATTTGTATGAAATTAACATTAAAAGTTTTGATAATTTATTCAAGGGTTGAAATAAGTTAAATTAAAAGGCATGCAAAGGAGAGGCATGTACTATGTATGTATTTCCATAAATATTTTTAAATCTGTAATTAACCAGATGCAACAAAAGATTAACAAATAGCAAAATACAATGTGTTCATCCATTTTATTGCTGGAAAATTTCAGTTCCTGCTGATGGTGAATAATAAAGGCTTTGACCTTATGTTGAATAAAAAATCAAGTAGAGTGCCTCTTCATCCCTTATTTATTTTAAGTACTAGTTAACCTTCTTGTTTAAATGATGTGCTTTCTAAGAAATAACATAGATGGAAGTAATCAGCTAAGAAAATCAGCGGCTCTTTTTGCTGTAAAAGGAAACTATAAATAGAATAAATTGCTGTTCAGTGAACGACAAATAACACACATCCATTCTGAACATCACAAAGTGGAGGCAGAAGGATGAAAATGCAAGCCTTTTATTGATAATTCAATTCAGCAGACAAACCTGTTGTCAGAAATCAGACAGGGGTCAATCAATCAGACAAACAAAATGAAGCAGCATCAACAAATATGAACAACGGAAGCAAGAGTTACACAAGCAGCTTGGTGCATGAGCTGGTATATACAGTATACCTTGAGCTGAATGAGGGTTTTACAGGAAGCAGGTGCACTGAATAATCAGGTGAGTGGGAGTGATTAGATATCCGGTCCGGGTTCCCGTGAGGAGTTGTGATGGAAATTCTTTTTTACTGTACTTCCTACACTACCATAAAAGGTGATTAAATATTCAACAAAGGATAATGAAGAGTTCTTTATTATTATTATTATTATTATTATTTAAAATTAATTAATACTCTTTCTATACAGGGTTGTGGGAAACCATAAACCTATCTCAGGAAACTTTGCCCACGAGGCAGGGTACACCCTGGACAGGGGTGCTGATCCATCGCAGGGCACACATGCACACATTCACACACTCATTGACACACTACGGGCAATTTGAGTACCCAAATTAGGTTCTCATGTCTTTGGACTGCACCAGCCTATTGAACCAGAGCATCTGTAACCCACAAAGCATGGCGAGAACATGCAAACTTCACACACACTGATCCATGGAGGTGCGAGGCCACAGTGCTGAATATTATTATTATTATTATGTTGCTGTTTCACTAATGTACGCAGAGTACAAATCAATATTCCCCATTTTTATCTCCTGCATCAAGCAATGGCTCAGTAGTGAGGGCTCTGGATTAATGCCCAGAATGTTGCTGGTTTAAGTCCCAATGCCAACAAGCTGCCAGTGGTGAACCCTAAACTCTGTCTGCCCCATGGGTGTGGTATGGTCCCTAGCTTCCTAACCTGGAAGATATAAAGAAAATAATTGTACTGCATTATATCGTATCTGTTATAATTATATGCTTTATCAGTATATGATTTTACCCAGTTTTATGTTTCACCTTAGTCATACTCACACATACACACATCCTGAGCGAACTGCTGCTGATGCTACGATTTGTAATATGAGACAATCAGTGCCCATTACTCATCACATTAGCCTATTTTTATCCGTAATTTTGGTAATTATATGAGTACAAGTGAATCAAATTATACTTTTCTTATTAAAACCGTGTCATGCGCGTCAAAATGCTAACCCAATCTACCCAGTTCTGCTAAAATGCCAGTGGAAATGGGTGTCCTTTAGGAGAAATCCTAGGGAATCTAATCCCAGACTGCCCTCTAATGTACACTGCAGAAGTGTCTCACCAGGATACCATAAAACTCAGAAGCAAAGAGCACAGAATGTACAGTATGTATGATCAGAACTGATAATGCAGAACTAAGCGCTGTTACTTACATACTTATATGGTAGAAAGCACAACATAATGTTGGCCTACAGTTTTCATTTGATAAAAATAGGCTATTTGTAAAAAAATATGAGTAAATGGCTTCAATATCTATATGATCTTACGTTATACAATACGTTAGACTCTGAATGAGCAGCTGTCAGGGATCCACTGGAAACGTTCACAGCTTGGGCACTAAACACAGCTGGGATTTATGAAAGATTTATACAGTGTGAAATCCTGTTTCAAGCTTGCTGAAATGTATGTTGAAGATTCAACAAACATGTGGGAAAAAGACTGAGATCTGACGACCCCAAAACTGACATGCTGAAATGTTAGGTTTAGTGGAAACCCAGCATGAAGCACTGAGGTGGTAGCATCATGTTGACCATTTCCCTTGACTTCCTGTTTGCTTCTGTGACTAATGCTCTCTGTACACAGTCACTGACTTAGCAGAAGACCTCCCCTAAGCACTAGACTCAAGTCTATTTGCCGTAGACTTGATTTGAGAGATGATTGGTCTTCATGATGCTGTTGCACTTGCAAGAACAAATATATTAATATTGAGATCACATGACATTTAAATGTTATGCAATCCTATTCAGAACAAATTGTTCTAGGGTTAACAATTCACAAATTGTTCTAGTCTGTAACTACAAAATGTCCAAAATTGTTTTGTGAGAAAAACATTTTCTTTTGTATACTCAGATTAAGACTGATGTGAGAGTATGACATTTTTGATATAGTTATTTCTGTAAGATATATTACCATGCATGCAAAACAGGGAGCGTGTTTCCTTTAATCAAACACCATGAGTCATTACCGTTATATCTGTTACAGGATATCACGTGGTGTGCTTGACTGGATCGCTGAACTCTCTATTACTATGGTGCTTAAAACACTAGGCTTTGAGTAGGTTTAAAAAGATATGGTGTGCATCTGTAACAAGAAGTAAATAGGCACAGATGTATTCAGATAAAGTGCATGTGGCACAGTTGGTTATATGTATGAAACATTGGTGGCATGATAGCTTAGTGGTCAGCATTGTGGCCTGCTACCTTCAGGGTCCAGGTTCGATTCCCACTTTGGGGTCTGTGTGTGAAGTTGGTGGGTTTTCTCTGGGTACTTTGGCTTTCTTCCTCTGTCCAAAGACATGCAGATTAGGCTGTGGTGTCTCAGAGGGGTAAGGCACTGAGTTACTGATCAGAAGATTGTTGGTTTGAGCTCCAACATATTGCCATTGTTAAGCCCTTGAGCAAGGCTCAAAATGTATACAGTATGTGACAAATAACGTCTTAACTAACTTAACTTACCTGGTTGGCGTTCCCAAATTGCCCATGTGAACGTTGACCGGGAGGTTCTACCCTGGTTGTACAGAGTTTCCTAGCTGGATGAATTAAAACATTATTAATCCTTTATACACCTGATTTAAGAGTAAAAACTTGCCTAGGCACATTATAGAATGAGAGGGGTGCTCTCGACAGAGCAACAGCATGACTTTCAGATTGATGCTTCAGCATTTTCTTTAAATTGAAGTATAATACAACAGAAAGGAGATATTTCAGTTATTTGTCTCTGGGATAGTGCAACTTCAGATTGAGCAACAACCAGCCTCTTTCAGAGAAAAACAGATATTACTTTAGTATTGTCATTTCTTGGCATACCAAAAGGAGGGTATATGCCAAACTGAAAAGGAAGGAAACTAAAATTACTCTTGCATAACCAGAGCAAGCAAATGTTGGTGCATACATTTGATCATAAAACAGTGTGTGTGTGTGTGTGTGCGTGTGTGCGTGTTTATTCCTGCATGCATGTGTACACGATAATATATATGTATACATAAGATTGTATGTATACGCTGGCTGAAGTGAGTCAGGGGAGAAGTGTGTAGTGTGTGTTTAGTGCTCGGTTTCGGACACAACACAGCAACGACCCGCATGGGCTGCAATTAAAGCGTTACGTCACCACAATATGGGCGTGGCCTACACCCAAAGCGTGCTTTCAGTCTTCGCTGTTCTCTTCTTTACACAGAATAAACGATGCGCGCTTATGAACTGTCAGCACCATGCGTTATATCGTTGTCATCTTTTTCTGTCTGTGTGACTGGGGTAAGTGAATAAAGTATATTCTCAAGAGGAAAAATGCTGTCTTTATAGCACTTTAGAAATGAAAGATAAGGGAGTGACAGGAAGCAAGTCGAATAAAATGTTATGAGACAAATATGGATGAACAGCGATCTGAATTTTTGTAGGTTTAGACTGTTATTAATGCCCAGGACTTAACTTTAGATCTGTAACATTAGTGTGATAAGAA
>JAQMYG010000006.1:7690382-7701601 GCA_030014215.1 Clariallabes teugelsi | reverse complement strand
ATAGGCCTGCTTTATACACTTATTTTGTCGTTTGTTTGTTTGTTTGTTTGTTTGTTATTATCATTATACACACACACAAAGCAATGTATATATAAGATAATATATACATTGGTCACCATTGGCCTCCACAGTCTCTAGTTGGACTACAGAGGTTTTTAGATGGATGGATGTATACATGTATATTACTGTACACTGTATATTAGCACTCTGGGTTTGATTCCCACCCTGGGTCCTTGTGCATGGAGTTTGCATGTTCTCTCCATGCTTGATGGGTTTCCTCCGGGTACTACGGTTTTCTTCCCACAGTCCAAAGACATGTAGATTATGCTACTTACAGTACCATTCCCAAATTGAGTGTTGACCAGGGATCCCGCCACAGTTGTGAAAATGGGAATAAATAATATTAATGGTCACCATTGGCCTCCACGATCCCTAGTTGGACTACAGAGGTTCCTATATGATTTACATTATATTATTTGGTTGATTATTTGTTAACCAACTACTATGAGACATTTTCATTGTATTGAGACACTGTTTATTTTTAACCATTCATAATATTAAAGTGCAATGGTTCTTTCTAACTAAATGTTCATTACTAGGTATCATGCACATCCTGAGTATTTATGATACTTTTTTTGCATTAATCTCAAAAACTATTGTGTATTTGCCTTTGATGTACTTGTGCGTCCCGTGTCCCTGAATACAGGATAAAGTGGTATAGAAGATGAGTGAGTGAGTGAGTGAGTGAGTACTTGTGCGTACTGTTCTACTACACTATTATGTTACACCATGGTGCTGACGAAACAATTTATTTCACTGTACAGTACAGTTTTATCGAGGAATGATAATAGCGCCAACTTGACTTGACCTGACTTGACTTGAATAAATCAACTTGCAGAAGCAGTAAAAGAAAAGATGAAGATGGTCTGGAAGGATAGAGAAGCTTAGTATGACAGACCATATAATTATGTTTTGTTTATTTTTTTTTTTTACAATTTCACACTTTGTTGAAGTTTTTGGTCTTTTGTTAACAGGAAGTTTCACTGAGATCCCATCCATGAGTCATGTTGAGCGGTATGATGTAGTGAGACCTCAGCGACTCAGACCTCAGACGAGTCATAAGAGTGTCAGGAAACAGGTCAGTAACTAATTCATGGCTTTTTGTGGAATTACGATCTGCATAGAAGTGGAAAAAATCTACTGTGCATGATTTTTGGGCATAACAGGGTTAGTTTTTTTTGTCTTTTTGTAACATTCAAAGCAGGCCATCATGCCAAGTGTTGTTATAAACATCATGAAATTAGAAACGCCCCTCTGTATATTAATAAGTGTTCTATCTCCCAGGCTTTTTCAAAGAAACAAGAAATGTATCCTGAGAAACTTCTATATCAGTTGTTTTTTAATGGAAATAATCATACAGTTCACTTGCAAAAGAACAGGTAAAAGAAACAACCTAAAAAATTATATGCATTATTAATTAAGTTACAGAGAACACACATTTATCAGTCCTGTAACTATCTTTCTTATTAGTCTCACCATAGTTAATGAACAGTGTATTGAATAAATTAGACAAATAATTGAAACATGTATGGGGTTTAATCATTTTGATAACGAAGTAAATTCCTGTTTATTAAAATTATTTTCAATCTTTAAAATTCCTAGTGTTCTTATTGGACATAACTACACTGAAATACATTATGAAACAGATGGATCAACTGTGATCACATCTCCAAAGCTGGAGGTAATTCTACTTCTTCTTTTAACTTGAGTCTGATGTAAGGTATATTGATTGCTCATATCAAATATAATTATTTTTATTGTGCAGGACCACTGTTATTATCACGGCCATATTGACGGCATGGAGGATTCGTCAGTCAGTGTTGGAGTCTGTTCTGGCATGAGGTAATGCAACAAAATATCTCATAGCAACTACAGGAGAAGGGGGTTAACATGAGCATGTTAGACATAAAGACATTAATATGACACTTGTCTACTTTTATCATATTTTATTTTTCTTCTGTAGGGGTTTTGTTAGGGCCAAAAACCAGATGTACCTGATCGAGCCCCTGAGTGACAAGACCGATGGAGATCACGCCTTCTATAAGCAGGAATACCTGAGGAAGAAGAGGAGTGTTTATAAAGACTCTCATATCACAGGTCAGGACAAGGAACCCAGAACGGCAGCTCTTCACAAACCCAGCAGCTCGGTACATATTTCCAAAATCACTCTTGCCATCACCTGTGCACAGAAATACTATGGTACTACTACTATGTCTATATCATTTAATAATCCTTTTTAGAAGATGAAGCCTGTGTTCCAGACTCAGAGATATGTGGAGCTGTTTCTTGTGGTTGACAATACCGAAGTAAGAAATTTCTTTAGTCACAGAAAAGGCTTTATTTACTTTTCTTTGGAATGAATAGGCCAAAAATGATAATTTATCTTTCTCATTTGCAGTACATAAGATTCAAGTCTAATGAGGAAGTGGTGCGGGCAAGGATGTTGGAAGCCATAAATCATGTTGATAAGGTATTATTTTCTTACTGGTGATATCTGATGTAAATTGCTCCTATCTGTCACTGTATCTGTTTATTCTTTCATATATGTGTATATGTATTTGGATATACTTCAAAAGTGAACAAAGGGTTTAGCCACTTTGTGCAAAAACTATGGGTTAATTTTTGGAGCACAACAAGACAGTGTTACACGGTAAGTGTATCAATCAATGGAGCAAACCACTGATAAATAGAACAGAAAAAGCACAATACTGTACTTCCTATACATTAAATGAATATGAGCATACACCCACAACAACATGCTCATACCTTTCCTCATAACTGCAACACACTTCTTCATATCCTGTAGCATTGCTCAACTGCTCACACCATCTCACAGGGTACCAGGAAGGCATGCATCACAACTCTTTTCTATTCTGGCACTTTGCAATGAACTTCCTTTGACAAAACAGTTAGCCGAGTCTTAAAAGTGAGATCTAAAGTCCTACTATTTCATCTAGTAAATAAGTACTGAGGTAGAAGACAAAACAAAAAAACGAAAAGAAAACTTATCAACAGTGTTGTTGATTCATAGTAATCTAGTGAACTAGTGTAAGGATGTATTTACTGATAGAGACTTCAAAGCACTTATGTACATTGCTGTGCAAAACTTAAGTTATGCAGATTAAATGAAAGAAGTGTTAACAAATATTTTTGCAAAGTGCCTAAAGATACGATTTAAAACTTGGTTGGTGATGTACCAACCTCAGAAGTAACCTCGTGTCCCCTCTCATCTGTTCCAACCACTCAGCATTCAGCATCACCAGTATACTAATCACCGACCTGATCATCTGCAGCTGTTTCTCACTGGTTCATACTTTAGGTTAGATGGTTTTTGTACTTGAATGAGTCATATGTGACTGCGTGACTTAACGAACAAAAAGCATCTTTTGTGAAACTGGTCAGATACATATGAAAATAATAGCCAAAAAAAGTCCTTCAAAGGAAGCTTGGACAACTATTTCTCAAGACTACTTTAAAAATACTAGAAAGTCTGGTTCTTTGGAAGCAAAATATGACGAAATGAGGGGTGGCTCATAATTCTGTAAATCCTGTTCCTACCATGAGTTTTTTTTGTTTGTTTTTTTGTGTCCCAGTGGATCCTAGTCCTGATGAACACCAGATACCATGGAGAACTTAAAAAGAAAGAAAGAAAGAAAGAAAATAGTGTTGCTCCTATTATCATACTCTTGCCAATAGATTCTAGAGTCTACGACAACAACAACAACAACAAAACCCTTGAAAATTTCTTACTCTTATTCATATCTGCATTTGCATTTGATTAGATCACATTATCTAAATTCAAATAAATTATCAATATTCAGTAATATCCCTAAAATAAAACCAAGTCATTTATGTACTGCGTGTTTCTTTGTTACATATCTCACAATTATTCCACCCACAGTTCTATCGTCCACACAATATCCGTGTCCTGCTGGTGGGTTTGGAGTTGTGGAATGTAGAAGACCGGTTTCTGGTCAGTGTGAGTGAAAACGACACTCTGACCAGATTTATTCAGTGGCGGGAGAATGACCTACTGAAAAGAGTCAAGCACGACAATGCACAATTTGTAACGTGAGTACTACATAAAAGAGTCTGGACCGGAGTAATGATTCTCACACATATCCTGTTCATTCATTGTCCTGTTCATTCATTGTCCTGTCATATTTGTTTATGCAGCGGTGCTGATTTTTTGGGTGACACTGTGGGGCTGGCAAACAAATTCGCAATGTGCACTAAAGCCTCTGGAGGTGTTAATCAGGTAATCACCGCATTATTATATGCAACATATACCAGAAATTGAAATGTCTGCTCTGAAACAGCTGCAAAAATCTTCTGTAATAGACAGAGGGAAAAAAAGAGATGTGTATTTCCTTATCATTCAGGATCATCACAGGAGTTCACTGGGCTTAGCTGCAACTATAGCACATGAGATGGGCCACAACCTGGGTATGTCCCATGATGCACTGGGCTGTTATTGTGACCATTCGGAATGCATCATGACTGATGTTGTAAAGTAAGACCTTTCATTCATGTGAATCTATAATGAGCTGCTTAAATGATTATGAACAATAAGGACTACACTTATTATTCTCTAAGTGTGTACAGTACATCCTTTATATTTTGGCAAATAAACCTCTTTTTTTTTTTTTCACTCTGTTGTGTATCACAGTTCAGCTGCCTCATTGTTCCCAGAGCTGTTCAGTAATTGCAGTCTGGAACAGCTGAGCACATTTCTGGAGAACGCCAACCCCAGCTGCCTGCTGGACCGTCCCAGTTCGGACAGAATTTATGGTGGACCTGTCTGTGGCAATGCTTTCCTCGACCCTGGGGAGGAGTGCGATTGTGGGACTGTAGAAGTGAGCTGCTTCTTTTATATGGTTTCATTTGGTCCACTTATTTAATTCCTGTGCTCATTTTGTGTAGCACAAGATGGTTTTGTATGTACATAGTGCATTCCTGTGGTGAGAAAATCGCCATGACTCACTTCATGTAACGTCCTGTTTCTTTTGTAGGAGTGTAACAACCCATGCTGCGATGCTAAAACTTGCACATTTTCCAACGGATCGCGGTGTATGCAGGGAGAGTGCTGTGAAAACTGCCAGGTACAGTGCTCTCCATTGTGATTGGCGTCCATTACGAAAATGATCAACAGTTTATTCACTTTCAGTAAGGGTGTGTCATATTCTTTGCTGTTTTGGCAGCAATGGTTGCTAAGGGTTAGATAAAGGTAGATAAAAAGAATGTAAGCAATCACACAGGAAATCCTTTTGTGATCAAAACAAGCTGCGTGTGTTTCTCTGGAACGTGTCACAATAATTTATGTAGAAGTGAAAAGCTGCCAAAAATAGAAATAGAGGAAATATAAAGCTAATCTGCTCTTCTGTATTGCGTTGAACTGAAATAGTTGTCGGTAGTCAAACGTTTGATTTGTCAATATTTGAGGAAAGATCAATTGTTATAAGAGATATCATTTAATCAAAGTGTGTAATTTACTAATCCCAAAAAAATGCATCACCAATGCAGATGTGGCACAAGTCATATTTAACACTAGAATTCTTTTTCTAAGAGAGTCTTCTTTTCTAACTATCGCATAGAGAAAAAATACAGTTATAGAGATTGTCTCTGAAGTTTATTTTCTTATAATATTGCATATATCCATCTAAGATCCCCTCTAGTCGCATTTCATATGAGCGTGGTAGGACCTCTGGTCAACATTTACATGCACATTCACACACTACAGGCTATTTAGGGAGGAAACCGAAGAACCCAAAGGAAACCCATCAAGCATGGGGAGAACATGCACGCAGTCCAGACGCAGGAATAAAACCTGCAATCTGGAGGCGCAAGGCAACAGTGCAACAGTGATAACCACTAAGCCGTCTGTGTGTACTGTATATACACACACATACCACCCTTATAATACATTTTGTTTTATCCTTTCCAGATAAAACCATCTGGCAGTCTGTGCAGGGCCTCGGCGAGTGACTGCGATCTGGATGAGTACTGCACAGGACAGTCTGAAAAGTGTCCAGAAGACAGCTTTAAAATGAACGGGATACCATGCAGCTCTGGAGACAGTTACTGCTACAATGGTCAATGTCCAACTCATCTCCAGCACTGCCAGAGACTATGGGGAAAAGGTACTTATGCATAGAAACTGAATGTTATTGAACTGCTTTTTTATTTTATTAATCATTCTTTCCTCCGAGCAAACAAGTTTATACTTTATTTCTTGCTTGCTCTTAGAATGTAATGGTGCTTAAAATGACTGCTTTTTGAAAGACCTAAATGTTTTATATTATAGCGGTCATATTGCTTTTATTGACTGTAATAATAGTGCCAGTATTAACCATAAAACTGAAATTTGTGGTGTGTCCCAGCTACCCAGTCATGTTAATGTAAGTGTTGCCCTTTTCCACTCAGATTAGCTTGAGGCTGTTTCAATAGCACAGTCATTTCCTGATGTTCCTCAAGTCACTCAGAATTCATTACTAAGCATTTCTCAATTCACATATATTTATATACATCATATGGACAAAAGTATTTGGCTACTTTCAGCCAGTTACATTCAGGTGTTTAAGTCAGGCCTCTCATCCCCAGTGAAGCAATCTTAATACGTCAACATATCAAGACAATGCTATTCTCCCGTCTTTGTGGCAACAGTTTGGAGAAGTCCCCTTTCTATTCCAATATGACTGTTCACAGTGCAAGGACTATAAAGACATGGTTTTCACATGGAGTTCAATGCAACTCCATCGAGCACCTGTGGGATGAACTGGAACAGCGATTGTGAGCCAGGCCTTCTAGTCCAACATCAGTGCCTGAGCTCATAAATACTCGACGGAATGAATAGACACGAAATCCCCACAGAAACACTCCAATATCTTGTGGACAGCCTTCCAAGAAAAGTGAAAGTGCAATCAGAGTTTCTATGCTATTTTATGTTCACAAGTTCACATTTGTTAAATAATTTCCTGATTTAATCTTTATGAAATAGTAAGAAGGTACTGTATATCAGGTCATAAATTAAACTGCTTCTTTTTTTTTTTTGCAGATGCCAAAGTGGCTGCACGTTCGTGCTTTTTAAGTAATAAATCAGGGAGACGTGATGGCCACTGTGGACAGACCAAAGCTGGCTACAGACGCTGTGCAGAACAGTAGGTCAAAACTGTCTCTATAAGCTTAGTAAAGCATACTGTAAATCAAAGGAATTCATATTCATATATCTCTGTAAAGGTGCAACAGTCTGGGAAAATCTAGAATCAATTCTGGCAAATATTTAAAAATTACACATACAGTAGGAAAAATTGTATTATTACATGACATGGAGAACATGTGTTACTGCACGGTTTGTTCGAGAATTCAACCTACATTTTATTGGGGTAATTAAATACAATGAGACAATGTGAGTCATAATCATAGAAGACAGCTGTAATAATAAGCATAATGCCTGCTTATAATATGTTTTCACTTTAAGAAAACATAATAAATTTTCCTTGGGCTCTTTTTCGGGGTTGCATATCCAAAAGTTTTTGACACAGCGGTAATGAGTGAGGGAGTGAGTGATATGGAAATGTTTTATTAACTTGATAAGTTGTCTGTTGTCACATGGTCTCAATACAGTGCCAAATTAAAAAATAGTAGTCAGTGTTTAGGAATCCCTTTTCACCTTTGGGGTAAAAAGGCTTTAAAAAGCAGGAAATCTTATTTGTAGTTAAGATGCAGGAAGTAAAGAGATATATACTGATCGGACAAAACATTGACACCAAACAACATTAATACATTAACAAGTATAATCAATTATTATATAACAGTAAACTGGTGACATGATTATGGTCGCCCAAGGCTCACCCGCCTAGTCCAATCCCACAGAATAGCCAATGCAGTACAACTCGCTGAAAAATATCAAAGCTGTTCACCCAGTGCACCACAGTCCGTCATGTACAGGACCCAGCAGGCAAAGAGACATAGCACCCAAAGGATCTGCTGCACAGCACACCCAGGCGGCACAAAGGCCTTTGACATACACAAACATAGATATTATATGCATAAATAATGTCACAAATTTCTGTATTGTTTCAATGATTTGCATTATGAATAGCATGATTTTGTTTTTTTTTTGTTTTTTACAGAGATGTTTATTGTGGAAGTATATATTGCACGGGGGGTGATACGTTTCCCATTACCGGTCTAAAAGCTCAGCTGATTACACTTAGTAGAGACGTATGCAACATAGTTGGGGAAAGATCGGAGGAAGGTAACCTCAGCATGGTACCTACAGGAACCAAATGTGGCCAGAACAAAGTAAGAATACTACACGTAGGATGTTGTGTTTGTGCTACCTTCCAGCTCTTATTGGTTTCATTATTTGGTACTGTACGTAAACATTTGTGCCTGTTTTCTCAGGTCTGCTTTGACAATATGTGCCAAGATGTGAAAGTCTATGGTATGAGTGTAAACTGTTCAGAGAAATGTAATGGACATGGGGTGAGACTCTTAATGTGATTGTAGATCTGTGGAAATAAGCAAAGTGTGATTGTAAGATTGAACATAATTCCCTGTGTGGACTGTTAGGTTTGTGATCATCGAAAGCAGTGTCACTGTGAGCCCGGATGGGATCCCCCCTTCTGCAACGTCAAATATGTAGACCCGACGTCTGGTAAGCTGCTGCAGGACATGTGGGACTTTTGTGCACATCTAAACCAGACATTTGTATCATTTTAGCTCTCTGGTACAGTAACTAGATTAGTTGTGCTTCAGAATATCTTGCTAATTGCTGCTGTGTGTTTGATGTGCAGAAAACAATATGACGGTCATCAGCATCTCAATTGCAGTTGGAGTCGTGTTACTACTTGCAGTGGGATTTGGAAGTTGGATTTATTGTAAAAAGATAAAGAGAACTGACTCGAGGCCTAAAACGTGAGTCAGCAGAAGATTTTTGTATTCAGTTATCTGTGATTGCACTTAGTTTCATACTGCACATCTGTATAATTGTTTGCTTTTATAGAAAAGCTGATCTAGAGCAATCAGATCCGCTTTTTGAGAACCCCGGAGCAAAGCGAGCGTTTTTAAAGGAACGTCTCGAAATCAGCGAGCCTACTTTCATAAGCACGACCATGTCCAGGCCCGCCGTCTCATACACAGTCCTGCCGTCACGGACAGCACCGCAAGTGAGTGTAGAAAATAGTTGTGTCGATTGTGTTGTTTTCCTGATGCCGGATTTAATTTTCTAAATACAGTACTTAATTTGTCTGTGTTAAACTTTGCAGCCTCCTTGTAAAAAGTCAGAACCACAGCAACCTCAGACGGCTGCGTCCATGTCCTCACCGAAACAGATGAAGCCTCTGCCTCCTTCTAAGCCGGTACGACCTTCTGATGTGAAAAAGGTGAGGTGTGAGCATGTTGTTCACATGAGCAAAGCTTCACATAATGGCCACCCAGGCACACAAACACCACCCAGATGGGCAAAGAAATATTTTTAAAATACATACAGTTTTAAAGAAAAACTTACCAAATCTCATTTTTAAAAATGTCTAAGCTTCTCAAGTGTTTCAGTCTCGAAAAGTAAACTGTTCACTATATTGATTAGACATTAGAGAATCCAAGTTCCGATGATGCCATTACCATGGTGTCGTCTTTCAGCTTTCTGAACCAGGACTAGCAGCATTTTAAAAATAGACTTCAATATGTGTCTCTGAGAAAGGATGCATTATCCTTTACTTTTTCCAGTCTTGTAGCTGAAGTGTGAGTGGGAAAGCTGTTAATTAAATAGGTAAAAAAAGTCATGCATCTGTGACAAAATTTTAAATATGACTTTTCAAGATGCATGAATTCTTTAGATAAGTACATTCAGCTCTGTTATTGATAAGGTTTCAACAAAGTGAAGCCTTTTAAAATTTTTGTTAGAAAAAGGAATGAATGGATTTAACTTACATCAAGCAGGTGAAATGTAATATAAAGATAAATTAAAAAAAAGAAAACATTAATTGTTTTTAAATTAGATTTAGGCAGCATAATGGTACAGTGGTTAGCACTGTCGCCTTGCAGCTCCAGGGTCCAGGTTTGATTCCCACGTCCTTGGTGGGTTTCCTCCCACAGTCCAAAAAGATTAGGCTAATTGGCGTTTCCAAATTGCCCATAGTGTGTAAATGTGTGTGCGAATGTTGACCAGAGATATACATTGGAAATAAATACAATGGGAAGAAATACAATGGGAATAAATACAATGGGAATAAATACAATGGGCCCTAGTTGGATTACAGTGGTTCCTAGATGGATGGATGGACGGAAATCGTGATTTCTGTCTCTTAAAACCAACAAAATAAAGCATTATTATTATTTTCATTTATTTTTGTTTTATTTATTTCATTGTATTTTACAGTTTCTTGTCATTTCGTGTATTTTGTTTTACCTTAAAATTAAAGGTGAGCAAACCAAGCACCGAGAATAAATGAATGAGAAAACTACTGAGAGTGAGAGCCTGAGAGAATTACTACAGTCTGGTTTAAAAATAATTCAGAAGATACAAATAGCTACACTGTATAATGAAAGTTTTTATATCAGACTTTGGATATGAGATCATCAGTGCTTTAAGTTGACTGTTGAATTTAAAATGCTGTGTTTTTACAGACTGAAAGCGATGAAGTGAAAATTGCACGGAGGCCTCCGACCATTCCAAGGAGATGACTATGATGCGAATCATCATGTAATTCCATAATGGATTTTCAGTCTGTTGGGTTCATGTGTCACTAATAACACCTCTGTGGTGTGGTGACGCATCAGAACTGGGGCTCTGTGTAGTCGTGTCCTTTTTTTTTAATGCTTGTTTTCCAATGCAGAAAGGAGCATTACACTGAATTATACTTGACATACATTTGTTATAGTACATGCAATAGAACTTGAATTTTTATATATATTATAAATACTGCAATTTCATTCCCATTCTCGATATTGTAATGAAATTAATGTCTTTCCAGGCTATGTACCACTTTAAAGACCAAACCTATCTTTTGTTTTTAAGTGCTAAGTATTCAGACACAGGAGTCCAAAATGTATTTATATATTTATATAGTGCACTAACAGTGCTGTTTTACATTTTTGTACAGTATAAGTCAGATCTTTGGACTCCCCTGATTGAATGTATGTACACACAAACATTT
>JAQMYG010000006.1:7660360-7689187 GCA_030014215.1 Clariallabes teugelsi | reverse complement strand
AGGTTGTTTTTCTTTGTGCTGGTATTAATAAACACTGTTCATTCTGAGCCCGCCTGCATCTGTGTCTGTTTCACTAGAGAGCACAAACGTGACAATCACTGTAGTATTTTTTTTTTTTAATCAGATTAGGTTATATACACTCACTAGCCCCTTTATTAGTCTTTTCACCCAATCACAAGAAAGATGATTTATATGATTTTGAACGTGGCATAGTTGTTGGAGTAAGACAGGCTGGTCTGAGTATTCCAAAACTAATGATCTCTTAGGTTTTTTTTTTTACACACAACCATCCCTAAGGTTTACAGAGAATGTTCTGTAAAAGAGAAAATATCCAGAGTTGCAATTCACTGGGAAAAAATGCCTTGTTGACACTGGAGGTTTGAGAAGAATAGCCAGACTGGTTCGAGCTGATAGAAAGGCAACAGGAAATTAAAATCATATTACCACCAAGGTATGCCAAAGAGCATCTCGGAACGTGCAACACGTGAAACCTTGTAGTAGATGGGCTACAGCAGCAGGAGACCATTGAAAAACATTGCCTGGTCTGATGAGTCTGGAGTTCTACTGCAACATCAGATGGTAGGGTCAGAATTGGCGTAACCAACATGAAAGTATTGATTCATCCTGCCGTTTATGAATGATTATGTCTGGCACACTTTGGGCCCCTTAGTACTCATTGAGCATTGTCTACCTGAGTATTGTTATTGACCATGTCCATCCCTTTATCACCACAGGATATGACCATCATGTCACAATGCTAAAATCACCTGAAACTGATTTCTTGAAAAATGTCTATGGAATGTTTCCAACACCTTGTTGAATCTATGCCAACAAGCTTTTAGTATGTCCTGACCACTGCAGCCTGGAAACATCCCACAAGAGATGGAGTTTTGGTGTTGGTCTGACCCAGTTGTCTAGTCATTACAGATTAGCCCTTCTCACAGTAATTACATTTTCAATGTCTCATTACAATGGAAGGTGGAAGTGGGTGAGATATACTGGATTAGGCAGCAAGTGAACTTAATTTTCCTGAAGTTGACGTGTTTGAAACGAAAAAATTGCGCAAGTGTAAGGATTTAAGTGACTTTGACAAGAGCCAGATTGTGATGGCTAGAGGACTGGGTCAGAAAAATTGCAGCTCTTGTGGGATGTTCCTGGGCTGCTGTGGTAAGGACATACCAAAGGTGATTCAAAAAAAGAAAACCAGTCAACTGGCAACAGGGTCATCGTTGGCCAAGTCTTACTGATGCACAATAGAAGCACTACTGTAGATCAAATTAAGGAAAAGGTAAATTCTGGTTCCAACAGAAAGGTCTGATGAGTGGAACATACATAGAATGGTCTGTTTTTTGCTGGTATGTCTGGTATGTAACCGATAGGGGAGGAGGGGAAGAAAATCCCACAATGATAAAAGTTTGTACTGAGGAAATCTCCAGTTAGTTGCTCTAGCAGACCAACTTGGCTTTATTGGACCTCAGTAAAGTTTATTCCTTAGTGCTAGAAACCCCTGATGACTTTGAACAATTATCTTCGTAATGACGATGATGATGGTGGTGGTGGATGCGGTAATATATAGTTTGGGAAAGGTTCCAGTAGTTGTGCAATAGTTTATGAAATGCCTTTAAAATGATTGATGTTGGCCAAAAGTCTGTTATTTGTGTAGTAAGGTTAAATTTATTTGATAGGACATCTGGTAGTACAGATTTTCACTGCGGTAGTAGGAGTAGTAGTAGTGGTAGGAGTAGCAGTAACTTAAGTTATTACTTAGACAAATTGTAAATATTAAGTAAATAAAAGTTTCACCTCTGGCATACTGTTCTGCTCATGTTTGGACATCACTTGTTTTTTTCACACAAATGATGACGACTAACTGCACTCAGCTGTAACTTATCTTGTTTAACTTATACACTTAACATGTCGTACCCTTCTATTGCAATTCTATTTTATAAACATCCTTGTGCATAAAGTACATTTTCCAGCTAAAGTTTTTCTATATTTGTATAACTTATTTCATATTTTATTTCTCTATTTGAATACTCTATTTTCTTTCATTTTTTTATTTTATTTTGGTGATTGTGTAAGCATTTTACTGCATATCTTACTCTCTCTGGGTGTGTATGTGACAAATAAAATTTTAATTTAAGTTTGATTTGTTGTAACCCTCAGTTGCTCCGATGTAAAAAAAAAAAAAAAAAAAGAAAAAAAAAGAAAGAAAAAAAAGAAAGAAAAAGAAAAAAAAAAGTTTAAGTCGTTCTGGATAAGGGCATTTGTCAAATGTTCAAATATAAATATTAAGCTTTTGAAGTTCAGCATTGATTGTAAGACATGTTGAAAAAAAGTGTCAGCCAAATCTACCAGTTTATTAGAGTATTTAGTGTACAATATTTTTAAAATATGGTTCAAAAAATCTCTGAAATCTAAGCATTACAAACAGTACTTGTCAGCACTTTTTGGGTCATTCAAGCACATAATTACTGCAAACTATATTATTAATTGTAATATGTGCTGTGACGGTATGAAACAATCTGTCTGAGCTTGACCCACAATGTTTTAGAGAATAATTTAAGTGAAAAAACCATCAAGTTCAACTGATGAATTCAGTTGATTTTTATGATAGAAATAATTGATATATAATGATATAAACACTCATTCTTGGGTATTTGAATAAGAAAAAATACAACAACAGCAACAACAACCTGAAACAGTTTTATAGTCAAATATTTTACACTTCTCTCGGTTTATGAGCTAAAAATACTAGACAATTGTTCGGTTGCACATGATTCATGTTGATTCAGATACTGACTCACTGAGAGATGGAAAACATCACACCCTACAGGAACTCAAACACCATACAGTATGTGATATGACTTGCCCATGCTTAACTACTGATTTTATGATTATATGTTTTGTCTATCACAGTATTCCTCAGCCCTGGTCCTGAAGCACCCTCTGTCCTGCACATTTTCATGTTTTCTCTGTTCAATCTTACCCACTTCACTTCAGGAAGGACTGATAGATCAGGTGTGTTGGGAGCTTAGAAACCACTAGAATGTCCAGGGTAAGGATCCTCTAGGACCAGGCGTGGAAACCACTTATCTAATACAAGAGCCTCAAGGTCTAAATGATTCAGTCATTCAGGAAACTTGTGTCTACAGAATCAGAGCAGATGAGAATATTAAAAATGTCAGTTAGTTTTGAAAAATATATGTGACTAATAGCATTTGGGTGGAAATTATTTGAGCGATTAAAAAGTAAACTAGTGTTCATCAGAAATTATGCAATTTAGGTCTGAAGATGCTGCACAGTGGCGTAGTGGTTAGCACTGCCGCCTGCACCTCCAGGGTCTGGGTTCGATTCCCACCTCGGATCTGTGTGTGGTGTTTGCATGTTCTCTCTGTGCTTGGTGGGTTTACTCCGGGTACTCCGGTTTCCTCAACCATTCATAGACATTCAGATTAGGGGGATGCTGTGATCAAGTATTTTTGTGTTTTTTTTTGTGGGATGGCTACATCTAATCGTACAAAATGATTGTGAAATATGTCAATTTTTTAAGAACAGTTTTACTAACAAAATATACACTTAATTTAATCAACTTAGAGCAATTAAAACAAAACACAAACATGCAGTTGTTAAACCTTCATCTGTGAAGGATTATAAGAGTAAAATAAAAATCTACACAAACTTTACTCACTCACTTAATCATTATCTATACCACTCCAGGCGGGGTCCTGGAGACTTGGGCATGAGGTAGGGTACACCCTGGACAGGGTGCCAATCCATTGCACACACACATACTGTACTACAGGCAATTTTTTTTTTAAATTAAAGAATGAATGAAATCGTAAAGGTAGCCAAAGAAACCTACCAAAAAGAACACAAAAGTAATGAATTAAAATTCTGCTAACTTTAATAAACGGTGTAGTGAAATTTACTGTACATTTTTTAAATTTGTCAGAACACATAAGATTCATAAGGTCAATCATGTCCTCTAAAGGTTCTTGGAGCCATCTGGTGGCCACCTGTCTCACCCTCCATCAGTTCAGGTTTAAATATACTGTATATTTTAGACAGTCAGATTTAGACTTAAATTCAAATTTTTATTTAAATTGATTTAATGATTTTTGATTTTTGTTCTTGCTATGTGTTATCTTTTTATGTGTTCCTTGCTATTATTATTATTATTATTATTATTATTATTTTATTATTATTATATATTTTTTAATACCCATATTTTTACATAGCTTGTGTTCACTTCATGTTGTGCATATTATGTGGAGTTATGCTTCCTTTTTTGTCTTCCTTGTATTTCTGTCATTATTAATAATTAGGGGCAGTAAACAAACGTAATGTTACTACAGTACCTCTGAAAAAAGGTTGAACCTGCTTTCACGTTATATCTCATTGTGTTTTTATTTTGATTGTACAACAGTTTACCAATGATTGCCATCTCTTATAGTCACGTTTGCTGCCTTGGAATGTTTATAAAGCTAGTAATTTTCTATTATTCTTTGCATTATTCATTAATACCTAATTAACTATGCAAAAATAAGGATTGTAAAGACTTTCCTGTGGTATAAATCTGACTGTTACAGAGCACAGAAAATGTTAAAAATGAGCTTTCAAATGTCTCAACAAAAGACATCGCCACATCAACAACTACATTTTTTTTCTTCTTAAATAACAGCATTTTTTAATCCATTATGCAAATTCTTCTTAACAGATAGATACCGTAAGCCATGATCCATTCTTCTGATTCTTACCTGATCACTAACCCTGATGTGGAATAGGTATACAGTATTTTCATCAATCTGTACCAACCTTCCTTTGACAATGAGGATTAAAAGAATGTACATCAGAGGTTCTCAAACTTAATATTCAAAGGTCCGGATCTGATTTTTAATAAGCAAATGACTTTTATTAAACTTGCTAATAAGTTATAAACAACATACCGTCTCCCTTAAGGCAGTCTGAGACAAGATATATTTAAACCTAGTGGGAAAATTGCCAGTGTTTAACTGCAATCAGATACTTTAACTTTAAAGCAACATTAACTTTAAAGCAACTAACGTAACACAAGTGTCAGAAAGATTCAAAATTAGTGCAAAAGTAATGGCACCGTTTGTATGCAAATTGTTGCTATTGAACCTCCAACTTTCAACATTAAAAAGTTTACAGCTGTATAATAAAAAAAATAAAAGTATAATAACTACAAAAGAAAACTCTTTATTGAGTAATTTTTATGCCTAAATAAACTAAAGGAGCAAAGTGAATTTTTTTTTTTAAATTGATGCCTGTTTAAACACAACAAGATACTGTAATATCAAAAAGATTTTGAAGTTACATGATGCCCTAAGTGGTTGTTCACGTGTCACATCTAAAAACACACAGAAAAAAAAAGCGTGACGAATTCTTTAAACCTTCTTTAAATAAAGTACTCTTTGCATGAGATCATAGTCATATAGTCATATTTTTTATTAATGTGAACCAATCTTCTTATGACAATGAGGATTAGAATGCATACAGTACTGTATAAACAAACAATTACAACAAATACAGTATGTCCCTCCCTGGCTAACTTTCATATTTCAGTGAGCGTGAGTAGTTCCTGTCCACAGCAAGAATTAATTTCACCTGACTTCCTCTTCATTGTACGTTTAAAACATTTTTAACACAAAGAAGTTTTCTATTGTTTTGAATGGTGTTATGAATCTAACAATCTAATGGGGAAGGAAAGTTTACAGCAGTCCGTTTAACATTGTGCAAACACTTGTTTAGTAATCAGGAAATTAATTCGTTTGTTACATTACATTACGACATTTGGCAGACGCCCTTATCCAGAGCAACTTACATTTTTCTTACATCTGAGCAGTTGAGGGTTAAAGGCCTTGCTCAAGGGCCCAATAGGGGCAACTTGGTGGCCATTGGAATTGTACCTGGAATATTCTGAACCGTAGTTTAATGCCTTAACCACTGTAGCCTAACATCATGTTTAGACAGTAATTTTTATTCGGTAATTGTTTTGAACGGTGGCGGCACGGTGGCTTAGTGGGTAGCACTGTCGCTTTGTACCTCCTGTGTCTGGGTTCAATTCCCACCTCGGGGTCTGCGTGCGTGGAGTTTGCATGTTCTCCCTGTACTTGGTGGGTTTCCTTTGGGTACTCTGGTTAACTCCTACAGTCCAAAGACATGCATTCCCAAATTGTGAATGTGTGTGGTCTCTGCAATGGATTGGCATCCTGTCAAGGGTATACCCCACCTCGTGCTCTAAGTATCCTATGATAGGCTCCAGGCCCCCTAAGACCCTGTATACAGAGAGATGAGAAATGTTTTGAATGACATCAGAAGTTTGATTCATATACATATACATAAATACTTATCTGCTTATTCTCATATTGGCTGAAACTGGTACAAATGTATAAATCATTTTAAGTCATGTGGGGTCTGAATGTTCAGCAGAAATGATTGTCTTTGTCCTGCGGTTGTCCTTGACTGCTCTTGGTGTTGATAAGCGTGAACTTGAGTCACAACATGACACATTCCTTTTTCTCATGAAATCCACTGTTAGGATATGAGGATTACAACACGATCAGTGTTAGACAGCTTTAATATATTTGTGTTAAGAAATCTTAAGAAATGTAGATATCTATGAATACCACACACATGCACACAAATACACACACTCTAAGGTACATTTTGTCCTGTGTTTAGTCTAGTGATTAGTATCTGAATTAAAATACATGATAAATAATGATATTAAAGTATTTTCAAAACATTCTCCGATCATTCCTGCCACCACACTTTTTTCATCTTGAAGGCAGAGTTCATTACACTGTGAGGAAATATTTAACAAAAACACCAGTGATGGTAGCTATGTTGGATTCAAAGTACTGAGGATCACGAGGACAGGCTTTTTACAGGGGTTGCAGTTATTTGCTGATTCTGTGCTATCCTGCCTGAAACCTAGTCGTCTTTTACACACCCACTCCGGGTGGTGAAGGGATCATGGAGAGCAGCAGAGTGAGGGCTCCATTGCCGAGTCCCCCTGAAGAGGATGTTCAAGAGGAGAAAGTCTACAGCAATGTTTTTGCAGAGCTTGAGTCATTAGACCTGCCTTTGGGAACAACCTTAAGGTAAGTCTCCAGATCAGGAGTTTATTACTGTCATGAAATCGCTGACCTTTAATTTACATTCTGCATTACAAATGATTTCTGTTTCATCAGTCCAATTTCACATGATGTTACACGACACATAAGTTACAGAAGAAGTAAATAGAGTAGATTAATCATTGCTCACTCTGTAAAATACTAATTAGATTTTGTCACTACAGGTTACTATGTTATTACTTTTTTTAGACTCAAGGCTCATCTGTGAGCTTGACTTCTGTGTTTGGGTTTAAAAATAGTCACTTCTGAATACAGTAAATGATAATGATTAATATGGTTTTATGCTGTGGTACTGTATGTTGTTGTTAGTATTTTTTAATATATCATATATAAGTTAATATATTAACATATAGTCTGTAGTTAATCGGCCTACATGCTAGAAACAGCATTAACACAAACACCAACAACAGCAATAATAATAATAATAATAATAATCTTCATCATTATCATCATTGGCAGCAGCAGCAGCAGCAGCATCATCATTATCCGTAATTATAAAAATCATATTAAACAAAGTGATTATGGTTTCTTGTAGCATTATAAACACACCTTTTCCCATATTTTTTCTATATTTTCATATTTTTACGTGAAAAGAAATTTTGCCAGTAATTAAAATATGTCGATCTACTGTATTAATAATGTTTTTATTAAAGGATTCATTATTATTATTATTATTATTATTATTATTATGATGATTATTGTTGTTGTTGTCATTGTTGTGTTGTGTTGATTATAACCTATATGTTATATAAACAACAACAAAATCTAAACCAATTATACATTAAATAAGATGTATTATTATTATTATTGTTGTTGTTGTTGTTGTTGTTGTTATTGTTGTTGTTGCTATCATCATTGTTTCTCGTGTGTAGTGATTATAGCCTATATGTTATATGAACAACAACAACATTTAAGTATACATTAATTAAGATTTATTATTATTATTAATGTATAATTAATATTATTAATCCTTTTAATAAGTTTAACATAAATTTACCATTTTCCCCCCTGATCTTTCTACACCTTAAATACTTTTACATTTCTTTGTTTTTATAAAAGGTCTATTATTATCATTATTACTATTATTTTGATTCATCTTCTATTCCACTTATCTTATTTGAGACGCCACTTAGCCTAATCCGCATGTCATTGGTCTGTGGGAGGAAACCGGAGGACCCGGAGGAAACCCACCAAGCATGGGGAGAACATGCAAACTCCACGTACACAGACCCCGAGGTGGGAATCGAACCCTCAAACCTGGAGATGTGAAGCAACAGTGCTAACCACTACTCCACGTGTCACCTATTAATATTATGATTGTTGTTATTAACGTTGTATAAGACTTGTAATAACCATAATTTTTTGGACACACATTCCAGTATTCCTATCAGTCCGCCTTATTATGTTATTCACAGTACAGTAAGGTAAAACACACTCTGCAAAACGAAGCTTAGTTTCATTTTAAAAATAAACCTGTCTTTACCTAAACCCGTACCTAGACTATACTTGTAATTAAGAATATCTGCTCTATGCTTTCCTCTTTCCCTGACACAGGAGGAGCGCAGTGTAAGTTACCTCATAAAGCAATAATTATACAGTATTACAACCTGACCAAATCCAGCGCACTCGTACTAAACGTAGAGCTTGGTCGCGTCCTTAACAGCTCTAAATTAAAAACCTAGTGTGCTTGATTTGATTTAGAAACCGTTACGTAGTGCGCTTAGGGGGAGGGGATTAGAGTTATTTGAGACCCGTCCTTTGCTTTAGGGCTCCCCCTGGCGGCAGAATCTGGTCAGTGCGCCTTGAGCCCGCATTGTCATAAGCTGTCGCTGTGATGAAGACAGAGCAACATGGCGGAGAGTGAAACCCTGGAGAGTATCACCGAGCATGAGCGCATACTGCAGGAGATCGAGAGCACGGACACGGCCTGTATCGGCCCGACGCTCCGGTAGGCGGTTTCCTCTGGTTGTTGCGGTTTGTCGTGTCCGGCTCGGTGCTGTGTCCTCTGCGCTGGAGGGAAGATGGAGCTGGGCCTTTGTTTTCCTACTGAAGCTTTAGCCTGCTGTGTAGCTAACGTCAGGGCTGCTAACTGTGATCGAGGTCGAGCTCCAGTAATGAGATCTGATTCGTATCGGATGTGATGGTTTAATATGTCGGGTGTTGATGTGTATCATAGGGGAGGTGATAAGGCGGAAACGAGGACTAGGTGAGGCCCAGCATCTCAAACACAGCAGCAGTCCATCTGTCAGGACACATTCTGTCCCATCACACAGGGGTTAGAGCTAATAACCACCTACATCTGCTGTCAGTCAAACAGGAGAGTGTGTGAGTGAGGCCTGTATAGGGCACTAATCTGTGTGTCACAATGTGAGCCATTCCACTTGCTTACATCATAGTGTAACACCCAGGGTGTCTTCATGTACTGTAGGTCCGGTGGTTTATCACCCACCTCCAGGGTTCGGGTTCGATTCACGCTGTGTGCATACGCTATATAGATACAACTGAAGTGAATGGGTTCGAATCCCACCTAGAGGTCTGTGTGCATGGGGTTTGCGTGGCTTGGTGGGTTTCCTCCGGGTACTCAGGTTTCCTCCCACAGACCAAAAACATACAGATTAGGTTAATTTTCGTTCCCAAATTACCCGTAATGTGTATATGTGTGTGTGTGTGTGTGTGTTGATAACTATGAATTGAATCGATCTGTTTAACCAGGACTAAAAATAATTTACCAAACAGTCCTCATCTGAGGATGGTGTCAGGATATATAGACGAGGAAGTTGGGAGACAATGTCATGTCCACATATGAGGGCGTTTGTGTCTTGAGAGGATGTACATGTGTGTGTGTGTGTGTTGTGCGATGCATTGGCACCTCATCCGGGGTGAACTCCGCCTCGTGCCCCAAATCTCCAGGGATAAGTCCCCCCCTGCGACCCTCTATACTGGATGAAGCGGTATAGAGTAGATGAGTGAGTAAGTAATTTAAGGTGTCTGCATTGAGGTGGATCCGATCCGGAGTCTGGACATTGAGAAGCCTTGAGTACATAGACAGACGAATGCAACAGACATGTCTCACCCTGGCTATCTCATGTTTCAGTCAGCGTAAGCAGTTCGAGTCGATGGCGAGAATAAATTTCACACAGCTTAAAATAGACGTACAAACGTAACACATAGAGGCTTTCTCTTGTTTTGAACAGTGCTGTCAATCTAATGTACCTAATGAGGAAGGAAGGTTTACAGCAGTCTGTTGAACATTGTGCAAACACTTGTTTAGTAATCAGGAAATGAATTTGTTTTTGTGCTTCTGCATGTTCTCCCTGTGCATTGAGGGTTTCCTCCAGGTGATCCTGTTTCCTCCCACAATCCAAAGGTTAGGATAATTGGTGTTCGCAGCTACCGCATGCAGTGCCACTCCACATTCTAAGCCTGGTTAGTGAATGGGAGAGTTGCGTCGAGAAGGGCATCCGGTGTGAAGATCTGTGCCAAGTGTGAGAGCGGACCAGATGGTACATTGTGGCAACTCCTCGATGGGAGCAACAGAAAGAGAAAGTGGAAAAATAAAGTGTTTATATGTTATAAGTCCGGTTGGACTTTGAGGATTTTATTATAATAAACCAGAGAACCTGAAGGAAACCCATGAACAAAACGCAATGAGATAATGTACGGACACTGATTATCTACCTCTTGATCTGGCTCGAACCAGACGACACTGAGATGTGAGACAGTAACCTCCATAATGTACAGCTTTCATAAATATACAATCGCTGGCACAAAGCAGATCATCCTGCTAAATTCTGTGCGCTGCTTCTGACTGCTAAAACCATTCATTTAAAAGCATTTGGTTCAGTGATTATAATGACTTGTGAAACTGATAGGTATATTTAAATATTAAGTTATGTAGCTGCAAGAATGAGGAATGTACTGTTGTTGTTGTTGTTGTTGTTGGTCTCCCGGCTGTTCTCGTCAAGGGGTTGCCACAGCGAACCATCCGATCCGCACAATAACCTGGCACAGGTCCTGGCACTGCATCCAGAGTCTGGGGTTTGGAAATCGAACCCGGGCCTTCTGTATGTACAGTAATTACGACTGAGTATTCATCAATGACATCACATTGTTACATCGCAGTTTCCTCTTAAATAGTGAATTCACCAACATCTAAACAAGGTTGAGTGTTTATGATGTCTCCGGTTACGGTTTGGGAAAACCTGTCTGACGTCTGGAGTCTGGAAAACAGCAAACATGACAGAAAGATTCTACCGAACATTTTGCCAAGTTGACACTTTCTGCCTATAAGAAGTTAAACGTTAACATGTCGACATCAATCATTTACAGTGTTTGACCAGAAATGCCATTCTGACCTTGTCTTCGGTTGTTATACATTATAATGAGTAAAGAGTTTAATAACAGGGTAATAAACAAACCAGGTAAAAACAGTCTTTAACCTAAGGGCGGTTTAAAACCTTTGTAAATAAGCGTGCTTTTCTTTCCTGAAAATGAGATGAATGAGTTGAATGGTGTTGAGGGGGCGGAGGTTGTGTTGTAATCAGATACCTGCTGGTAAAATGTCGGTGATGCACCTGCAACCATCACACTGTCTTCTGAACAGAGAGAGAGAGAGAGAGAGAGAGAGAGAGTCTATACAGATCTTTTATTTTTAAATGATTTACAACTCAGTACCAGATTTTTTTCTGCTCTAGTTTTTCATTCATCATGAAGTTTGCATGTTCCCTCCCTGCGTGATGGGTTTCCTCTGGTTTCCTCCCACAGTCCAAAGGGTAATTGGCGCTCCCGAATTGTCTGTAAAGTTGTATGGGTTTGTGTGTCTGTGTGTGACCTGCAGTGGATCGGCACCCTGTCCAGGATGTACCCGGCTTCATGCCCTAAATCTCCTATGATAGGCTCTCGTCCCCCCGCGACTCTGAACACAGGATAACACAGTATATATACGGATGTTAGCATGAACAGAGATCAGTTGAGTAAAGAGACAGTGATGAGACTCACATGCATTAAAGTGACTTTTTAATCTCAGGCGGTGAGACTGAGACTGATCCGATCAATTTAGGAGTGGTAATATTACCAGTGAACAGTTTGTACACACCTTATAATTCCAGTCTTTCCTGATTTTAATTTCTTTCTACTCTGTAAAACAATACTGACCAAAATATACAATAATATACATCCTTTAAACAGTTGATATTGAGATGTATCTGCTACTTTTTGCTCTGTAAAGCCTTTATAACGGCTCTTATCTGAGGTGCTCGTTGTTAATTGGTGATGTACTTGGCGATACTGTTCTTGCGAGAACTATTCCAGAACAGCTGACCATCATGTCTTTGTTGTTGTCGTTGTTGTTGTTTTTGTAAGGTCTGAAATCTGAAATCTCACGTATGGTTCCAGAATGTGGGAAGTAAATCACTAAACAAACAAAAAAAACATCGATTTAGATGGTGTGTCCAAACTTTTGATGGGTATCGTGGATTATTAAAGTGGATATAATTATGATGTCGTTTGTTGGAAATGAAATGAAATGTTCCACATCAAGTTTTCAGTTCAAATTTCAAATTTGAATTAAAAAAAAAAATTCATTTAAATTCAAATGAGTTTGACTTTGTGGAAAAATTCAACAGTTATGGGAAACTTGTAGAATGTTCTAGACCTAAAGTGTACGGTATAATGGAAAATAGTACCTTTTAGTAAAAGCTGTGAATTTTCTAAAAAAAAAAAAAAATACATTTTTAAAAAACACTCCACAATCATAACTACGTTATTTCTTCTTTCTGAACCGCCACCAAAACAACAGCCTGCCACGGCGATGAATCCGTGTGACAATACTGCGTGAAAAACCACAGATCTGGCAACACTGAGTCATCTTGAAGCACAACTTCCACTTTAGGATGGTTCGCATCTCTGTGATGTTCCCCTGCGGCACAAGTTTATGTTACATAGAGGAAGTTAGCTGACTTTATCTCCTCACATTACACTGACGAACGTTCAGATATGTTTCTCTCCCTCCATAATTAATAGCTTTGACTTTTAGAATGATAATACTCTAATGTTTAACACAGATTGTTTCATATTCATTGTAAATCAGATATGTACATGACTTTCGCGGCTTGAATTTAGAGCACGCTGATGGAAACCTTTTACGACTATGTGATAAAACATCATTGCGCACACCACGAACGATTAACTTGTTGTCACAGTTGATTTGTCAGTAAAATTATTTGTATATTATGAAAATTCTTTCACTTTCTAGTACTTTCGAGGAGGCTAAAGCGCAGGTGCATTATAGTTAGCCTGCAAGCTTTTTAGTGATTATGTTACTTCAGTAGGGCTGGGTACTGTTCAAGAATGTTCAGTACCAATACTGACACCTTAACTGCGGTACTGGTTCCTGATCCATACTTTTTAAAATTTTATAAAATTGGTTTTACCAAGAATAACTTTCGGTTCTCCCATCGAGGGGTCACTACATTGTATCTTCCGATCCGCATAACAACTTGGCATAGGTTTTTACACCCGTCCCGCACAACCCTCTCATTTTATCCAGGATTGGGACTGGCAATGCATCCAGTGGCTGAGGTTTGGGCATTGGGTGAGAATCGAACCTTGTCCTCCCACATGGCAGGTGAGAAACCTACTACTGAGCCACCAACACCCAAGTTTTTTTATATTACCACTAAATAGAAATGTACAAAAGCCTCAATTGAATCATAAACCTTCATGTTACCAGAAAACTGTTGTACGTCCTGTAAGCTAAAGCCAGAGTCAAACAACATCTAAAGTTACCTAACCTGTCCCAGTTACTGATACCACACCTAAATTTAGTAAACATCTTTGTCCAAGTTGGCAGAATTTTTGTTGTTTGCTAAAAGTTACCTGCTAAGATCCCAGTCACAGCACCATGAGATGAGGGCGAGTCAGCTGGTGGAGATTATGAAGGAAGTTTTGTGAGGTTTGAATGATGGTTCTTACAGTTGAACATGATGCAACGTTCTGCTCTTAAAGTTATTCCAAGCACAGCGTTTCAGCTGCTTGTCTTGTAAATATATTGCATCATTTTGATCTCTTAGTCATTTTTCACACCTTGTATATGACACGCGCACACACACACACACACACACACACACACACACACACACACACACACACACACACACTGTAGTCAAGCCTCAGAAAAAATACAACATGCACACATAAGCCCAGTCTCTTGTTAATGTAATAAACACTAGAGATGTGTGTAAAAACCGATTCAGTTACATATTGTGACTCTTTGGTATGGCAATTCGTATATCGTATTTTTGAATTTATATTGTTTGCATTTGAGGTGGTAAAATGTTGCAGTTTCTCTAGGATCCTACAGGTGGTGCCCTCTAAACTATTCACACATTGGCAGACAGAACAGCGTTCAGTGTGGCATGAGCGAATTATTTGTTAAGTTTGTTTAGAAATGTAAAAATCTTATTTTTAGAATCGTGATAAAAATCGAATACTGATTGGCTCACTGATGCTGATGAAATTAAGGCCTTGTTCACACGGACGTTCAATTTTTGGATAAACGAACGCGCTCTGAACGCTCAATTTTAACGCCCGTGTGAACAAGGCCATACTCTTCATTTATCAATATTTGGTACAAAATGATGAGACATTTTTCGATATTTGATAGTATTTAAACAGTTTGCGTCAGTGTCATAAAAGTATCAGTACCCAGTCCTATACTTTGGCAAAAACTTTTAACAACCATGATTCTTTTTTTCCTAATGTGATTTGGTTTTGTCACCCCACCATCATCCAAACAACATCTGTCACTCATCTTAAGAGTTGAATTAGACAGCTCCGCCCTCTTTCACTAGCGTTATGGTGTCAGTATGTTATCCAGATATAGCTTTAAAAGTTATCATTGCCCGCGAGTGACTGGGAGGAATTGGATACGGCTAAATTAAGGAGAAAATCGGGGAAAAATCCCCCAAAAAAGGTTATCATTAAAAGAAAGTTCATTTCCAAGCATTCGTTTCCACGGCTACTTTTACCAAAAACGATTGATCTGACCCTAGAGTAAAGCGAGATGTCTAGAACAAATGAGCTTGAGACCTGAGTGGATCGAAGCTGATGATCGTGAAGAAAAGCTTGGAGCATTTATACATGCTGTTACACAGATACTTCATGACAATACTGCAAAGATCTCTGCTTTTATAAATGTAGTTTGTCTGAATTGAAATCTGCAGGATGTAAATGATAACGATTAGCATCATACCACCCTGTGATTGATTGTTTTCCTGTAACAGCACTCCCTGAAGTGTTTTATCCCGTACATATCTCGATAGCTTTAATAATACTGTAGGTGAACTAATTAATGCCTCAGTTATCATCTGCTATTCTGGGGGATTTATAAGAGGTCATATGAGCTTCTGTTTCCTGTATGCGAATGGGCCGAAAGTGGAAAAAGGTGCTGAGTTTCTTCCTTTACTGTCTCTCCTGCAATGAAGACAGGAAGACATGTCTTTTTGCCCTTTGCAATAACAGGAAGTGCGCGTGTCGTTCGGACTGAGGCGATGCTGATGCTCGCTGTCTCTCTCTTTCTCCATGTTTGGACGCACACACACATATACACACACATACACACTGCAGGGGAAGCAGATCCGCTCAGGGTGCGAGGAGCAGGACCTCTTGTTGCAGTGTTTCTGAGTAAATGTTTCAGAGAGGATGTTTTGTAGGGGAAAAAAAGCTTTAGGCATGTTGAATCATTTACTGACTAATGGAGAACGGTTGGTGTATGCTAAAAACATCCGTGACATTCACGCTCCATGTGAAAAAGAAAGGTGAAATGAAATAGAGAAAGCGTTGCTTTGGCAACACAGGCTTCGTCTGTTCCTCGTCATCAGGTCTCTTGTGGAAGGAAGCTTACGAGCTGAGAAAATGGAAAGAGACTGTAAAATCAGAGGGAGAATGTTGATCCTGTCTGATTCAATTTTTGGCATTGCGATTTTTTTTTTTTTATCGATTTGACTCAGCAGCACTATTAGAATTATGTAATAAACACTGAAATGCCATGCAACCTGCCAATCTTTTGCCCAACACTCCAGTCCAGTAGGTGTCAGTAATGCACCGAACGCACATAAAAACCTAAAGAAGAAGAGGCGATACTCTTGCAAAACACAAAAAGTATTTGTGGGAAATGTGAACAGTTTGTATGTTCTGCAAAAGCTGTGCTATAATTTTAAGTCAATTTCTTACCATTTAACATAATTAATGTAATTTTACCTAAAAAAAAAAAAGCATAATCAAATCTGAATCAAAACACAACAAATATTTATTGAATTGCATTAACAATTAAATCACATGGCAGTACTGGTGGAGCTAGTTCACTATAAAAAAAATATAAAAAAACAACACAAAACAAGTACAATTAATAATAAAATAAAATTAATGTAAGGAAATGTAATGTAAAAAAAAATATATGAAATTTTGGCTGACAATGAACAATATTTAGCACCAAAATAAAATAGAATTAAAATACAGAAAATCCTCGACATACAAATTTTATTTGTTCTAGACGCGGGTTCTTAAGGCAAAAATTCATATTGCGAAATAAGAAAAATTTTTCCATCCACCCCAAAATATTACCAATATTACTAAAAAAACACGGAAAATCATGTAGCGTTTGAACGCATCCCGAAGGCAATGTTAGTATTGTGCTCTGCCTCTTTCGAAACAGCCTTTGCTGAATGAAAAAGAATCATAAAATTTGTAAACTCTCTTCACTCAGCTTTCCACCGACATGAACCGAGTTCCCGGGTGCAACTTATCTGATGCAGCTTAGCGAGACAGATTTCTTTAAAACATTTTACTTCTTAAGGCGAAATGTCGTAAGGAAGGGAATTCGTATGACGAGGTTCGACTGTAGAAGGGTATAAATCAGGCAGGATTTACAAGCAATGTACAACATATGAGCAGTGAGCAATGAGTGCGAATACACATTGTACTGAGTAATGCGCTGCATCCTGATTCTGATGTGTAAGCAGGAATGCAGGTGTGTGTGTGTTTATTGTGTGAATGAACAAAAAAAAAAGCAAGTCCGATCAGTTTAGAACAACACTTTGTGGCGAAATATATTATAATGCAGGCATATTTTCTATTCTTACTATACATACAGTATAATAAAAGTGTAAAGTTGCCATGTCTGTACATTGAAGATATTTGCAAAACAATAATTGGCTAATAGAACACATCTAGATGGTTTTTGGAATTTTCGTTGTCTGTTTTGTCTGTTTATTACGCATCACAGAAAAACAGTTAAATTCCACGCAGTTAAAAAATTATTAAATAGCTATTAAATTCCAGGTGAATAGGCACATCTAATATAAATAAAAAATTAATTTTGGAGTCAGTGAATTAGAGACTGAATTTTTTTTCCTCCGTCTCTAACGGAGGAAAATTTACTGATGAACAAGGACGAGTGGAGCGACACACACACACAAACACACACACACACACACACACACACACACACACACACACAATGAAACACCTCAGTATGGATGTAGTACATATGGACGCTCTTAGAAAAGCACTCGACCAATCAAACTAATGAACCAGAACAAACAAAACAGTGAATAGTAAACATCATGACAAAACACTGGGGTAGCTTAGACTTTTGTTCACTACTGAATGTGTTTATGAGGTCGGGTAGATTAGATCTCCAAACAAGAATAGATATCAGAGATTAAGAGCTTGTAATAGAGTCTAGATTTAGTATAGCTCTAGAGTAGAGGATGCATAGAGCCGTGTTTCTCTGAGACGTTCAGTCTCCAATCAGCCTCCAGGACAAAAGCTGCAGCGGATTCGCAGGAAACACCTGCAGCCTGAACCACTAACACTTCACTTCCTGTGTGGAAACCGGCTCGGGCTCGGGCGCAGGCCAGTGTGGCGCGTACCTGAATTAGACGTTTGTGTCCACTTGGGTTGTGTGTAGTCAGCACTCTATAAGTTCATTCTGCTGTGTTTATACGTGGTGAAGCTTAAATTGTGAGAAATGAAGGTGTAGTCATGGCTGTAGTGCCACTCACTGCTAGAAGACTATCTGCTACAACCAAAGTGCTTCATTTTTTCCAGTCATAACACATTGTGAAGAAATTTTTTTTCCATTTACACCACAGCAATATGACAATCTTATTATTTTTTCCAATAAAGAATAATTCATTCATTTATACAAGGGCCGTTCAATTCAAACTGGGACTTTTGATTTTGCAGAATAACAGTTATGAGACTAAACTTGCTTTATTTTTATCCAATTATATTATAGTGTTGAAACTGATCGGTCAGCGATTCTGAGGGAACAGCAGGAATTATTACAAACGTCGTTTCTGTCTCTCGGCTGACATCCTGACTGCTGATAGCAACCAGCGGTTAAAGTGACTACAGCTTCCTTTGCTGCTGTTGAGCAGTCAGTCATGTTTATTGTGGAAATCATGTCAGATTTTTTTTGCAGGACGGACGTGATACGGGTTCGCTCATCTTTCTCTTGAATACGACCAAAAGCAATACAGCTTGTCACGAATGCGAGAAAATACAAAAATCGCACAGCATATTTTTATAAATGCCGAATAAACATTTCCTCATACAAACAACTAAGCATTTTTTATCTGTTTATTTTTGTTGTTAGTATAACAGCTTGGCACAGGTTTTTACACCGGGTGCTCTTCCTGACGCAACCCTCCCATTTTATCCGGGCTTAGGACCGGCACTGCATCCAGTGGCTGGGGTTTGGGCATTAGCCGGGAATCTAAGCCACCAATGCCTTATACTAGAGTTGCATATTATAGAGAGCACATTAATTAACCGCCGTTACTATCCTAATCGAATTTCTGACCAGTCAGAACAGAGAATTAAACAGCACAGTGGTGTAAATACATCTAGTCATTATAATATAATCCAGCATTTATAACTGTTTTGTGCGGTACACGTCCATCACCTTTGAATAGTTAGTCCAAACATGGTATTGACGCTAAGAAGTGTTTCACCTAGGTGTAGTGTCTGTAACCTTTTTGAATTCAAATCTTTAATGATCTTAATTGTCATTCAGATGAAACTTGGTTAATTCAGATTTCAGATGAAAAGACATAAATGTGAAAAAGTGCATTATTCTAAAATGCAAAATTGTTAAGATATTATAACATGAATTTGACACGGTTACGGACACTACAGATTTTTTGGGGGGGATCCATAATTTAAATCCATAAGCAAAGATTTTTACAGGTCATATGCTTCTAGAGGTTTACACCAATTTTTGTATCTATACTCATAAGAAATATGAATACTTTGCATTTTAAATGATTATTGTTTGACGTGAGATAGTATAACACTGAAAAATGGCTGCACAACGGCTGAAGTTAGCAAACTGGAATTTTTAGGGAAGCAAGATTGGTTATTTCTATTTTGCATAAACTGCAGAAGTAGCTTCTTTGCCACACACATTTTCTGTATTATACGTTACATAACTTAAATTTTTTTTTAATCAGCACCAATATTGTGTTTTGGCCGCAAGTAAAACCGGTTCACATTGCTGCTGAAAGACTGTACGTTTATAAGAAAACAAATCGTGGAATGTATCCGTCCCTTTGTGACCTCCTTCTTGCCTGCAGCCTGCTTCTCTGCAGCATTCTCTGGTTTATTTGCATGAGATTTTGACAAACAAAATACACCTAACCACGATCACGGGCAACACCCTGCTTCTTTAGGGTAGTAGTCTGGAAAAACATTGTGGTACTATTATTTTATTTCCTTTGCTCATTTATATCAGATTAAGACAGGTCTAAGCTAGTTCAGGCCAAAATAAATAAATAAATAAAAACGTCTTTAAATTGTATTGTATTAAATCATAGCCCAATTAATTGTATAAAAAATCTAAATCACTACTGATACTGTTGTGGTGCAAAATGAGCCACGTCGACATCAACAGCGGTCTGAGAATATTACCGAGTCTCTTTAAAAGACGTCAACTTTACAATATGCAAAGTGTGTGTGTGTTTTTTTTTAAAAGTAGAATAAGTTTTAAGCCAAACGCTTTAAAACAAAAACCTGTAAAAGTGTATTATTCTAAAATGCAAAATTGTTGGGTGCAAAATGGTTACGGACACTACAGAGTCTTTTGGGGGAAAATCCTTAATTTTCATGGAATCGTTAAGTTAAGGCAACAATTTTTACAGGTTGTATGCTAGACGTTTACACCAATTTTAGTATCAATAATCATGACTAAATAAATAATTAACATTTTAAGTGATTAATATTTGAAGCGAGACAGTACAGTCTTCACTTCAGAACAACGCACCGAGAATAATTTGAGTTTGAAAAGTTAAAACGCTAAAACCATTATCACAAACATAATGAAGAGAGAAATGAAAAGTGTTTCCCAGGGTGCGATGATGAATTTTTTTCTGGTCTGAGGGTGTACCTGGTGCCGTTATTTATCATAGAACTTGTGCGCAGTGTGGAGTATGAATGGATAGGCGTTAGAGAGAGAAATAGAATCAATAATCAATCATCAATATCCTCATTTGTCTTTTTGACCCCATTCACATTTATTCATTAGACAATGTTTTTAACCCACAGGTTACAATCCAAGCGTGTAGCTCAGTGACGTTATAATGTGTTTCTTTAGGTACAGTGTTTAAATAACATGATTTGACTGATCAGGTCCACCAGGAGGCGCTCTTGTAGCACTTATCGAATCTGTTTGTCTATTCAGGTTGACAGGATTTACAGTTTCACGGCTCGTTCTGTCCAGTCCATTTCCCCTTGGAAACTTGTCAAGAATAAAACAAATCGAATATCCGGGAAGAGCTCGCCAGTCTGGCTTTCTGAGATGAAATCAAAGGCGTGCTGATGTTCAGTCGCAGATCGCAGGGATGTAAAAATATGAATAATTCGAGTGTATATCATGTAGATCTGTTGCTTTTATTGAAGCATATATTAATAAACCACAGTTGATCAGTAGTGATTAAGCTTGAGCACTAGTGACTAGAAGGCGATGAGTTCAGATCTTACATAACCTCCAGCATGTGTGTGTGTGTGTGTGTGTGTGTGTGTGTGTGTGCTCTCAGTTTGTGCAGCGAGCGCGACCCCGTGCATGGCCATCTGGAGCATCTGAGTCGTAGCCAGAGAGGTGAAGAACACAAACGCTCCGGCAGCTCCCGACGCAGCGTGAAACACCTGTTTCGTTTTCCTTTCCAGCTCGTCTCGGATCCCGCGCGGACTGGAGATAAACCTTAATGCTGATGCATTCAGTTCTTAGGAATTAATCAAGCGTCATACATCGTTCGGAGCGGTAGTGTGTGTAGAAATGACTAAAGTAACTCGAGCATGGAGAAGTTTAGATCATTTCCAGATCATTACAGTCGGTTAGATGAGCAGGTCGCACCTCCGAAAGAAATATCACACACAGTCCAAAATGCACGGCCGGTTTGGTTTGGAATCTCTTTCACACCACATTTGCTTGAGTTTACTCGGAACTGGAACGGGATCATCGTGTTAAATCGTGCCAAAGCGGAAAAACACATCCGGGTTTGATTCAACACTTATAACTGGTATTACGCTGGGCTGCTTGATTACGGCCAAAATCCTGATTGTTGCTTATTTTGGCCAATATTGAGATTATAATTATTAAACATGATTACTCGTTGACTTTGGAAACATCAAACTCAAGGTCAGATCAAGTGTTATGGACGTGACATTATATGACATTAAACTCATATTAATAAAGAAAAAGCCACAAAACCTGGATAGGCTCGGCATCAGGGAATTCAACTTTTAATGTAACCACTTCGGGTTAAAAAGAAAATCGATTTAAGATCGAAACATATTTTCTTTTAAGAAATAATGTAAATGCTGATAATCCGTTCCAGCCACCAAAAGAAATATGACCAATATTACCAATTTCCAACACTATAATCATAGTTGTGCATATAAAAACAATGAAAACATTTAAAACAAATATAAAATAAAAAATAAAATACGAAATAAACAGACATTAAACCTCACATAATCTTCATTTATGGTTCTAAAACTAAAACTAAACCCAAAATGGCTCCCTTTTCTTCTTGCTACTGTGCTTAATTCACTTCGCTTGGCTTTCCACTGATGCAACCAAGTTTTAAACGGCTCCCGGACGTTTGTGCAACATCCTTCACATGCAGAGGCAAATTTCTTGCAATATTTCTATTCTTAAAGCAAAAATTCCGCCTGATTTGCCAGGTGCAGACCATGTGTAGCGGACCCATTTAGTAAAAGTAAGCTTTAATAGTAATAATAATAATACATTTTATTTTTAAAGTCCCTTTCCGTTTGCTTTTATCTGAACACTTCCCAATAAAATCAACAATAAACGTAACATATTTTAATCTGTTTGTTTACGCTTTTGTTGGATTCAGATTTTTTCACATCCCTAAAGTGTGATCCATGCGAAGTGTATGTGAAGTCTGGCAAAAACAAGCTGTTAATAAAGATATAACTCTCCTATCGATGTCTTTTCAGATCCGTGTATGATGACCAGCCCAACGCACACAAGCGCTTTATGGAAAAACTGGACGCCAGAATACGAAACCATGACCGTGAGATCGAGAAGATGTGCAACTTCCACCATCAAGGTTTCGTCGATGCGATCACGGAGCTCCTCAAGGTCCGAGCGGACGCAGAGAAGCTGATGGTAAGCGGAATATTTACTGTTACCTCAGGTCGTCTGTGGCACATGTACAGTGTTACTGGTCTTATATGAATAGAAGGTTTTGGAAATTGGTATTAATAAGAACAGTGTAGGTAGGATGTTAGATGTTAGTTACCATGGCAACCTGTTGTGTTAAATAAGTTTCTGTAAACAACATGGTTAATAGATACCTGATCATTTATTTTAAACGACATCAAAGGTTACACGATTTTTTAAAAATATGATCAAAAGTACTGAAACTAGTTTTTTCTTTATGAAGAACTTTATTCTTTGAGGTTTCTTGTAAACTGCATTTTCAACGTCATGATTTGTTCTAATCTTGATTTCTTATAGGAGAAAACTTTAAGACTTTACGGCGTTACGAACGAGTCAAAATGTAGAAAATCGTTTTTCATCTTCCTGGTTCAGTAAGCTTTATTTTGATACCAGGTTCGATTCCCACCTTGGCTAGGTTTCATCTGGCACCATGTCCAGGGTGTACCATTCCTCGTCCCCAAACGCTCCTGGGATAGGCTCCAGGCCCCCCATGACCCTGTATACAGGAAAAGCGGTTTAGAAGATGAAGATGATGAAATAAGGATTCTGGGATGAAGTAAGAAAGAGGGGAATCCTCAACCTCGTTGTGACATCGGGATTTCTCTTCAACCCGTGAAAAATAAACGTCTCCAGGATTGTGGTTTACTGTAAAAAAAAAAAAAAAAAAAAAAAAAAAAGCTTGTATAATGCTTTAAAACAATGTTTCAGATAAAAAAATTCAGTTCTGTTACAGTTTTCAATAAGGTGTTTTTGCTATAATTTTGGCCGTAGCACAAAATTAACCTGCGTGACTTAATACCCGACTTAATAAGACAGATGATGGACATATTTAAAGTCCTGGTCACTCTGTACGGTCAGTCATGATCGCAGCCCATCTCAGCTTCAGGAATGTCAGAGGCTTCAGGGCAGGATTAAGATGGGATTCATTTGAAGCTTCATTCGTTTGCTGTGCTTGACGGTTCACTGAATCTGTTTACTTCACTAAAAAATAAATAAATAAATAAATAATGTAGGTTTTTATGTTTCCAGGTGAGTTAAGCCTGGAAGAAGTGGCCAAAATTTTGTAATTGTCTTTTTTTTGTTTTTTGGTCTTTCTCAATACTATAATATAGTCAGTATATTACTCAGTATATTATGTTCTATAATGTGCAGTAGTGCTGGCTCTAATGCAGAACCCATATGAATACTTATATGGGGAAATTACCGTTAAATATAATTTGATCATTTAATGTGTCAGCACAAATAGAATAACACTGATGATTAATTATAAACAGTAAACTGGTGATAGAGTCGTGGGTGGCCAAGGCTCATCTATGCCTATAATTGGCCGGCCTGATCCTTGAAGATCGACGGATACTTGTCGCCAAATTCTTAAAGAGACACATATGAGACAATGACAGTAAAGTGCCGTTCAAGGCAAACATACACTTCACCATTTTTTGCTAACACACTATAACTGTTCAGAAGTTAAAGCACCGATAGCTTCTCTAAAGGCGAATCGCAGGCCAAATCTCTTTAGCTCTCTTTACACTTCGGAGCGGGAAAGACGTGCGGCGGACGGTGCAGGAGCGCCTCACTAAAGCTTTTAATTGTATGAAGCACTCACTAAAGCTTTTAATTGTATGAAGCATATTCAGATAACAAGAGGGCGAACCCTGCATGAGCGGGGTCGTCGTCCCGTCTTTGTCCGAGCATTAATGAGAGTTTTAATAAACCCTGAAATGCCCTTTCTAATGACGACGACCTAATGAGACACGCTATGTGGGAAAGTCCGCGGTCACGCGGTCCCTGCACCTGTGTAGTCGCTGTACTGCCGCGGCGTGTCCACATTCGCTCTTAATCAGCCACCCCGGCGTTTTTCAATCAGCCGAGAAAAAAAAAATATGAAAAGATTAATTACCAGAAAATGCAATGGGCTTCTCCCCTCAGACAATGTCTCGCACATAGAGCTCATTGAGGTCATCGAGACGGGACCAGTGGTCAATTGGGTCGTTGATTTGAATTGTTTGACAGAACCGGAGGAGCAAACGGAGTTCAAAAATCCTAAGTCGAATCGAGAAGTTTGTCACAGAATCTGTTAGAAAGGGCTGTCATAAGCGATTATCGCGCTTAATAGCTCTGCGCCGACCAAAAGTTCAAGTTCCCGCTGCACATTTTAATCAGAATTTGCATTCCTTTGTTCCTGACTCCTCATCAAGCATGATCTGATTATGAGGGTGAGCAGCTACAACGGCACATTGTGCGCTTTATTTGTCTAACAAAAGTCATCTTATGCTTTAAGGGCCAAGTGACCGACACCAATCGAAGACTTCAAGACGCCGGGCGAGAGGTACGGTGCGCTTCGGTTGTTTTGTGAACACTCCTGCTGGTACAGTAGCGCCGAGCGAGTCTTGTTAATCACGAGGCCTCTGTACTCTTTGACCTTCCCTTATGTAAGGTGACGGCTCAGACAGAAGAGGTGATTCGCTGCAGGGTTCAGCAGAGGAATATGGCCACCACTGTGGAGAAACTGCAGCTCTGTATCCCTGGTAAGACTTAATGAGTACATGAGTAAATGAGTCAGTGTGTGTGTACCCTGTGGTAGAATAGCATCCCATCCAGGTGTACCCCACCTCATGTCCTCATGTCCAGGGATGGGAATCGCCAGGGACCACCTGATATGATATTATCACAATATCTACTGTAGGTGCCGATTCAGTTTGTATTACAATTCTGTAAGTATCATGATTTTTTTTCAGGTTTTGTAAACAAACTTTTGCCTGTCGATGTGAGAATAGTTTAGAATGCACCACCTGTAGGATTATAGAGGAACTGCAAGATTTACTGAAACATTTTCTAAAATTGAGGTCGATACATAAATTTTGCCACACAAATGAATCGACAATATGTAATGAAATAAATTTTTCTCGAAGTAAGGACAGTCACTGCACGCACACACACAGTCACAATGTTATAGTAAAACAGTACACACGCGCAGGGATGTTAACTATACGAGTGACGCATGCGCACTGAGACTGAGCATGGAAGAATATTACCCATAATCCCGCAGCACAAGAGAGAGAAGAACCATACGTACTATGCGTAAGCGTATACTTACTACAGTACTCATATATGAAGACATCCAAGAAATCCAAGGTTCCACTGTATTTTATTGATGCTCACCATATCACCGTAGGTTAGCTACATTTTATTTAAATTTTTTTATCAGGGACCGTTCGATTTCTGGGAAACATAAACAAGGAACTTGCACTGGAGCTTTGATGTGTGCTAGCTAATTGGTTGTGTATGAAAGAGAGAGATTAAAGAGCCAACAAGTTTCCAGGCAGTCGTAACACTTTTCAGTCACATTCAATGCAATACTGTCTCTTTTTAAATAACGGATATCTTAAAATTTTGTCTTTCATAAAAATCTCTAGTGTTTTTTAATTATTATTATTCATGTAAATATATATTTGTGTATTTATGTTATTTTGCCCTGCCCTGTTTTACAGTTTTGGAAATGTACAGCAAATTAAAGGAGCAGCTCGAATCTAAAAGGTAACAGTGCTGGTTTTTGTCTTTCTCTTAAAATATTGTTTGATGCTCAAAGGTCTGGTGAAGTTTTTTTTTTTTTGGTTTAATTATTATTACATTGGTTTGGTTTGAGAAAAACAGCTGAAAGATGTTAAGCCACGTTCAGGCAAGAGGCACAGGGTCACCGCAGGGTCGCGCAGAACCACGAAATAATGACCCTCCTTTGTCCATCAACGTTGTCCCTGCCGGTCATAACACATCATAAATGAGTAACCTATTCAAACTCAAGGACAATTGACCTTGTATGTGCCCTTCTTCACAGCACTAACCCACACCAGCGCCCGTCGCAGGCCTCCTCCAAATGGAGGCAATTAGCGCAGCGCGTACTTGCCTTAATGTCCGGGTCGCCCCTGCTTGCTAATGACTGGGCCGGGACCTGCTCTATTCAAGCAGGGACGCTTTCGCAGTAATGCTTCCTGGGAAGGGCACCGAGCTCGATTCAGTGCGGACATTAGTTAATGGATGTATGAAAAAGCCATGTGGAGTGAAACGGTCATCACAGAAGCATCATGAGGAAGGAAATATAAGTGAATATATTTTGGGGAGAAGCTTGAGTTTTTTAGAGTTGGTGATTACGTTGGTGATTATGTTGGTGATTACGTTGTCTGGTGGTTAAAACATGGTCTTCAGGAAATGTCACTTAAGGTCTTGAGGAAAGTTACAGGTATTGCAGTGCTCTAATGAGTCCAGTGGAAACGAATACAACTATTACAGATCCACAGCCACTGGGGAAATCTAATGTGAGCTAGTTGTAAGTGGGGCATTTGTCTTTTTAAGGATTACCAAATAAGGAGTCAAATTTCATTCTTATCATTCAAGCCTCATTGGATGTTGTTGTAGATGATTTCTGGCACATAGACAAGACATGATACAAGGAAATCACTTTAAGTGTTTTGCTGGTTTAATGATTTAATTAATTTATGAAAAATAAATAAAATCCAAGGCTTTTATTTGTTTTTCCTTTTTGTGTGTGTGCTGATAATTCCCCCTATTTTCTGTCATGGCAAGTCGCATCTGTACATGGATGGCTGTAGCATCACAGGGCTTCAAACTCCTACAGATGTCCTACAGATAATATGTTAAGTAGATCAAATAATAGGCCAGTTTACAAACAACAGATTGGAATAAAGATGGATATAAAGATTGATACAGTTTTTGCGTTCATTTTTTTTTTTCTTCTATTTTTCATTAGACATATTGCATTACATGCAAATCAGATCACTTGGCGCCTGTGATTAACCCCTTACATGCCGCTCAAACAGACATTTCTCAGACCGTGGTATCGATTCCCGGTATCGGGGGACTTTTAACGAGTACGAGTACTTTAGAAAATGTGGTATCGAGGCCGATACCAGATACCGGTATCGGTATCGGTGCATCCCTATTCAATTGACAAATTACTGTTGTAGATATCTACCGTATATTCTGTACTTTCTTTGAAATACTGAAAAAAACATTATTTCAGTCGATGCTTTAGATAAACTTTGCATATCTCGCACTTGCATAATGCCTTCATTGATGTTCTAAATCTCCATATCAGATACTACGCTGCACTGAAGACCATGGAGCAGCTGGAGAACATCTATATTCCCAGAGTGAGCCAGTATCGTTTCTGTCAGATCATGGCCGAGACGCTGCCTAAACTCCGCGAGGAGATCAAGGAGATCTCTATGTCAGACCTGAAAGATTTTCTGGAGAGCATCAGAAAACACTCGGATAAGATCGGTGAAACAGCCATGAGACAGGTAGTACAACGAGTCTGCTCTGTTTTCATACCTGATTTTTATTTTTTACTTGCAGCCATAAAGATCTTTACTATGCATTATTATACACGAGTGTTTTGGAATACGAGCCCACCTCCAGAATGAATTATGCTCGTAATCCAAGGTTCCTCTGTATATTTACAGTGCATCCGGAAAGTATTCACAGCGCATCACCTTTTCCACATTTTGTTATGTTACAGCCTTATTCCAAAATGGATTAAATAATTTTTTTCCCTCAGAATTCTACACACAACACCCAATAATGACAACGTGAAAAAAGTTTACTTGAGGTTTTTGCTAATTTATTTAAAAAAAAAAAAAACTAAGAAATCTCATGTACATAAGTATTCACAGCCTTTGCTCAATACTTTGTCGATGCACCTTTGGCAGAAATTACAGCCTCAAGTCTTTTTGAATATGATGCCACAAGCTTTTTTAAGATCTCTCCAGAGATGTTCAATCGGATTCAAGTCTGGGCTCTGGCTGGACCACTCAAGGATATTCACAGAGTTGTCCTGAAGCCACTCCTTTGATATCTTGGCTGTGTGCTTAGGGTCGTTGTCCTGCTGAAAGATGA
>JAQMYG010000006.1:7643380-7660260 GCA_030014215.1 Clariallabes teugelsi | reverse complement strand
ATGATGGTTTTCTGCACAACTGTCAGGTCAGCAGTCTTTCCCATGATTGTGCTTCCTACTGAACCAGACTGAGAGACTATTTAAAGGCTCAGGAAACCTTTTGCAGGTGTTATAGTTTAATTAGCTGATTAGAGTGGGACACTTTGAGCCTAGAATATTGAACCTTTTCACAATATTCTAACTTTCTGAGATTGTGGATTTGGGGTTTTCATGAGCTGTAAGCCATAATCATCTCATTTATGACAAATCACGGCTTGAACTATCTTGCTTTGCATGTAATGAGTTTATCTCATATATCAGTTTCACCTTTTAAGTTACATTACTGAAATAAATGAACTTGCATGAAAGCATGTATGCATAAAAAACATTATTATTAAATGTATATAAGGCTCACATATATATATGTGTGTGTGTGTGTGACTGGTTGTGAAAACCACAATTCTAAACATTTAACATTGAATGTTATCAAGAAAAGTCAGAATTTGTTTGCTTTTGCTATTCATTGGGTTTCTCTAACCGGATGGATGTTCTGATCCAGGCCCAGCAGCACAGGACGTTCATCAGTACCGTGCAGAAGCAGGCGAACCTCGGCTGTGCTAAACCCCTGTACAGCCTCAACGGTAGAACATCGCTCCAACACAACGGCCTGACTGCAGAGGAAACGGTCGATGAAGAGGAGGGAGATGATGAAGTACGGCAGGATGATATGCATAGACCATGGTGTAAACCAATGCACACCTGTTTTTTTTATGTGTTGTGCTGATCCTGCTGTAAGTCTGTGTGTTGGTGTATCTTCCTCTGCAGGTGTTAACAGTGCAGGATCTGGTGGACTTTTCTCCTGTCTACCGATGTCTTCACATCTACACTGTTTTGGTACGTAGTGTTATCAGTATCCCCGGTGTTCTGGACACCACCGGTCGTGTTCTGTGAAGTTATGAAAGGAAGTTTGGGAAGATTTTTTTCCCCTTTTGCTTCATTGAAGAACATTCCTGCAGGGCACACTGCTCAGTCATCCCGTCTCTGAGTTGACTGTCAATGAATTCCCTCTCCGCACAGTAGCTCACCAAACATGAATGGCGCAGGGATTTTTATAGTTTAGACTGGCATGCCATCACTATTGTTTCTCTCGTGAATCCAGTGCAAACTATCAGTGAGATTATTGGTGCTTTGTTGCACACCACTATCACGCATTTTCATTCAGGACTAATCCTGTGTCCTTAAACACTGGGGGGGGGAAATGCAGGGAAACACTCCAGCGTCTAATAGGATTGACCGCGCAATAACCTCCTGCCTTTGTTAAAAAAAAAAAAAAAAAAACAGAACTAACAAACATAGAGACAGGCCTGAGCGTATAGCAGGTCATAGCAGGTTATGATACAAATGGCATAATCAGTAAGTGAAGTACAGGTCAGACACTTTGGCTGGGGGCTTTTTTCAATTTATGAACATGCAAGGACTTCAGAATAGGAGAGATTATTGTGTTCACTCGTGCTTGGATGAAATCAAAATAGCCATTTCCCACACTATAAGACTGAGTTATTTTTTATTTTTGATGGCAGTTGCAGTTGGGCACATTAGTTACCTGTGTAGTGTAGCAGAATTAATCATCTGTAAGGGGGTAGTGACTTTACTGGTTATCTTGGATCTGCACAGATAGTGTTAAGATCAGGACCTTGATCTGAACTTTAAGTTTGGGTCTTGGTGTGGAACTCTGTGTTTACTTGGTCTGTGTCTCTGGGCTTAGTCATGGCCTCTATCCCAGTTTTTAGTCTTGGTGTGGATCTCAGTGCTTAATATTGGTGAAAATCTCCCGGGCTAGTCATGGTGTGAATCTCAGAACATAGTCTTGTTGTGGTTCTCCAGGCTTAGTCTTGGTATAGATATCAGGCCTTAGTCTTGGTGGGGATCTCAGTGCTTAGTCTTGTTCTAGATATCAGGGCTTAGTCTTGGTGGGGATCTCAGGGCTTAGTCTTCGTATAGATATCAGGGCTTCGTCTTGGTGGGGATCTCAGTGCTAAGTCTTGTTCTAGATATCAGGGCTTAGTATTGGTGTAAATATCAGGACTTAGTCTTCGTGTAAACTTTATGACTTAGTCTTGGTGTAGATATCGGGGCTTAGTCTTGGTGGGGATCTCAGGGCTTAGTCTTGGTGTAGATGTCAGGGCTTAGTCTTGGTGGTGATCTCAGGGCTTAGTCTTGGAATAGATATCAGGCCTTAGTCTTGGTGTAGACTTCAGGGCTTAGTCTTGGTGTAGACTTCAGGGCTTAGTCTTGGAATAGATATCAGGGATTAGTCTTGGTATAGATATCAGGGATTAGTCTTGGTATAGATATCAGGGCTTAGTCTTGGCGTAGACTTCATGGCTTAGTCTTGGAATAGATATCAGGGATTAGTCTTGGTATAGATATCAGGGCTTAGTCTTAGTCTGGGTCTCAGGGTTTAGTCTTGGTGTAGATATCTGGGCTTAGTCTTGGTTTGGGTGATTAGGCTGATGTGAGTAAAAAAATAACATCCTAACAAGTTAAAAGTCAAATTTATTTACAATTTTTAAAGATTATAGTATATAAAACCAAATATAAGATCATTTCACCTATTTCTAGACATATTTTACAAACTTTAAAAGTGTAAATTGCTTTTATTAGCAGAAAATGTTTATTTTAAACACTTATTTATAGAAATAAATTAACAGCCAATATATATCTACATTTTGTATTTGGTTTATTTTCCATGTGCTAAGGTGTAATTTATTTTGCAGTGTTGGTTGCTGGGCCGTGTGCTTAGTCCTGGCGTGGTTCTTGGTGCTTGGTCTTGATGTGGATCTCAGAGCTTAATCTTGGTCTAGGTCTTGTTTAGCATCCTAGTGCTTTGTCATGGTCTGGGTGTCCATTGCAGAATATCATGATGTAGCCAAGATAATCATTCAGCCCTTTTCAACTCGGTTCAAAAAAAGGCTGGGTTGGTGTTATCATGTGCGTGCTAAGTTGAGGAATGGGTCTGCTTCCAGCAGCATGATTTATTATCTCAGGTTAGAAAAGGAACCAAACCTGGCTCTTGATGTACCTCAAGTACAGCTTGTCCTTGTTTGCCCCAGCTGTAACCCCTATCAGCTCTCTGTTTCCTACAACAATGTAAATGCGCTCGTGTCAAAACATGTCAGTCTCGGCCACATTTTACACAACAACATATTTGACACGATTCACACATCGTATTCCTTTGGTAGCGCTCACACAGGCCTGACACACCCGCAGTTCATCTGGCAGCCAAGACATGGAAACTCCCACTTCTAGGGTTTATGATTAGAACATTTGTTGGATCCTTTCCAGGTATTGCTCCCTTCCAGCCACCTCACTCGCTAAAAACACTCGGTAAATCTGTCACCAGCGGATGTTTGAATCACCACAAAAAAAAAACAAACACTGTGACGTCTTTTGCTAGTGTTGTAAAATGTTTTCTAGATCGCAGTGTGGTAAAGTGCAATGTATTTACACTTCAGTAAGTTTTAGGTCTGAGGTTGTTCCTGGTGTAAATTTGTTTCATTGCTTCCAATTAGCCTTCTAATTTGATTAAGCCACAGGAGTACACTTAAATATGTAAACACTTGGTTTGCTGTGTTTTCTGTGGATATTTCCCCTCGCTTGACAAGTACACTAGAAATAGTGTACCAGTACAGTGCTGTGCATAGAGTATAAAAGTATAAAAGTTTTTTTCCTGAGATTTGTCACATTTAAATGATTCAGATTATCAAAGTAATTTTTTATTTTTACACAGAAATAACCCAAGTAAATACAAATTCAGTTTTTAACATGACTATCATCTATCTATTTATTAAGGGAACAAATGCCTGGCCCTTTGTGGGAAAACTGTGCGAACATCAGGCCAACAGTGAAACATGGTGGTGGTAGTGTGATGGTGATGTGGGGCTGCTTTAAAGCTTCAGGACCTGGATGACCAGCCATAATTGATGGAACCATAAATTCTGCGCTCTGACAGAAAATCCTGAAGGAGAATGTGGCCTAGGCAAAGTCCGGACCGAGATCCAATTGAGATGATGTGCTTGAGATGATTGACAGGCCGCGCATGCTCGAAAACCAAAAAATTCCTTCACAGTAATCTGAAAGACTTGTTGCACATGCTTGATTGCAGTTGTTGCCCCCAGGGGTGAAACAATCAGTTATTAGGTTCAGGGGCTATTAACTTTTTCAGACAGGGCTGCTTTTTTCATTCTTAACAAATGAAATCGTTGTTTAAGAATTGTGATTTGTATTTACTCTGGTTATCTTTGTGTAATATTAATCATTTTAAGTGTGACAAATCAGAAAGGGGCAAATACTTTTTCATAGCACTCTTAGTGTTTGTACATTAATATGTGTTGTAACACTTTTCCAGGGTGACAGGGAGACATTTGAAAACTATTACAGAAAGCAGAGGAAAAAACAAGCACGTCTGGTGCTCCAGCCTCAATCAAACATGGTGAGTGCTTTCTGTATCTTCGAATGCCACCGCTCCCTTGTTTCACTAAGCTGTTCTTTAAATCTGTGTCTTGTTTTGTTCCCAGCATGAAACCGTCGAGGGCTACAGAAAGTACTTTAACCAGATTGTCGGGTAAGTTTCTCCCTTCGGTTTAACTCGGATGATTTATCATGCATGACTTTACTGCATGTTTATTACACTTCCCAGAAGTGTTGTCAAACTTTTTTTTTTCTCTCTCTCTCTCCCTTTGCAGGTTTTTTGTTGTGGAGGACCACATATTGCACGCCACGCAAGGTTTAGTGACCCGTGCGTTTACGGACGAGCTGTGGAACATGGCCCTGTCCAAAATAATCGCCGTTCTCCGCACACATTCAGTGAGTAGCAGATAACATTCTGCTCGTACATATACATACACATACATATACACACATACAGTGTACACCTTGACTTCATGCACAAGGAGAAAGGGATTTATTTCCAACCCCCTCACTTCACTCCTCCAGTTGTTGCCTCTACAGCCTGCCTGGTTTGAGGTGGTTTTTGTGATTGAAAGTTATCTAGCAGCGGGAGAGGGTCGGCTTGACCTCTTTGTTCGGGCCACAGGACTCAGGCTGTGAGCTCCAGCCATGGGGCGTTTGCATAATCCCTCACTGATTTACAACTGACTGGGTCCTCCAAACACACCGTCAGCCCCGGCGGTTTAGAATATTCACACTTAATCTGCTGTTATTGTTGCAATCTGTCCTCATTAGGCCCAACTGACCTCTCCATTAGATCAGATTGAATAGCCGTGCACTGAAAAGGCTCACCAGGAAATGGTTCCAATTATCATTCCGAATGCCTTGTTTTGAAAAATAAAAAAAACGATGCAGGGTGGGGGGACTATCGGAAAAGCCATCCGAAATCTGGACCTGCCTGATGTATTTCTACACAGAGTAAATAAAATGTTTTATGTGATTTTCTTCTATATAATAATAATATAGTCATGCTGTGGCCGTTTTATCCTGTTAATGTGTTTGTGATTACACCCCAGAGAAAGTGTGTCTCAGGGTTTTATTGTGCGTGTGTGTGTGTTTTGTGCGTGCATACCGACCGGGCTGTGTAAACGGCACAAGGTGAGGTGTGTTGCCTGAGGTGTGGACTGACGCTGTGTGTCACAGCTCGGGAGCGACGCTCATTTAGCGTCATGATTTACGCACTCACCGAGCCAGCTAGAGGCAGGACACTGCTCCCTATTGTCAATGTTTAACAAGGGGACCACGCTAGTGCGAGGGATCATAAATCAAAAAAGGAGCACCCGTCCATGCCACTCTGAGGCACGAGACTTTTTCTTCTTTCTGCACGGTACACAGAGAGGAGCCTAAGCTGAAGGTGGCCGCGGTTATGCTGGTAAAGCGAAGGAACAAAATGTTAAATCTGGGTTGCATATGGAAAAATTATATTTTTTTCACAGTGGTGTGGATAGTCTTCTCAATTATATAAAGGATTTTGATTAATGGATTACTAATACATTTATTAATAAATTTTTTTAAAAAAAGGCTTGTGTATGCCTGTTCTTGTCCAATTCTGGTTTAAATTTCTAATCATGATTTAAAAGTTGGACAGACTTTTATTGAGGATGTACCACTTTATGTCGTGGATAAACCCAGGTTTAAATGCAGGTCACCTCACCTAATATAAGACACTATTTCCCTCTCGGGCTCCCTGAAAAAGAGCTGATTTGTGTTTATATTGCATACCTGTAAGCACGTCAGTTAACTACACATACTGTATATGTTGCAATATACATGTAATGTGTGCATGTCCACTAGGGGACAGTATCACATGACCCAAACCAAGATTTATGGAAAACAGAAGTTGAAAAAGAAGAAAACAAGGCTTCATGGTAGGTTTAATGATTTAGAAATCTGTGAAAGATTCTTCCGGGTAAAATAAACCGTCTTGAGTCAATTCCCACTGAAGTGATTTCACTTGTCTGTATTCAGGAGTGCCTCTCACCTCCAGGGTTGATGGGTTTGGTTCTTTTGCATGTACTTTCGGGTTTCTCCGCACAGTCCTAATGCTAATCGGCATTTCCAAATTTCCCGTAGTGTGAGGATGTGAGTGATTGTGTGCCCTGAGATAGATTGACACTCCATTTGGGGACATGTTAAGCGGTATAGACAATGAGAGATAGTATTCTAGAGTATCAACAGGTTCAGGTATTAAAGTTCAAGTGCTTTTTAGATCCACAGTTGACAGTAAGATTATTGCTTTCCCCGAGATTAACAAGCCATTATACCTTGTATTGATTGGATATAAGGGAAGACCTTTTCTTAAAGACACCAGGCTGAGAAACCATCACCAGTAAAAGGATTACAACTATATATTAAAAATAACGTATTTTTGTCACTTTCAAAATGATTGGGGAGCACGTCCGGTAAATTAAGGAAAGTAATTGATGCGAGAATAGATGCTTGTGTTGAAGCCTTATGATGCACGGTGTGTGTGTGTATGTGTGTGATGTGTTGTGGATGACCCAAGGGAAGGAAAAAAAAAAGCTTTGTGTGTGCAGGCTTTCGCTAATCCAGCACTTTGTCACATCCCCCGGCTGGGTCAAACGCTGCTCTCCTCTTACTAACGGGAGGGAGACGGCCGTGCACTTATTCTAATGCTAATGTGTTTTAATGACTCATTAATACCCCAGAGTATTTGATCAATAAGTGACTGGCTGCCTGTTAGGCATTTAGAGTGTGATACTGAATCGAATCCAGGTTTAATAATTCTTTATATTGCGTTTTTATGTCTCAGGTGCTGAATGGGAAAGGGAAGAGCAGAGTGCATGTAATCCTCACACTTTATATTACAGTATAGGAGGATATTATGCATACTAATGAACTCCAGTGTGTTCCAGTGTGAAATTAACTCTATTTAATTGTGATAGTTAATTAGTGTACACTGCCTGGCAAAAAGAAAAAAAGTCGCTGAATATGAAGCATCAACTTATTGGTCTGAATCAAGAAATGATGTAAGAAGTATCTACATTTACATTTAGGCATTTGTCAGATGCTCTTATCCAGGTCTATTCTAATGCATTATTTAAATATGGAAGGATAGTACTGAAATAATAATAAAATAATAATAATAATAATAATAATTAAAAGGATCGCTTAAACCCATGGTGAAGTTACATTATCTAAAATCAACAGTAGAAATCACAGTTATGTTTAATAGAGGAAGTAAGAGCATTTCCATACGCACAGGATTGGGACCAAACAGCTGTGTGGCCATAAGTAAAACACTGATTATTGAGGCTAATCGGAGGAAAAGGCTTCGGCTTGCTATTAAAAAAGGTCATGTGATCTGATAAGTTCAGACTGGCCCTGTTCCAGAGTGATGGGTGTGCGTCAGGGTAAGAAGGGAAGCGATGTACCGTCATGCATTACATTAAGCCTTTATTCGTCACATATACATTACGGCAAAGTGAAATTCTTTTTTCACATATCCCAGCACATCTGGGGTCAGCCGTGATACAGCACTCCTGCAATGGCAACCTGGTGGACCTGAGGCTCGAACCACCGACTTTCCAATCAGTAACTCAGTGCCTTAACCCTCTGAGCCACCACTGCCCCTAGGCTTGGCAACGTTGGTGGTATTTCAGCTGCTCCTGTCAAGGGGTCGCCAAAGCAGACCCATCTGATCTGCACAATTGGCACAGATTTTATGCCGGATGCCCTTCCTCATGCCCTTCCTGAAGCCCTTCCATTTTATCCGGGCTCGGGACTAGCACTGTATGCAGTGGCTGGGGTTTGGGCGTTGGCTAGGAATCAAACCCTGGCCGTCAACATTATGTGGCAACAATATGAAGTCAGCTGACGACCTGAATGTACTGAATGAGCAGGTTATCACATCTATGCATTTCTTTCTTCCCTGATGGCAGCCACCATATTCCAGGACGCAGATTGTGAAAGAGTGGTTCTGGGAACATGAGGAATCATTTTTATACATGAACTGTCCCCCAAATGCCCGAATTTGGAAAAATTCTGGCGGGATGTCTTTAAAACTTTGTCGTACATATTGAAATGCAACCTTGAACCAGACCCTCTGATTGGTCTTTTTGGTATCACTGTAGAGGAAGATAGGTGTCTAACTCCAGCTAGGCAGCGTTTATTGTCTTTTGCGACACTCTTGGCCAGGTGTTCTCTTTTATTCCAGTGGAAGGATGCCACATCACCCACTCACGCCCAGTGGCTCAGAGATATCATGTCCAGTTTGTCCCTGGAGAAGATTCACTACTGAATACGTCATTCAGACCACAGATGTGGTGGCCCTTCCTTCATTTACTTCGTATACATTTTTAGTTTAATTCCCTTCCTATTTAATTCCTGTTTTTTTTTTAATCTCTTTCTCTTTTTCCTTTTTTCTCAATGCAGAACCAAAAAAACATCCAGCTCCACGTTTTTTTCCTTTCGTTTCTCTCCTTTCCTTTGTAAAATATGCCTGGCGTCTAGCCTTTTTTACACATGTAAAGCTGGCTTGGAGTCAGGAAGGGGTGGGGTGGGTGGTATAGGGGTTTATGAGGGGGTTGTAAAATGTGCATTGAAACACTACATGTTTACTCTGTTATATCCCTGTTTAAAATCAATAAAAATATTGTTGAAAAGAACTGTCCCCCACATCGTGCAAGTGTGCCACCTGTTTGGCCGGACAATGTATAATTATATTAATCCAAATATGAATCATGACTCGCTTGAAATATGACACATTGTCTTGGAAAATCTTTAATATAACGTTACAGTTCACACAAAATTTGTGCTCTTCTTTCTTCACAGTCTTACTGCAATGATCCTGACCTGGTCCTAGAGCTGAAGAACCTGATTGTCATATTTGCAGACACACTGCAGGTATTTCACACCCTACACTCTCACGCTGAGAGATCCCCCTACAGTTTACACAGGTCACTCGGTGATATTGAATATGTACTCACGTTTCAGTATATCAACAGTACATGGCATTTGTGGTTTTAACACGTTGACTGTTTTTTTTCTCCGTTTTGTGTTTTGACCAGAGTTATGGCTTCTCAGTGAACAGACTCTTCGACTTGTTGTTCGAGATTAGAGATCAGTACAATGAAACCCTGCTGAAGAAGTGGGCGCTGGTGTTCAGGTAATACGACGTTTCCACTTTAGCCCCGTGCATGTAAATGCTTCGTTATGGAAAGAATTATTTCTGTATATTTATTTATTTATTTATTTTTCCCCCTATCAGGGAAATATTCGAGCAGGACAACTACAGTCCCATCCCCGTAGAAGACGAAACAGAGTACAAGCTTGTGATCAGTAAATTCCCTTTCCACGACGCCGAGATCGAAAAGGTTTGTTCTGCTTTCACATATGTGTAAAGATTTATACAGGGCATGTCATTAATGCAAAACACAGAGTTTTTTTTACAAATATGTCTTGTGCTTTATTGTATAGCAACCATTTCCAAAGAAGCTGCCCATGTCCCAGTCAGTGCCTCAGATCTACATTCAGGTCAAGGAGTTCATCTATGCCAGTTTAAAGTTCTCAGAGTCACTACATCGCAGGTGAGCCCATTTCATGTTCACAACAATCATAGATCCTTCGAAATCCGACCATCTGTGTCTTATTTTTTGCATTCACTGAATAAGGCTCAAGTTCCACATTCTTTTCATTATAGGTTTACAAATACAATAAGTCCCCTACATATGAACAGGTTCTGTTCCAAAAGCTCGTTCGTAAGTGCAATTTGTTCGTAAATACAACAAACATTGTCTAGGTACTAGGATCCTAACACAATTGGCTATACGCAGTATATTACAGTACAGTGTTCTTTTCTTCACTGTGCCAGTATTTGAACGTTTCATGTTAAAAGAACGAGCTATGTCTGCCATCTTTTCACCTCGCTCCATCCTCTCAATTATTTTCACTTATGTCTCCATCTTTATTACTTGCCACTTCTTAGCAGTACCAGCTTCATTGCTGCTGCTTTTATACTCGCTTCCAGACATCCTGGGATGCACGCTGCACACGTGTGACAGTGTGCGGCGGACATGTGATCTACCTTCACTAATTGAACATGCGTGAACACATGTTCGTACCTTCAAAAGTTCTAAGTAACTCAAATGTTCGTATGGAGGGGACTTACTGTACTGGGGATGGGAATCACCAGGGACATCCCGATACGATATAATCACGATTTGTATTGCGATTCTATAAAGATTGTGGTTTAATTACGATTTTTTCTTTCTTTCTTTCTTTTTTTTATTTTTGTTTTTTCTTATAATTCTAAACAGACTTAGCAAATTATTTGCTCCTACCACACAGGATGCTGTGCTGCCTGCTAGGGTTTGAATAGTTTAGTGTACACCACCTGTAGGATTATAGAGGAACTGCAACATTTTACTACCTCAAATGTGAACATACAGTGGTGCCTCAGCAAACGAATTTAAGTTCTTAAAATAAAATTTCATATCGCGAAACGCATTTTCTCCTTGGAAATAATGTAAATGCAGATAATCTATTCCACCCACCCAACAAAATATTACCAATATTACCAATTTCCAACACAATTTTTTTTGTTGGATTTTTGCATATTAAAACAATCTAAACATTTAGAAAATACATGTAAATGAAGTAAAATGTGAATGAACTAGAAGGTAAACCTCACTTAAACTTAATTCATGATTTCTCTTGGCATTGGCTGCTTTAAAAACGAAACTGGAAGCGGCTCCCTTTTCTTCTTGCTATCGCTGTTCCTAACATTCTTGGGACCCATGGTGCTTTGACTTCTTTAAATCTTGCACAAAATGCAAAAGTTTTGAACGGCTCCTGGACGTACGCGCAACTTAGCCTGTGGTCACGTCGGCTCAGTCCGTTGCTCGTATGCCCAAAATGCTTTGTATGCAAAAAAAAAGAACCCATCCCCAAAGCATGGAGTGTGTAATAAAAATACTAATAAATATAGTTGCAAGCAACGATGAGCGGGCCCAAGCACCTTTCGCCATCACCCCCTGGGCGCACCAGAAAGACAGTGGGCACAGTGGCCGCATGCATTTAAAGGGGACTTATCAATACCATTGCAACATGCTTTTTAGAATAGGGGGGATTTTAAGTTAAGACTTTCAAAATGCCTTGGATGCTGTGGAATAAAGCCTCACTCGATGTGATGTCACTGAACATGATGTCACTCAATATAATGTCCCACAGGAAGTTATTAACCACTTTTCGGCCTAGGTTTAAGACATCGTCATGGCTGATCCGTTTGAGGTATCAAAAATCCTTCCATTTTAAATCCTCAATGTCTTGAAAACACATGGGCCCGGTTTGGTGGTGATCATATAAATTTCCTAGGAAGAGTGTATCAAATTCCATTGGGTGAGTTTTGCAAATGACCAAAAAAAAAAAAAAGCCCCAGGAAAAAAAAATTCATTAGAAGAACAAGAGGGCCATTCACACATGTAGTGCTTGTCGTCCTAATGAAAAATGATACCTATATAAATAAAAACAATAATTATTGCCAAGTTGCTGTGGTGTAAGATGATTAAACCATTGTCACATTCGTTTGTTATCTGAACTGAAAACTGAATTAATTGCCGCTGTGGTGTATTATTTCTACCCGGACTATCAGTGTGCTATTCCTGTTCTTTCCTTTCTATTTGTGCACTAGTGCACATTTTATTGATTATAGTCAGGTTTTACACATACTGTACTAAATACACCAATAGTTTAAGAACTTTGTGTGCTCCTTTAAAGCTTAGACAAAGATATTTGCTCTATGTAAAGTGAAAGCTTAACTCTGGGCATCCACTGCCCAAACAAAATGATCAAGAAGTGATTGATTAGCAAATAAGTCTTATCACTCATCTCCTGAACAGGATTTGAGCAGCGGCTTAGATGTTCTGTCCCTCATCTCAGGCCTGTGGAGCTCTTATCTGAAATATGGCTGGAGAAAGTGGCTTCACTGATCCTCACTCCACTCTGACCCACCTACACCTAATCAGTGTATGTTTATCCAATCTCTAATGATGTGTGTTGAATGGTCAGTGGTGCGCTGGTCCAAATAGAGAGAAAGGCCGAGGGGGTGAGAAGCTCCAGACTACACATCACCACCAACATCCATAACACAGAGACGCAACATCTTCCCCCAGGAGTGGAGAGAGGAACACTCTATAGGAATAAACCTTATTGGTACCATGAGCGAGGAATGTGACCGCACTGGTTCCCTGACAGGAGAAGAAGTGTGATGGTTAAAGTGCAGTGTGTGTGTGTGTGTGTGTGTGTGTGTGTGGTGGAGTTAGGGTCGATCTTTCCCTTGTGGGCAGTCAATGCAAATTACCGCACATTTCACACTCCTCTCTAATTGTTTCTTTGTCATGTTAAGGGAGTGGTAATGAGTGGCCTCTGGACCTCTCTATTGACTGTTTGCTTACCTAAACCCCTCCCTCCCAATCAACACCTCCACACACTGACACACACTCACTCACACACACACACACACACTGTCTGCAAACTATCTGCAGAATCAACACTCTCACAGCATCCTGTTAATATTCACACCCAGTTGCTGCTGCTGAGTTGGTTGACACTGAGATCGAGGTTAAGGTTAAAGGGTACTTTTTTTTTTTTTTTCATGACACATAGAATAAGAGCTGAACCCAAACAAGAAATACTGGAAACTTGGGGTTCCAGTAATGGATCCAGTTTATTTTCTAGTAACAAAGTGCAGACAATGATAAAAATGACTGTCCGTGTTAATCTCAGTTAATGCAAGCACGTTTTCTTTTACCGTAACATTTTTCTTTGATTGGGCGTTTGATTTAACCAGGCCATACATGCCTTGCAATTTTTTATTAATTCAAGATCAAAATGAACCAAAGTTTGGGGTCAAATGTTCTTGGAAACGACCCCGGGTCCCTAATGTGAAAACGCCCTAAGAGACCATGCTTGTCTCTTCGTTTGTACACAAAAACTGTTGTCCAGAAATGAGAAATTGAGAGATTTTGGTTAAGTCATGAATACCATTCTGCCTTTGCTGATGCCAGTTATGAGTAGGTACCAGACACAACAATAACTCCGAACTCCAGACTAATATAAATAGAAATAAAATATTTTGAAGCCAAAGCAAATTTTCAGCAGCCAAAATTTATGTTCAGGACTGGCGTTTCCTACAGTCTACCTGAGCCTCCAATAACGAACTGGATTCCATTTTAACTTCTCTCCTGTAATACTGAACTTCCAGTCTCACACAGTATGATGCAGATCAATCCCTGCTATCCGTTATCACCCAGATGAGGATGGGTTCCCTGTTGAGTCTGGTTCCTCTCAAGGTTTCTTCCTATTACCATCTCAGGGAGTTTTTCCTTGCCACTGTCGCTGTCGTCCTCGGCTTGCTCATCAGGGACAGTCTTATCATTTTGATTCATACACGTTCACGTTTCATACAAATTTCGAAAACAGGAAAATGACACGATCTTTCCTTCCAGCTCTACTGAGATTGACGACATGCTCCGTAAATCCACCAACCTGCTCCTGACGAGAACGCTGAGCGGCTGCTTACAGAACCTCACCAGAAAGCCTCACATAGGACTCACCGAGGTCAGAGGCACCTTTCACCTTTGCATGCACGTAAGACACGGTTTGTGAGTACGCATGAGGAACCGCTGTGGCATGACGGAGTTGTGTGGCTGTTTTGCAGTTGGTTCAGATCATCATAAACACCACGCACTTGGAGCAAGCGTGTAAATACCTGGAAGATTTCATCACCAACATCACCAACGTCTCTCCGGAAACCATCCACACCACGAGACTCTACGGCCTCTCCACGTTTAAGGTTGGCACGGCTCGGGTATAATAATAATAAATGTCAATTGTGAATCGATGACATCTGGAAAAAGGTAGGAGTTAGTACATCATAAACAGACACTGCTCTAACAATGCCAGTTTTTAATGACTGTTTCTCAGAAGATTCCAGAAGGAGCTTCTCTTTAGTTGTAGTAGGCTTTATACTGATCCTACTAGCCTATACAGGGTGAATCACTCGAAAGAGGCCCCGAATATTTTGTAATACCTCTCGCTAGGACCGAGCAATCTGAACCAAACAGCCTACAATGTGCTCCTGAGTATATGGAGCTTCTAACACGCCGAGATGCCCCCGAGTCGGACCGATAATGTAGGTGCCAGACAGCCAACGCCATGTACCATTAAACACCATACCCCATCAACTCAGTCACCGATATCCTTCCCGATACGTTAAGGAATTTTGAGCGCAGCGCTAAAATGTGTCTGGCTGAAAACTGAGATCACTTCCGGCATGGCATGCCATGCAATCGATTACACATATGTCAAGGTATGTAGCGTATTTTTTTTGTTCAGATTGCATCATCGTAACAAGAGTTATTACAGAGTATTCTGGGCCTCTTTCGAGTGAATCATTCTGTATTTTAAAGCAAGTGGGAATAAAGGACATCAAGGTGGTGGTCACTTTAGTTTAAAAAAGTGAAGAAAAAAAAAAACTAAAACATTAACGACACGTTTTTAGGATGCCAGACACGCAGCAGAAGGCGAGATCTACACCAAGCTCAACCAGAAGATCGACGAGTTCATCCAGCTGGCCGACTACGAATGGAGCATGTCCGAGTCGGACGGCAGGGCCAGCGGCTACCTCATGGACCTCATCAACTTTCTGCGCAGCACCTTCCAGGTCTTCACACACTTACCGGTAAGCCTCGCTGAACACTCACACAAACACTCTCATCATCATCGTCATCATCGATGTTGTGTTGTACACATTTAAAGAGTGCTCTCTCTCTCTATATATATATGTATATATATGTGTGTGTGTGTGTGTTTCGATGTTTGTCCAGCTGACTGATTTCAATGTGTGTGTGAGTGTGATGTGTCTCGTTGCAAGTCATCTTGGTATTTTTTTTTTGTGCGTCTGTCATTTTATGGAGACAAAAAGACTTAAACACATATAAAGTACAAGAGAATAGAACTTTTCTTCTTCTTTTAGAACTTTTACAGTATGATGATTACAGTATTGAACATTGATGCGTATTAATACTAAACACAATACTTTATATCATTCCTGATTATTTATGAACCTTCAACAAAAGACTTTCGTATATTTTTAATGACGTAACTACGTACCTAAACATCAGACACAGGTAAATTTCTTTGTTTTCTTATGTCTTTTTTAAGACATAGTGCTTGCCTGCTTTACTCTCTGGCTTGCCCTTGCTCTGAAAAATCTTACTTTGTCTCCGGTTTGATCTCCACTGCTTTTTTTTTCATTTGACTTTTTTCCTTTTCCAGGAATGTTCTCTCTCTCTCTCTCTCTCTCTCTCTCTCTCTCTTTCCCCTTCTAAGTGACCGTAGCCTTTGTATTTCTTTCTACCAGGCATGCTTGGTTTATCAGACTTTTCTTTATCTGTCCATTTATTGTTTCCATACTTTCTTTCCCTGTCTGTGTTTTTTTTTTATTATTATTATTTTGTTGGGGGTTCTGCTCAGAATAACACCAATGATCATGCTGCGATGTCGGTAAGTAAACACCCTCCTTTACACCCCCAGACAGGGGGAAACCAAAAAAAGAAAGCGCATGCTCGTGTCCGCTGTGTGGACTCGCCTTCAGGCTTGCTTTGCTTCCTTCTCCACGTTGTCGTACCAAAAAAAAAAAAAAAAAGAACCAGATCAAATGTCGTGCCCCGCTGATCTGTTTCCTCTGACCGTCTCATGTGGATGCCAGCATCTGCTCAACATTGGACGGATTCTCACTTGAGATTCGCACGCGGAGGTTTTCCCTTCCTAGGCCACAATGCCTTGTGTTTTCACTCCAAGTCTCAAGTCAGAATGCAGCCTGATCATGGACAGGAGATTTAAAAGAACAGATTGAATGGTAGAACGTAACACAGCCTTCGTCGATCCGGATTTATTCGGACGGTATACAGAACGGTACAAAAGCCTGAGTCTGCTCCTTTGATCAATTATCATTTATGTCCTGGCCTGGCGTCTTTTTCCTGGTGTATTGCATTACAGTGTCCTCAGCGTAGCATCCGGATGCACCATGACCCTGACAAGGATAAAATAAATAAAAAAGTTATGCAAAAAATTTATCTTTAAATAAGCATTTAACCTTTTATACATTAATGCATCATTTAAACCTGAATGTACCAACCTCAGCCAACATTAATACTAATAAAAAATTGTTGTGCTGCCACATTTGCACTAACTACATTATTGTTGTGGTGTTTAATATAAATGCGATTTTGCAGTAATTTGCACAAATAATTGTAAATTGATCATAGACGTAATTTTAAAGTCTATACCCCAATCATCCGGAGATCGCGAGTTCGATTCCCGGGTGATGCTGTAACCTCTCGCAGCCGGAGGTCTAGAGAGAGCTGATT
>JAQMYG010000006.1:7613884-7627401 GCA_030014215.1 Clariallabes teugelsi | reverse complement strand
CAGATTTTAGATGGGGAAATTCAAATCTTGCTGTCTCTCTTTCTCTCTGACAGAAACAGGGTGATGACGTCACTTTCGGAACCGACGAAGAAAAAACGGATAAAAAATTTAAATGCTGCTGTGTAACTGAGAAGCTCTGAGAATGTGCACGCGCTGTCTTGCTCCTGTATGACGCGTGTGCGCGCGCGCGCTTAAAGATAATGGAGCTTATTCCCGAGCGCTCGCGCTCCGTTATCTGCTCCTTTGATGGACTGTGAACTTGGCGAGGCTCGGTGCTGGAGTTCACACACATGTCAGGGTCTGTGAGTGCGGGTCAGCTGCCGGTCAGCGCTGGGTGGAGAGGGGGGGGAGGGGGCACCAATAACATCATGCGCACAACACACACACACACACACACACACATACACAGAGTGCAGGAATCACGTGGCACTCTCGGGTAATTAATACTGCATTCACGTAACACACAGTGCACAAACTTTAGGACACATTCGACTGGAGAAATTCTAAAACTTTGTCGAATTCAAACAGAAACAGACCTGGGGACAGTTTTAGAATCAAGACCTATTCATCATATCCACACACTGTTCTAGAATTTCTCCAATCGATAAAGCCTCTTCTGAGTTTGGTTGATTCTCGCCATGTTAGTTTCCAACTGGCATTCTGTTTCACTAAGGGAGCTGGACTGCTGATTAAACCTAAAAAAATTCTGGAATTGGTTCACCCTTCAATCCTGTAAAAAAAAATTTAAAAAATTTAAAAAATACATTCATGTTTACAAAAATGGAATGGTTCATACAAGAACCTGTGGCTTACCCAAGTGAAATCAGGGCATGAGGAAGGTTACAGGTTGAATCGGGTGCCAACCCCTCGCAGGGACAAAGCACAAACACACTACAGGCAATTCGGAAACAAGAGTCAGCCTACATGGCAGCACAATGACTTAGTGGTTAGCAGTGTCACCTTGCACCTCCAGGGTCTGTGTTTGATTCCCGCCTCAGGTCTGTGTATGTGCAGTTTGCATGTTCTCCCTGTGCTTGCTGAGTTTCCTCCCACAGTCCAAAGACATGCAGATTAGGTTAAATTGCATTCCCAGATTGCCTGTAGTGTGTGAGTGAATGTGTGTGTATGCCCTGCGATAGATTGGCACCCTGTCCAGTATGTACTCCTCGTGCCCCAAGTTTCCTGGGATAGGGTCCAGGATCCCTGTGACCCTGTATACCCTGAGTGAGAGTGAAGTAGCCTAAGTGTTTGTTTCTAGAAGAGCTTTACCCTTCAATCCTCTGAGGAAATGCATTAATATTTTTGAAAAATGGAACGGTTCCTACAAGAACCTGGTGCCTAGCGGAGTAATTCAGTTATTCAGGGCACAAGAGAGGCGACACCCTGAATAGATGTCAGGGAAAAAGTGCACACACACACACACACTACAGGCAATTTGGAAACAAGAGTCAGCTCACACTGCATGTCTCCAGTGGGTGATGGGGAAACCTCAGGCACTCATGAAACAAACTTCATACACACACACCAGAGGCAAGGTTTGAACCTTATACCGAAATACAGTATATCTGTATAAGTTCTGAAGATGTGAGACCACAGTACTAAGCAGTAAGCCACTGTGCTGCCCTTCTAACTCCTGACGACTTAAAAAGTAGGGAAGTTCAGCAATAAAAAGCTCTCTAGTACCAATAAACAGCCAAGACATTATTGAAATAATGAGTCTAATATCAAAATAGTTGGATTGTGGATATAGGACACAGGATATGAGATATACAGGTAGTGTAGAGAGGTTACTGTGTAAAACTGACTAAATAATAACAGATCAGATCCCAGAATCCCAGCTGAGTAAGCCTACAGCTCATTATCCCATCATGCATTTCTATAGCATGTAGAAATCAAGGCTTACTCTGTCTTTTTACAGAGCTGCCTCTTTGTCTCCTTATAAAACAGCAAGGACATGCTCAAACCTAATGTGCAGCTTAAATGTTATGTTCAGCCAGTTACACTTATGCCAATTTCTAGAGATCTGAACATCTGCTAATCACGCAACACCTCCCTGTTTTCAATGGAGGGTGTTACACAGGAACGGTTACTAACCTTATCTCCTTTACTGTGTAAATGAACTATACTTGAACTTCAGGTAGTGTGCCTGTGGCACACAGAGGGCAAAGGACACTGCTTTAAGCATTTCACAGGTTGTTATGATTCTGACAAGGAACTATCAGCAGCATCATTACACAGCTCACATGTTTGAAGCTTTCCCATGTGCATTTAGCATGGTTTCTAAAGAAATAAAGAAGGAAAAGAAAAAGTCAACAATGCAAATGGCTGCCTAATGGTTTAGTAGGTGTGAATAACAAGTGTTATTGAAATGAGCTCATGCATAAACTACAGCACAACATAATGTACAGTGGATGAAAGTAATTAGGCATTAAAAACTGGTTATAAAGTCCATATTTTCAACACCATTTTTAAAACAAATTGTAAATGTACATACTGCCTCCTGTCCTCCAGTGTGAGGCTTTGTCCTGTATACCTTCTCCTTTGCGTTGCCCCACAGGGGAAAAAAATCACATGGAGTCAGATCTGGACTTCTTGGAGGCCATTCATGAGGTCTGCCTCATCCCAGCCAACATCTTGGAAAATGCTGGAGGACTTCAGGATTCAGTAGGTTCTCAGCAATATCCCAAATGTCTTCTTTCAGAAGATTGTGCATTCCATCCCTGGCCGTTTGAGAAAACTGGTTGATGCCTACGTTTTAAAAATGTAAAGATTTGCTTTCATTTTCTTATGTGATAAAATACATTTATGATTATACATTTGTATTCAAAATATGGACTTTATTACCAATTTTTAATACATAGTTACTTTTCACCCACCCTGTTGATGTAAGCTTGTCTTTTCCAAAAACAAAAAAACTCAGGGTTCAGTTGGAGACAGGTTCCCAATCCTAGTGTTTTTCGTTTTTTTCTTCCCAAATCCCAACACACCTGATTTAACTAATCAGCTAATTAACAGGCTTTTAAAGTGTGTGTGTGTGTGTGTGTGATAAAGAAAAAACAACATTAAAATGTGCAAAACAGGATCAGGGTTGGGAATATATGCATCATAAGTCGCTATAAGAGAGTTAATTCAGCAGTGATGAGTGTAACGTGTACTTGGTGAACTCTGGCAGCAGCAAAGTGCCACCACGCGCACATCAAAGAATGAGCAAAGGGGCGAATACGTAATGCGTCGCTGTAAAATTTGGAGCCGTTCTGTCTCTAGCTGTCTGTTTTTTCCCCCCTCGCGTTATAGCTGTCGTAAAAAAAAAAAAAAACCTAACTCCGCATGCTGTGGGTGGTTCTACATGTTTGTTTTTCATGCAGGGCTACCGGTAACCTTGCTTCAGCTCCGTCACTTTTTAAACTGACCCACGGTTGAACCCGCCGCCAGCTATCATATTGGCGGCGTCCCAAAGCGCGTGGACTTAGTGGTGTGTCAAGATAGGACGCTGTAATTGGCCTATATGCAAACTGTATTACAATTAATATTTACACTAAATAAATAACATTTTCCATATTGTTTTAATCGTCCAGGTTAGATTATGGCCTCGCTCTTTTTTTTTCTTTTAGAAATATATATTAATTTAATCCAGGTTAGACATTGCGCATGGATCACACCGACAAGCAAAGGCATGTCGCATGCCATTTATTCAACATCTTTCATGTTTGCACATATACCATTTAATTCATCCTTATTGATATGTATATGATGTTTTCCCCTTTTCCCATCACTGAATTGTTTGCACTGTTCATACGCGCGCAATTGCGCAAAATGATGCGCCATTATTATTATTGCGCCATTATAATTATTATTATGCATGCACTGTGTTTAATATATATTTCTTCCTCTGGAACACCAAGTGTCCACTTATCCAAAAAAAAGAGAGAGAAGACTTTTAGCAAGACCTGAACACGTTTAAATGCGTAAAAACCTCTCAGTGAAGTCTCTGTGTGTGTGTGTGTGTGTGTTTCTCTGTGCCTGGCATTTCAGCATGGCACCCGAGCCGGAGTAATGAGTGCAAACGACGGGAATATCGGGGAACAAAAGCAACCCGTGGACGCTTTCCTTTGTGCTGAGGAATTAACACCTTTTCAAAGTTAAATCCTCGGATTGTCCCGCTTCTCCGGGAGGTGGTATTAAAATGCGCCTTCATAACAAATGGCTGCGAGTTGTCGGGGCGGCTTTTCTGGGTTCGTGGGCGGGGCGAGATGACACCACAATTAAAGATGAACTTTGTGTGAACTAATTTATCTGACCCAAGGTAACGAGGAGGCCGAGACAGGAGGGAATGTGTATAAAAGAGGGTGCTTGTAACCCGGAGAGAGAAAGAGACAGAGAGTGAGATCGGAGTGAAGACGCACTGTGCATTCGCTGCTGAAAAGGAGAAGAAACATAAGTGCGCGTCATGGGTTTCTACACTTTACTGGTAACCTTGATGTGTACAGTCGTGCTTCCCGTGCTGCTGCTTTTAGCCGCGGTGAAGCTGTGGCAGGTTTTGGTGACCCGAGGACTCGACCCGAGCTGCACCAGCCCTCTTCCCCCGGGCACCATGGGTCTGCCTTTCATTGGAGAGACGCCGCAGCTCATCCTCCAGGTACGCAATGAGACTAAGACTAGAGTTTTTCTTTCAGATTCGAGTTCATGTTTATATATATTATATAATGTTTTGCTTTATGATCAACAGAGAAGGAAGTTCCTGCGCATGAAGCGTGAAAAGTACGGCTTCATCTACAAGACGCACCTTTTCGGGAACCCCACGGTGCGCGTCATGGGCGCTGAGAACGTGCGCCAGATCCTGCTCGGGGAGCACAGGCTGGTCGCAGTGCAGTGGCCCGCGTCTGTCAGAACCATCCTGGGGTCAGACACGCTGTCCAACGTGCACGGATCTCTGCACCGAAACAAGAAAAAGGTAAGCGCGCGCACACGCACAATGCGTCCTGGCGCATTAAAACCCATCTCCACGCACCACGTCAACTCCAGTCGCTTATGGCAATGTGTTTTATGTTCTAATATGACCATGTCAAAACATTTGGTTCGCGCTCCTCAATTGGCGATTTAAAATGTTTTTGGATCAAACGAGTGCGCTCCTAACTGTTCTCTCCACTCTCCGATTATGCTTTGATTTACAGTATAACAGTCTTAAACAGTGTATCTAAACGCGTGTGCGCGTGTTTTTCAGGCGATCCAAAAGGCGTTCTCTCGGGATGCTCTGGAGCACTACATCCCGGTGATCCAGGAGGAGGTCCGGGGCGCGATCGCTGAGTGGCTGGAGCGCGACGCGCCCGTGCTGGTGTACCCGGAGATCAAGCGCCTCATGTTCCGCATCGCCATGAGAATCCTTCTGGGCTTCGAACCGGAGCAGATCAAAAGGGACGAACAAGAACTTGTTGAGGCCTTCGAGGAAATGATCAGGAACCTCTTTTCCCTCCCAATTGACGTCCCGTTCAGCGGGTTGTATCGGGTAAATATCAGAAACGCACACAAACATCCACAGAACAATCATCCAAATGATAAATGTTATACTGCTTGAAAACCAACAAAATAATAATAAAAAATAAAATGTATTATTTTAACAGGGCCTCAAAGCACGCAATTTTATTCATGCCAAAATTGAGGAGAACATCAAGAAGAAAATCCAAGATGGGGACAATGAGAACGAGCCCTTGTACAAGGATGCTCTACAGCAGCTGATAGAAAACAGCAGGAGAAGTGATGAGCCGCTCAGCATGCAGGTAAACTAAAATCTCAGTCATTCACAATGATCTTTTCGCCGCATATGTGCAAAAGTGGTTTAATCAAAATGTCGTCTTTTCTCATCTCAGGCGATGAAGGAGGCATCAACTGAACTTCTCTTTGGTGGACACGAGACTACTGCCAGTACAGCAACTTCTCTGGTGATGTTCTTGGGACTCAATCCGGAGGTGATTCAGCGAATCCGAGAGGAGCTCGAAGAGAAGGTATGGTTAAGTTTTGGAGCTGATAACTATGGATAGCTGATTTTCTGGATAACTTATGGATGGATGCTAAAAAAAATTTTTTTCCCCCAACAGGAGGTTTTAAGCATGTATTTGCCTGAAAGAGTTCTCACTATGGAGACACTGGAACATCTCAAGTACACCGGCTGTGTCATTAAAGAAACCCTCCGAATTAACCCACCTGTGCCTGGCGGATTCCGTGTTGCACTTAAAACTTTTGAACTTAATGTAAGTTGATCTTTTGCATAAAGTTGGCTAAATAGTCTGTATGATGCTGAGTTTTTTCATAGTAAATTATCCTGTATTTTATGAGACATTCACGAGACACGGGGAACAATAATAATAATTTTTTTCTTTTCTGTTTTCCAGGGCTTCCAGATTCCCAAAGGCTGGAATGTCATTTATAGCATTTGCGATACCCATGATGTTGCAGATATCTTCCCCCACAAAGAGGAATTCCAGCCAGAGAGATTCATGACCAAAGGCTCGGAAGACAGCTCCAGGTTTAACTACATCCCCTTCGGAGGAGGAGCCAGGATGTGTGTGGGAAAGGAGTTCGCCAAAATGCTCCTCAAGATATTTTTAGTTGAGTTAACGCAGCACTGCAACTGGACACTTTTGAACGGACCCCCGACAATGAAAACGGGCCCAACTGTGTATCCTGTGGACAATCTTCCCACAAAGTTCTGCCGTTACGTTACTAATTAGCTCCATTATATCAAGCATGAACTGTTGACATTGGGAATTGTACAGATGTTGTGTATATATTTTAATTTTGAAAGATGTAATGTATGATGTTTTATGTTTTAAATCTGTATATAATTCCATTGTTTAACTAAGGGCACTACTCTTTTTATGAATCACTGTATATCTCTGGGGTTTATAATGTATATTTGTAATGTAGTTTTATATATATATATATATAGATCATATGCATATATATATATAGTGTGTTCTATTGAATGCAGGTTAACTTAAGTTTTCAATTTGATGTATGAGTTTATTTAATAAAACATTGACATCATTGAAAAAAGCCTTCCTGTTGAAGAACTTTTTTTAATGCAAAAACATAAAATCATAGACAAAGTGTGTTTCTTGTGACCCCAAACACACTTTCCACTCTTTTGGCGATGTCATGTGCAAGCTTTTGGCCTCAGTAGAATAAAGCTGAATATTAGTCAAATATAAATGCACCCAAACATCGACTGTGGTTCTGAACAGCCAACATACCCATTCAAATCAGAAGATTGGCACAAGTAAGGTGTTTAGAGAAACGTTACATGCCTGTGGAGCACCACAATAACCGTAATCAGTCCAAACCCACACCAATCTCAGCTAAATAACTGAAGTCAACAGAAGCACAGCAAGGATAATAATCGTCCTGGTGTTACATCAGCTACGCTGTCTATGAAAGAGGTAAGAGAGTGGTGGAGAGTTCACACCAAAGAGGGAAGTAGAAGGAAAAAGGAGCAACGATTCGTTCACGGTGTCGCAAGTGCTCGTCAAAGCCGTATTTTCCACAAAAGAACGATTTCAAGTGAATGCTGAGACAGGAGGTGACTTGAATGGAATGATGAAGACCCATCCCTATAGAATGACGATCTAAACAGGCCTATTTTGCAAAAATTCACAAATTACAACATTAAAAGCAGGAAAAAAAGAAAGGAGTAAAACAAGGCCGCCAGGGCGGGCTTGTCTCCCGGAACACAGGGCTCATGTGGAAGAGACTTGTCCTTGCGTGACACTGGGAAAGAGAAGGAGAAAGCGAGGGAGAGAAACAGAGAGGCCTGGCAGATGCTTGTGTTAGCCATTTCTCTGCCCCGTTCTACGGGCTCCTGATTTACATCTGCCCCACTGCATGGCTGACACCTTTATGTCCAGCCCTCCTATCCGGGCAGGTCCAGGCCCTGTGATAGATGCAGCTGAACTTTTCCTCCTATCACCTTGTAAAGAACCTCCGCCTGGCCCATTGTTTAACGTTGAGCGTTGACAACAGAACTTTTTATTCTCAGAGCCATTTTTTGTCTAAATTTGTGAGTATATACGGAATTTATAGCAGCTAAATGAAAGACATTTCAAACCCTCTTGTTTTTATGGAGTTCCCCAAGTCTGGGGTCAAGTAAATCAATGTAATTGCGGTTAGACCTGTATTGTAACGATTCCTGTGCTATTTGCACAAAAAGGTTTTGAAAACAGTTTTCTCAACACCAAAGGTCAAAAAAAAAAAAACCATGGTAAATCCTTACAGTGCTAGAGGTGAATTCTGAAATATATGGTGATGGGTTTTACATATGGCTTGACAACTGTGAAATCCCACAAAATCTCCCTTTTTAAAGTGCACAAGGCAATTTTCAGATCTGAACTCTGTTTGACTCTTGGTCGACAAGCACCTAAAAGATAACGGCGTAATCCTAGCGCCACTCAAACGTCCCTTGAAACGTAAGTAGCTCTGACCAAACTTAACTCTCCACACTACAATAGAAAGGACAGAGAGCTGTCCCACTGACAAAGATCTGGCTCTCCAGCACCAATGTGAAAATGGCTTTTTCATTACCACAAAAGTCAATGAGAACGTTCCTAACAGCATTTACATGTCTGCTGCACTCTTGCCCTCCTGCCGAATCATATCAGACCTTTTCAGCTCTCATTCGGATTACCTATTAGCGACCCACTGCTATTATTTATAATCAAGAGGGGGCTTTTCACAGGTCCCAAGGGTCAGGAAAAGTTCAGTCATTTACAAAAAGAGGCATGACCTCATGGGCACATTAAATTATCCATTTCTCAAGAGTTTGAGCTTCTGCGAGTACTATGTCTGTCTGTTCAGAAACGAATGAGGTTGAAAACGAATGTGAAATGACTCGTAATGCCTAGGGGACACGAGAAGAAAAGAACATGCGAGAGGAGAGAAGCCAGTAAAACTTGAGAAATGCATGAAAACTACTCAGTTCATAATATGTAAAATAATAAAACTTCACAAAATAAAAACTGATCAATGTGGCCGGTGACCACCATTAAATTATCAAACACACCATACGTCATGAGCTAATGTTTCTTGTTCCTTGATGGTGATCGGTGATCTTCGAACATTTAAAGTGACGCGGTTCAAGCATCATTCTTCAAATGGCCCGGAAAGGATGTATAGCAGTCAGCTTTCTCAGTTTTCAGTGAAACTGTAGCCTGAATAACTACCGTGTCGCATTTAAGCTCTTAGAAAAACAGAGGAAGCCATCAACGATCAAACCGAGCAAGTGAAAACCAATTCCCGAAGCCCTTTGGAATGAAAATGCTATTTCTACTCAAGTACCGAAGCATCAAAAGTCCATTTTTCAAGACAAAGATTAATGGCTTGTACCTGTAGCTTGTCAGGTTAAGTGGTATGACTCTCACCTTTGTTCTTGCTGAGCTCGCTTCATGTGACCCATGTGGGAAACCCTTAGATAACACCACTAGTGAAGCAAAAACAACATTTTGGAAAGGGTCAGAAAATGTTTCTGAAGAAACGAAGCCTCAAAATGGTGCAAAAAGTTGTGACTGAGCTAGATTTTCCTCCCATCTTTTATTATCATGAGTGGAATAAAACTAACACTCAAATTGCATTAGGATTACTGGAGAACTTAGGACCTCTATGATTTTTAATACAACATAAAATGGGTGGCACAGTCACACAACGGGTACCATTGTCCCCTTGGACTGTCTCTTTGGACTGTTCTAAACTAAAGGTCACTTTTCCATGTTCTCCATGTGTTTTCCGCATTTCCTTCCATCACACAAAACGTGCTCTCAATGCTTATGTCTGAACATGGTGCCCAGTGAAGGTTTAGTGTTTTATTTGCAGCGTTCCCTAATAAAAGATAAAGAGTTTAAAGGAAAAAAAAGTTTCCCAAAAAACTTTTCCCCCAGGAAACAGTAACCGTTTTCGTGTATGATTTATTGAGAACATTAAAATTATTCTTTGCTGAACACCTACTTGACCATGGACATCTTTTACTTTACGCTTTTGGTAATTAAATTCACATGCATTGGTCTGGTTCTGGCTGGTCTGGTGAACAATAGTCATCTCTTGTCCACTCTATGGCCAAAAGTTTGTGGACACTCAACTATCACTCCTTCCCTAAATTGTACGAGCATGAAAATGAAAACTTCACTGGGACTAAGAGGACCACACCTGTTCCAGCATCCCAATGCCGCTGTGTACAAGCTTTGTGTCTCCATGTAGACATGGTTTGCCAAAGTTCGAGAGGAAGAACTCAAGTGGCCTGCACAAAAACCTAACCAAAACTATACTCAACACCTTTAAGCGTTTTTGGAACTGGAACTACTCTAACTACACTGTATGCCTACTCAGCGCCTGCTATTATAATAGCAAAAGGGACAAAATCTGGAACGGGATGATCAACAAGGACATAGTTCAGTCAAACCTTTGTGTCTGAATGTGCTGAAATGTATTACGACATCAAGATATCCAACTAACATCAGCAAAGGTACGGTCATGTCCTTTAAATGTCTTTGTTGCCGCCGTTATGACGTCTGTTACGCGAACTGCAGTAACTCTTTCACATGAAGCTATTGAAAACTCCAGCATTCAGGTCATATTTCAAAGTACATATAACAAGGTGAAAAATAACAGTTATCTCGGTCAGATATTCTTCCCTTTCAAAAGGCCTTTCTTTTCAAAGCGATTCTAAAACACCCCGAGATATCCAGGCAAGAATTACAGCGACCGATTCCACAAGGAGCAGCCAAGGCGAGGCTTAATGACTGGCTTCCTAAGACACCATCTGCTATTGCGGCATTCCAACTGTATCGTCTGCCATGCTTCTGAAGGCAAGTTTAAACGTTTCTCACAGTTCACGACTGAAAGTGGCCTCGAGCTGCTCCTCTTGAAGATAGCCGCTTTCATATGCACCAAACTCCATCCTGGCACGAATGGGAGCAGAAATACATGACTGACTTTTCCTACATACCCAATGCCAACATTCATAACAAGATATTCACATCAAATACACCTGAATGCACCTGAATGCTTGCTCAGTACTTGTGCCAAAAACCCATTACTGGTATAGGATTATTATAAAATCTTAAAAGAAAAAAAAGTGGCAAGGCAGTATGTACAATCTATAAAACAGGAATATAATACATAACAAAACTGTAGGCCAAATTTGTTAATAAGCCTTGTCTTGTACCTCCAAATTCATGTAGGCCTTTCTTTTTCTTACGATCGAATTAATAAAGGATGTAATAACGTCTCTCCTTCTCTCCCACCCACACAAATATTGCATGAGTCGGAATGCTCGGAATGACTCGGTATATATTTAAGAGGGAACGGTTTATTGGCAATTAAAGAAAGAACTCAAGTGCTGACTCATCCGTGATTAGCTCAGGCTTATGAGGAACATTACATCTCCCAACACGACTGGTTCATCTGTGCTATTTGAGAAAAAGGGTCAAAGAGAGTTCAAACCTGTGAACTTTCATGAACCTTTAAAGTAGCTGGGTGTTTTTGTTTACTCAGAACGCACGCGTGCTTGGTCTTAGCCGAAAAATCTCAATGGCTGAAGCTGCAAAGCTGCTCTGTCATCTGCTCCATCAGTGCTAAGTAGGCAAAATGTCTTAAACTGTTCACTCAGACTTCAGATTCTATGTTTGGTAGCGCAATGTCACATACCTCCAAAAGTTCAAAAGTTCAGTGTCACTATGAACTTTTATCAGCGTTCATTTGTTTTGCTCAACCAGTTGGTACATTTCCACCAATGGTTACAGGAAGCAAAACATCAAGACCGTTTATTGTTTGATAAATCTGTGGATATTTAACTACCAGAACCTTGCATTAATTTATAATCTATGGAGTGCTATAAAGTTTTTAATATTTGGTGCCTCGAATCCAATTAATATTCTACTAAATCGTATATCTGGTAAATCACATGGTGTAATAGACAGTAGTACTCTTTAGTGCCATAAAAAAAATGTTCTTTTGTTTTAAGAGTTGGACTTTACTGTTGGAGATTACTGTGCTTTCTACAGCAGTGTCACACATGAGCTATTGTTCACATGGGCAGCAAAATAAAACATAATGATCCACAATAAGCTCCACTGACTAAAAACGTATGCAAACAATTGGTTCAACAAATCAAAACGGGACATGAAGGCGTAAAACCAATCAACATTTAACGAAGACATCAAGTGAATGCCTGTTGGAACTGTACAAATAATCATTCACAAATAGCACTTGCACGTTACAGGAACTCGGCTAGGAGTTATTGGCACATCACCTAGAGTCCTGTCCTCACTTCAAGTCATTTCAACTTGTTTGAGCAATTTAAAGAGTTTCTTGGGAGGCCGGTGTTTGAGACATAAAGCAGGCAGTCCGATCGCATACTGAAAAAACTTCCTTGATCTTGATGGTATCCAAGCACTAGTGAAAGGCTGGGATAAGTGCATTACTGTAGCAGGGGGTTATATAGAGAAATAAAGATAGTTTTAGTGTTATAACTGTGTTCTGTTATTCTGCACAATCAAAAGTCCTGGTTTTGACTTGAACGCTACTCATATTAGATTACATATCATACTATAGTTAGTTATAATATTAAACAATCATCTAATAATCAACAAATTCACATATACCATATATTAATAGAAATAAACTTTTTATTAATTATTATATTAATTTGACACCGTGCCACATAGTGTATTTGTAAACCTGAAAATAAAAGTAACTTGCAGCCTTATTTAAAGCAATGCAAAATAAAATGCTATAAAATGCTTACCGACCTGGTCATAAAAGATATCCGTATCTTAAAAGTCATTACGGTTATCAGATCTTTCATAACTAAAGCCTATAAATGTGCTAAGAAGAATGTTAGAGCTGTTAGAGCAACACAAAGCTTAAGAAGAAGGTGATGTGTTTAGTAATACACTTTGTGCATCTTCTTCTGACGTGTGTACTCTTTAGTGTTAGTGTAAATGCCATCATTTCATCAGTCAGAGTTAGAGCGGTCAGGTCAGTCACCCTCATAGAGACTTCAAACTGATTTTATTCCACAAGCTAGAAACATGGAAAATCCAAAGCCATGTGTATACAGCGATATCATTACATTTACTCAGAAATAAAAATAAAAAATAATACTTTCTATAAACATTCACGACAAAATATATAATTATGCAAGAAAAAGTGTAATACAGGAAGTAATTCATTACATTGTTTTAACCTCTTTTATGGGATTTCTGGAGTGGACAGGGTTTCAAAATTGTTTCACCCCTGAACAAAAGTATTGAACTCTTATCCCAAACATTGCCAATAAAAATAAAAAAAAACAAAGAAAAGGAATAAAATTGCTTTTAAAAATGCTTCAAAAATACCAATACCCTAAACCATTGAAAAGGTCTTTGTAAGATGTGAAAAACCCATAAATAGGTATATATATATATATATATATATATATATTAGTGATGCGCGGGTCGGGTATTTTTCCAACCCGCGGGTCCCGCTTTTATGAAATT
>JAQMYG010000006.1:7602977-7613784 GCA_030014215.1 Clariallabes teugelsi | reverse complement strand
CCCCAACCCGACCCGCGGAAAAGACGACCCGCGCATCACTAATATATATATATATATATATATAGACGTGCAATTATGCATCAGCAATCATGAGACAGCAGTGCAATGCAACTCAGAAAATCATACAGAAATCGGTCAATGTGCAGATCAAATATCAGTTAATTCATTCATCTTCTATACTACATATCTTTGGGAGTCTTTGGGCATGAGACGTGGTACACTCTGAACAGGACACACACACATTATGGGTAATTTGGAAACGCGAATTAACCTAATCTGCATGTTTTTGGACTGTGGGAGAAAAACCGGAGCACCTGGAGGAAACCCATCGAACACGGAGTGAACATGCAAACTCCATGCACACAGACCTGAGGCTGGAATCGAACCCTTGACCCTGGAGGTGCAAGGTGATAGTGCTAACCACTACAGTGGCACCAAGATCAAATATTTGAATGGCGGGAAATATGATCTTAATGACTCCGACTTAGTCGTTGGATGTTGTTGCTGATTTGAGATCTTTTAAGATCTTACACAGGATGGTGCAGAAAACAAAACAAACAAAAATATTCAGTGAGTATCCATAGCAGTATCAGTATCAGTATCCCTCATTGGTGAGGGAGGTCAGAGCAAAACGACAAGAACGTTTCAAGCTGATGAGAAAGCTACAGTAACTCAAAATGCCTACTTTTCACAACCATGATAAACAGAAAAGAATAAAAGCACAAACACACACTGGGTTCCACTTCTGTCAACCACGAACAGGAATTTAAGGCCACATTGGGTACAGACTAACCAATCAACTGGGCTGTTGAGAAAGCATTGCCTGGTCCTTTTTTGTTGTTGATGTTGTAACATTTTATGTAGATTCTTGAGGTTGCTGCGTGATAGAATAAACGACTGGGTAAAGTCGCTGAGATCACGTTTTTCTTCACCATTTACATTTAGGCATTTGGCAGACGCCCTTATCCAGAGCGACTTACATTTTTTTTTACCTCTTTATACATCTGAGCAGTTGAGGTCAATGCCTTAATCACCTGACCGGGGTACCCCTCACCATGAATGCCCCGATGTCTGCCACATGATTTGTTGGTTGGAGAACTGTACAAAGTTGCAAGTGTACATTTGTCAGGGCGTGGCCCCGCAGGGCGTAGTGTCTGACACCAGGACGTTGGCAGCGGATCCTTTTGGTGCTGTGGGTTGCAGGATGAGGCCTCCATGGCCTAGACTTGTTTGTTCCTCGTGTCCCATGGGTGCTTAACCAGAGAAGATTGGCGCCGGGTCGGTGGCCTTGGACTCTTTGCAGCATGGCACGGCATGCTGCAAAGATGTTCTGATACCTTTCTATAGTAGCCAGCATTTTTTTTCCGCCAATATGTTCTGCATTGACTTTTCCGTAGGATCGGAGCATACGTGCTGGCTTTTGATCCTCACGAGCATGGGTGAGTCTGCCTTAGGTGTCCATGATCCTGTCACCAGTTTGTTGATGTATAATTGGCGTTTTTGTGGCATTAATGTATGTATGCATGTGTGTAACCTGGTAAACCATGCACCCATATTCATCGTTGTGTGTGTTTGACCACGTGATGCTGAAGTTTCCCGATGCACCCCACTTGCCCCCCTTCTCCTTTCACCCCCTGCTCATCTGGCCTGCACATGAACCCGCGGTGACTTTCTCCCCTCTGCTCCCTACCAGCTAAGAGCAAGAGCAGCTGTCACTCCTGACCCCACTCCTACTTTTCTGCCCTCTTGGGTACAGAGTGGAAGGTTACATGTGTAGGTTGCATTTGGCTACATTTGGACCTGTTACAAATCCAGTCCAGGTAGACTTCAAAGACTTCATTGTCATTGGACAGGATTTAAAAGATGATGGAAGTCAAATCTTAAAATTTCACTTTTTAAATGAATTTTGTGGTCACAAGAATAATGACGGAGTTATTATCGGCTTTTAAAAAATGAATCAGAGATCTTACCTTTTAAACAGACACGGTTAAAATGAGAAGGGACTGTAATGGACTGTTGTTTATGGAGAACGATTCCTTTCTCGTGAGCTGTTTAACAAGAAGATATGCTTCACTGATGGATCTGCCTGCAGAGAAAAAAAAACCCTATAATCAATCAAAAGCCCAGGTTAATAAGTGAGGCAATGAAAGGCTTTTTGGGTATGTAAGAACAGGTAATGGTGCTGCTTGAGAGGAAGATAAAAACTTTGTCCATGTTCATCATATCAAGTCAGTTGAAAAGAAGATGATGGGATTCTGAATGGAGAAAACGGCTCCAGTTCACTGGAAGGGCAAAAGCAAGTAGCATGCCTGTGACACACACACACACACACACACACACACACACACACACACACATATGCTCAAAGAGTTACCCCTCTCTATCCTCCTACAAATCTCCCACTAGCTCCATGAGGAAACACAGGCTTTTATACCAGAGCGGTCATTATCGTTCGCTCTGATTCCCACAGGGTTCAATTCCATGGTGGAAAGAACAAGTGAGCCGCTTCATTTATTTCATCATTCCTAAAAAAAAAACAAAAAAAAAACAGAGAGCCTCTGGAAGGACTTACCCCACACTTACTCTTCTTTCTGCTCACACTCTAGTGGATAAAACAGTGAGTTATGATTTGTATGGCACAGAGGCATTATCAAGCACTGACCTCTCAGGAGACACACTCCTGGTATCTGGATGGCAGGAAGACAATTTAACACTTTTTGTTTAACCTCTTTTAACTTATCAGTTGCATAAAACACTGAGAGACGATAGATTTACTTTAGCCATCCCATCCTTCATCTGGTACATCCGTCAGCCGCAGCAGCAGCAGCCTTTCTCTCGGCCGTGTCACTCCTAATCCTGCCTTTGATTCTGCTCTTGGGGTGAAAAAGCAGATGAGTGATGTTCTCTCTGGGGTAAAACTCAGGACCGCGTATATTGCAAATCTTATATGTACATAGGATTATTAATTGTAATTTTTGTAGCTATATAATGTACTGAGTAATGGTAAGAGTGAAAGTTGTTTTAGCCTCCGGAGCCTCCTTCAAATAAGACCAAAGGGACCAAAGGGGGGATCTCCAACAGTTCCTGAACCTCTGACTATAGAATAATGATAAATAATATTTATATTATAATAAATAATATTAACATTATCTTAGAAATTATATATCAATATTATAATAATAGGATCCATGCTATAATAATATTAATAGATTTAAATTTGAAGAGTGTAAAAATCCCAGAATGACATGTGATTAATATTTTATCTTGTTAGTACTTTTCTCATGACAGTAAAAAGCCTTTATACCATCGCACTGTTAAATTCTCCAATCCTATTAGTAACTGCAGCTCAATAATTTGCCTAAAAGACAAACCCCATGCTTTTACTGTATTAATGCACTTGGTCTAATCGCTTAGTAATTATATTGAAAAAATCTACAGTATATTCAGGGGCTTTATATACTTGTGTATATATCTGTATGTACAAATGTATACTTTGTATACATTAGTTAATAACAGCAGTGAGTTGTTATTTTAAGGCATGAAGGTCAACTGTTCTGGAACAGTTCTTGCAAAAACAGCATTGTGTCAAGTGCATTTGCAAAACCCATCAAGCACCATGATGAAACATCCCAGGAAAGCAAGACCAAAACTCACCTCTGTTGCAGAGGAGAAGTTCATTTAGAGTTCAGGAATTAGAAATCACCAATTAACAAACAGCACCAAACAGCACCTCTGATTAGAGCCGATATGAAGGCTCTACAGATCATAAGTAGCAGACACATCTCAATATCAACTGTTTAAAAGAGATTATTGGATATATAAATGTTCTTATTTCAAAGTTTTTTGATTTGCATTTTTTTAATTTGCATTTTCACTCCAGTCCCTGTCCATGACTAGTTTCAGAATGTTTTTATTTGTTAAGTGACAGCGTGACATGTCATTCAAGCATTAAAAAAAAAACATCTAACTTAAGGCGTGAACCAGTGAGAAACAGGTGCAGGTGATGACAGATGATCTGATGCTGAATGCTAAGTGTTTGGAAGAGACAAGAGGGGAAATGAGGCTGCTGTCCAGGTTGTTTTATAAATAGGCAATTTTTGAATTCTATGTTTAGGGACTTTGTAGCCTGTCGAAGTAAAACATGTGTTCCTGTTTCTGTAACTTAATCTAAATCATTTAATTACATTTAATTTAATATGAAGCAATCAGAAATAGCTTCAGACTTCTGCAAAGTATTGTACATAAATAGATAGAGAGAGAGATCATTTTATAATTATACAAATCAAGATGCGAACAAACAAGATGTGCAAGAATATTACACGACTAAGAAAAAAAGTTTTACTCATTATAAAGAAAAAAAGAATTAATTATACTTATGATCATTTACAAAAGAGAACATCTAAAGAGGTAATCTAAGAACTGTACATTAAGGTGCTTTAATGAGAAAAATGTTGCATGGTAACAAGGAACGCACTGATCCTATCTGCATGATCATGTGTACCGGTGAATACAAGGTTCATCAGTGAGATATGGTGAAGTTTTCATATGAATAAAAAAGTACATAGTCATATTAGTGGAGGTAGAAGGATGTCAATGCTTTGAAACAGTTTATAAGTTTGTCACAACCAGAAAGTCTTCAGGACTGAAGACTTAAAGAGAGAATATTTTTTTTGTTTGTTTATTAAAATATTATTATTGTAAATGAATGACTGAATGACTAATATTGTCTATATATGGTACACATGTTGAGCTACACAAGGCACTCCTGAGATTCCAGTGATCCTGAGCCATTCTACTTTCCAGACCTGCCTGATCGACCCCAATGCCCTACCTCTGGTTGGAGTTCTCATCATATGAAGACCACTCACTACTGCTGAGATGGCTCCATATGGTTTCTTTGAAGATACATGTAACTAATAAGGAAGGTTCCACTTAAAAACCTTAGAGGCAGCATTGATATGTTTTATAACAATGTTGCTATGATGCTTTATGACTGTTGCTGTTCTGATAGTTTAAAATTAAATGAACAGGTTTTTCCCCCACATCTCATTAGTGAAAAGTGAAAAACCTTGTTCTTTATGTTAACTACCAGGGGCGTTCAAGTCAAACCGGGACTGTGGTATAAAACCAATTGACATTTACAGAAGACTTCAAGCACAGTATGGGGATGAGTCCTTTAGTGAAACATCTGAATGGAGCCTAAATGTCTGTGGATGCCTAAGGGAAATGCACATACAATCATTCACAAACACTTCTTATACATTACAAGAGTTATTTCCACGTCCCCCATACAGTCCTGACATCGCTCGAAACCATTTCCATATGTTTGGGCCACAAAAGGAGTTCCTGAGAGGCCAGCGTTTGAAACATGAAACAGGCATCCAGTCATGTCTCCATCATACTGACTGTCCTACCTTGAAAGTAGTGAAACACTGGGATAAGTGCATTAGTGTAGCAGGGGATTATATAAAGAAATAAAAGTAATTTTTACGCTCAAATTCCGATCATTTTCTAATTTTATTTGTCACATACACAGTCATACACCGTACGAAATGCAGTGAAATGCTTATACGAAAAATTCATTAATAGGAAATAAATATGATTAATATATGATTAATAAGAAATAAAATATAGAAAACTTTAGTTATGGAAAATATAGCGATAGAGGATAAAACATAATATAAAATAGAAGAAAAACCTAGATGTACAAATACGGGAATTTTCTTTTTTTGTACAAATATAGAAAAAGATTTACTGAGTTAACTGGGCTCTGTTTTTTTTTTCTTGTTATACATTTTCAACATTTTGACCATATGACACATAGGTTACATTTATTTATGGTCCTCCAAACCAGTGTCACAGAAATGAGAATGGTTCGCTTTTGAGGCTCCTTTTGAGGCTCTGCTTTGCTCATTAGAAATAAACTGGTAAACATATACAATAGTACATTTTTATCATTTAAAATAAATTATATTTCAATATATTATATTATAAATACATTTATATCCAGAATTTCTATTTCTATACAGCTGCTGTGTGACAATGCTCATTGTTAAAAATTCTATACAAATAAAACTTAATTGAATTGAATTCTGTTTTAAATGTGCGATAAAATATTGCCCATTTAATAATGGCTAGAACAAGTCAAAAAGTGGTAGGGAGTTTGTTTACTTAATTACAGATGATGACACAAGGAGCTGGTCAGAATGGTGGGAGACTTAGGGTTCAAACCTCGCCTCTGGGAATCTCGTCGGTTTCATCCCACGGTCCAAATACATGTGGGTCGGGTCGGGTCGGGTCCGGGTATGCCTTGCCTCGTGCCCAGAGTTCCCTGTGACTCTACACAGGATATGTGGTACAGATAATAGATTGATGGACATAAGAAGGTGTTCAGGTGGCCTAATGAAATGAGCATGAATTTGTAAAACTGCAACAGCATTTTAAGTGTATTAACAGGTAGTAATTTTGTAACTGAACTAAAATCTTTTAGAGAGTTTAATAGTATGATCAGAAAAGTATTGAAGTCAAGTGGCTTTAATTGTCGTTTCAGCCATATACTGACTGCTACAGTGCACAGGGAAATGAAATAATGTTCTTCACAACAACAACAAAAAAAACAATACAAAACTCCAGGGTTTACTAAACCCAATGAAATTACAGGTACATGCAAGTATGATTTAAAAAAAAATCCAAAACAGTATAGGACTAATTGATGAATAGTATAATCCAGCATTATGCATATGATTATGACTATACTGTTTGCACTATTATTCTATTCTATAATTAAAAATATATAAAACGTATACTATATACATAAATCTATTATGTTAAACATGGCTGAGATTGACTTGTGACATATAAAAAGTAGACTTGCAATGTTTTTACAAATCTAATTAATTCACCTCAAAAAACTTGAAAAAGGAAAGATTTCAATGCTTTCTCAAATTATATTTCCACAGGTCAGGTTATAAAGAATCAAGTCACTCAAACGTTAAAGACGTGGAGGGCACGGGGCTGGGCAGAGCAGAGGAGTGTGCTCAAGCCATTCTGAGACAGACAGGGACAGATGAGGATGAGGATAGAGAGCCTCACAGCTGGGAAACCAGTCAGTCCCTGGGCTTTCTGTGCAGAGCGACTCTGCGTTGACTCTCTGCCTCCCCACTCGGAGCCCTCCTGACCTGAACCTAACCCCTGTGATGCTAATGCTTATTTATGGCCCATTATAGCGCAATGCTTCATCCTTTCTAGCACCACCTTGATTTATGCTAGATTCATCACACCTCACGGCCACTGTCACACCATTCTGACAGGATGTCGCACCAATGAGTTCTTTTTTCTTCTGGAGGAAGTTCTATCTAAGACTAAAATGCAATTATACTTTTATCAGTAATGATGACTTAGATAGAAATGGTGCATCTTTTATTTCTAAATTGTGATTATTTTCCCAAATCGCTAATATGTTAAATAGATTGCGTGTAACATGTTAATACTTCAAGAAGTTATTTCACTTTCCAGTCTAAAAATTTGTTATAAAAAAAAAAAAAGAGGACTAGAAGGCAATGTGTGCCTCCTGCGACAGTAAACAACACCCTGTTCTTATTGCAGCCCAAAGTCGTCTGAAACGGTACCTGTTAAGTGCCGTCATTAAGATGGAGTCAAAGAGTCTAGATGGCTGCATTGTCTGCTGCTGGTTGGCCTTGTTTCCTGCTAGCTTTGTAGACGTGGATTGTCCATGCTGATAGGAGCGGGTGCCGCTAACAGGACAGGCGAGAGAGACCTGGAGACAATGGAGAGGTGACAGGGACACACCACCGCTGCGTGCCTGCCATTCCTTGCCTTTAAGTCTAGTCATCAAGTCGGTCCAGCTCTTTGACAGTCTTGAGTTTTGACGATGGCTGGCGTGAGGTTTACAGTAGTGAAATGCGGAGATGCCAAGCCCACCGTTCGCACTTTCAATTAGGGATATATTACGCAGGACGACACCTCACCTCCCTGTGAAAAGGACAGACAAAGAGGCAGGATGGTACCTCAGGTCCTTTGAACTGCCGCCCTCCCCTTCGTCTCTGTCACCAGTCTAGTTTGCATTTTACACCAGCGTGAGGGCAGCCCGAGACACACTCAAGTTGTAATGAGGCTCTGTGTGGAGATGGCTGCCTCAGATCTTCAGCCCCTTTGGGAACCATAAAGGTGGTGCGATCAAAGACAGCCTCCCCTCCATAAACACACTTTGATACACTCGCTTTATGAGCCATGATTTGCAGGATGAACCGGCCCCACTTTAGCCATAATACATGTCATACCTGTTTAGACCTCAGCACTATTGATCAACACCAATGTAACAAAAGTCTTGAATGGGTTTCTTTCAATGTTTTGCACCTCCTTTATCTGAGAATAAGGCATGGCTAAAGATAAATATTTTCACTTTTACCAATATCAGGGGTCACAGTTTATCAGGAAGTATATATTAAATGAATGAAACCTGTACATTGTCAGTAAATGAACACAAAGTGCATGGTGGAGGTATGATAGATCATCATTCCACATTTGCGTACCCACTTTCCGTCTCGAATCGCGGGTCCGATTTGTGGCCTGCACAATTTTTTTTTTGCAATTGTGTTTCTTTCGAGACATCCATTAGCTTGTTCCTTCAGCTCGGAGACCTCCCAACCTCTGTGTGCTTGTCCATGCATTCATCATCCATTTTCACTTTTTGTTAAGGCCATGCATCAAATGATCAATCATAGCCAAGTATTTGCTTTAGCGTTAGCAATCTTTCATTGTCAGCATCAAAGGACTGTCTTGTCTTCTTTGTAGGGGTGAGAGAACGAGAGTGAGGGGTTAAAACCAGAAGAGTGCAGAAAGCCATCCTCGCAAAAACCGCAAGGTAGGTCGACTACTCGAGAAGCCGGTTTACCATTGGCAGTGTGACGTGTCTTGAGAGCTCTGGGTTTCTCACCGACCTGCCCTCTGGTTCACCTTAGTGCGCTGCTGAGACTGCCATCCTTCTCCATCTGTCACCGGCAGAGACGGTCTGTTTTACTGCTGCCCGAGTCGAACACTGCAGGTCCGAGTTCAGCCAGAATTCACAAGGAATGCACTTACATGGCGCACACATGACTGTTGACCTCTGTTCTGTTTGGTCAGAGTGAGAATTTAAAAATTCACAAAACGAGAAGTAATAAGAGCTACAATGTCCTCCTGAACTGCAAACTAGAAACTTTTTGTATATGCCAGATGTTAAGCACATTCAGTACTATATGTCCAGCCTTCAATCTTGTAAAGAAGTGGGTTAAACCAATACCAAGAAAATTGTTCTATTAGCAAGGGATGAAATGGCACATGAAGTGTAGTCTGATTGATGAGACCGAGAGACAGTAAGCGGAGTCAAGTGGACAAAGAGCTGATATCAGGATTAGCAGGAGAAGGCTGAGAGAAGTGAATGGAGCCGAGATGGCCAGTGGTGTTGATAAAGAGACAAGTTCCAACCCGGGGCTGCTTCGGCTAACATGTACTGTATGTTGGGGGAAAACTTTTAACTTTAAATGTAAACGGAGAGATAGATTTTTTTTGCTCTGCTATGATACTATAAACCCAGTGTAATTAAATAATAATAAAAATACATGCATGAATCCTGCAGGTCGATCTGATCTCAGGTCAATGAGATGTTTACAGATATGCACGATTGTCACTTAGTGTAAAATAAACCTCTCAAATTTAGATTGAGTCTTCTGTACACGTTAAAAGTAAGTTATAAGTATTCTGGTTCTTGCCAGAGAAAGGGAGTTGATTATTTGAGAACAAGAGGTATATTGAACTTCTTTCCATCATGCTTTTTAAATGACTAAATTTTCTTGACCACGCAAAAACAAGCGACATTGGCTCTATCTCATGGCCAAAACTGTTAAATCCATTATGTAATGCCTGAACTCTGGATTAACCAAGTGCTGCCCTACAACAAATTTGTCACCCTGAATTAAAAGCACAGCTGTTTCCAGATTTACAGAGTAAGCTGAAACACAGCTTAAGTACCACAAGCTGGTGACCAGGAAACACTACCTTGTACAGGTTATTGAGATATTTCCTCTTCAACCCGAGCGGTGTGTAGCATAGGGTTTTATGAGCTATGTCTTTGTGAGCCTTTTTGAATTGCACTTCCTTTGGCTCAGGGCAGCCCCCAATATTATGTAAAACTTGGTCAGCATCTTCAACTGATCCTTCACACATCCCAACCTGCATTCCCAAGAGACTTATATGAGTCACCCCAAAAGGCAAAAAGGGGATTTAAAACCAGGACCACATGGCTTCCATTCAGCTGAGAGTCCCTTGAGATCTTGGAATAAAGCCACCCTTATCTATTGCTTTAAAGAAGGAATTTGTCTGTAGCTAATAGTTTTTTAGGAACCCCATAACCTTTTTATTGTGTACAATGCCATTCAAAGAACTTTTGCCTGTAATAATTCCTTAGAAGAAATTTAAAGATTATTTTTAGATCGTCATCCTGAATAGAATTTTGAACTTTCAGTCCTATATTTAAAATGAAGGGGTTATGCTACACTAATTGCAGGAGGGCACATACATGGAAGCAGCGAAAAAGATTCAAATGCAATCAAATTAATGCTACACATTAGTGATGCGTGGGTCGTCTGGTAACCCGCGGGTCGGGTTGGGGAGGGTAAAGAAATTGTCACTTTATTTGCGAGGCGGGTTGGGGCGGGTCATTAAAAACAAATTTAAATAAAAAATCCATGTATGTTGCGTGCAATTCCGCTGCCAGTCACAACAAAAACAAAGAAATAAAAGTGAAGAT
>JAQMYG010000006.1:7583602-7596988 GCA_030014215.1 Clariallabes teugelsi | reverse complement strand
AAGTCTCCTGGGATAGGCTCCAGGTCCCTGCGACCCTGAATACAGGATAAAGTGGTATAGAAGATGAGTGAGTGAGAATCTGCATTATGTCGGCAGTAAGACATCTTACGATATTATAGTTATGGGGGGAGGAGACCCCTTGGTGGTGCCTTAGCAGGTTCAGCCATCCTTTATCTTTAAACAGATCTGCCTGATTCTGTAAACACTGTTAATAAAATTACCCTGCCTACTTCCACAGAACTGGGTTGTTTATCTCACACTGCAAAACAGACAGCTACATATATTCTAACCATAAAGCATTTTGAACAAACCCTGGAATTAATAATAATTCTTAAAAATTGTGAAACTTCACTTTCGTGAAGAAAAAAAAAAAAAAAAAAAAAAAAAAAAACACTTCAGTAAGAGTGGGGAGAGAAAATTCAAATCGATTATATTTGGATTTATTAGGACTATTTACATGAACAATGCTCCAATAAGATTTATTTTGCACAAAGCATTTAATTAAAATATTAAATGTCTAATTTCTTGACATGTGCAAAGTGTTGGAAAGCTGTTAACCTGTCAGAATATTTATGTTTTTAAACTCCACATTCTGGGTTATGAGTGATGAATCCAGTCTCATCTAGAGTATGATTGGTAAGATGCTTTACTACAAATGATCTGAGACAATCAGTGATCCTTCATAAGCCAGGGCTCCAGAGAGTAAAAGTAAAGACAGATGAGAGAAAGTTCTCCTCATGTAGTTTACTGATCAAGAAACAAAAGCAAACTTTGCCTCCTGGAAACTTGTCAAGTCATCTAATGATACCCCTGGCATGGGGCAAACACGCACTAAAAGTATATTTATTTTAATGAGAGAAAAACAATCAGATCAAGTGTTTACACAACCGCTAATAATCATCTGTTGAATACATTTTTAAAAAGGTTTACACCACCACTCCTGCTCCCATATAAAATTTATTGTGATCGGTCCAGGCTGTTCTGACTGAGGTGCTTACGTTTTATTCCAGTCAGGGTATTATTCTTATTATTCAATTCAGGTTATAAACGCACATTCGGTCAACCCTTGAGATTTCAAATGAACATATTAAAGTACATCATCCTAAAAATACTAATTAATTTTCATGGTTTCATTGCTTCCAAACATCTACAGACCCAGAGTAACAGTGATTCTATAATATTCACCACACGGTTCAGTAATCTGCGACGGTCAGGAGAACGCAGATGTCTCTGATGTGTGGTTATTAATCCTCATCAGGCAGCAGCAGTTGTGTGCAGGTCCAGAGGGAAGTACAGAGGCCCTGCAGACAGATCTTCCTGTCAGTGTGTCTCTGAAGCTCAGTGCTAGTGCTGATCTGATGCCTGGATTCTGTTAAATCCCTCCATTAATACTAATCGCATCAGGAGTCTCTCCACTGCACACAGATCAGCATGACATCTGCTGCACCATGGAGGCGAGATTACACACTCTTGACCTTTACAGATCAGATTCAGGACAATGACGCGTTCAAGGTTCAAGGTTCAACTGCAAACGCACAAACTTTATTCAGTCACACCAGGACATTAATTTTGAGTGGAGCATTCACATAACTTAAACTATATTTAACCTCCACCAGATGTAGTGGATTATATCACTTTGGTATGAAGTTACAGCACGTGATCCTTTTCCCAGTCAAGAATACATTCTGCATTGAGATGACATGTTAAAGTTTTAAAATGTGCAAAAAAACAAAAACGGCTTTATACAAACTGGATAAAATCATTCATATTTATCATAATTACTTTACATCTTTTCACTGTTTTAATTTTTTTCTTTAAGGGAAAGAGGCACTTTTGGTCTGATCACATTGAAGTTTTTTGGTATTACAATAATTCAGCTAATCAGCTATTGGAAGAAACTATTCTGGGGGGGGGGGGAAAGGCAGCATAAACATTAAATGACACAAAAGTAAAAAACCCACCTCCAAAGGAATACACCTTTAGCTTTTTAACACTTAAAAAAACAGTAAATACAATTTAAAAATACTAAAAACCTAACTGAATATCAAACTCAGAAGAGGTCACAGCATCTGCCTCTGTGAAAACATCACCTACATTAAGCACATAATCCCCACACTACATTTTCTCTCACAACATTCTTGCAAATGTACAAGCTTGTGTCGTTTGGATCGCTCCAAGTTTAGAAATAAATAGTGTTGGTGCTGTATTAAAAATCTACGTTTTGCTGTGAACGATGAAAGAACCCGCGCCACTAAGAGGAGAGGAGAATATTAACACTCATTAGGCATCTGTAGATAAAACTCTCCAGGGTCAGTAGTCACTGGTCAGTGTTGAATGTCGTGGCGTTCAGTGCAGGCCGCCGTCTACCTTTAATCTTCAGAGATCCGTAACGAGGCTGCAACATAAAACATACATACATGACTGTGAGTTACAAACAGTGGTCCTTCCTTTACTGAAGAATTTACCTGTACTTATAATCTACATGTGGGCAAGAACATGTGGTAGAAGGTTAAAGCCACTAGCAATGTCAGTAAAATATTTTTAAATTGAACTCATGGTGGGACTTAAAAAAAAAAAACTAGACACAAGATTAAACTTTTACCCTCATTATAAAATCCTGCTTTTATAAATCGCTATGAGAAACACCCCACCTTCTTTCTGTGGCAAACTGCCTGCACTTGGATCCTGGAGCTCTTATACTTTATGATGCAATGCCTGACACTTGCCCATTAATGATTTCAACAAGAATTGTTCCTTAAAAGACCAATAAATACGTGATTAAATGGGACTTTTCCACATTGCGTCAAAGTGATTCATGAATGTTTGCTCGTCCGGGAAAAATACTCATATACAGACTTTCCCGTAAGGGAGTACGTTTCTTTTTCGCATGCGCCTCAAACACAAAATATATATATATATAATTTAGATGATGTGCTGCTCCAAAAAGTGGGGGGTTCACTTAAAAATTGCACTGTTGATATTTGGAGCAATTTGGAGACATTTGTTTACTTCTGATGGTAATCTAGATCACCTGGTCTAAGAGCTGTGTGTATACAAGTTTCTTGTAGGACTTGCAACATGGCTGAGTAATTTAATTCAATATTGTGAAGTATCTGTTAAAACACACGTACATCTTTGCGAAGCCTGGTACGTGAGACTTTGGTGCTTTGAGATCGCCTGATGCCGCGTTGCGTTACGGCTTCATCTTCAGAGAACACAACCTCATCGTCATCGGCCCGGTCATCCTCAGCGTCCTCGTAATAATCTGAGGTGGAGAAACACAAAATGCAGTAAAACTTTAATACGCAGTACAGATATACAGAAGTCAACAGCAGAAGCACCCAGTGTCGCAGAAAGAAAAGAAAGAAAAAAGGAGAGAGAGAGTGTGCCCTTTGTTCTAGGCTTAGGCTGCTCTTGGCACTGCTTTCTCCGAGTGCAATCAAGACCCTGGAGCACCAGTCTGTGCCAGTGTGCCGCAAGTGAAGTCCGGCATAATCACATCGTTGCAGCCTGGGACTCTCTGCTCATGTTACACCGCAAGATGCACATTTTACAGCAAAGCCAGCAAGCAGGCAGTTCAGATCATACTGATCTGTTTTTGTTAGTCATATTTGACCACATGGGGGCAGAAGAGATACAGCACCGACACCACAGTCTGGTTTTTCAGCTTCCTTTGTTTGACTGCAGAACAACAAATGTTTTCCATTAGTGAACCAGAACAACTTCCTCTGACTATGGTAGACACATTGTCCATTTTGCATAGCTATTTTTTGCTTTTCGGGCTCAAGGAAATACACAACCTAGTCATGAGGTCTGTAATTACTGCCTCTATAAGAACACTTCAGATGCAGCAGAGCGATTATGAGGAAGGAAAGAAAAAAACAAACAACAAAAACGATGTCGATGCACGCTGCGGCATAATCAGGATGAAAATAGATACTTCTCACACGTTATGTTCTGTAACGTTAGTGCTCCACCGTGAAGTCTTTAACCCAATACAATGTGGTGGTATTTATCCTTGAACGGTCACAACACCTCAGGCCTCATACGACTGAGGAATGTGACTGACTGCAGGAAAGGGAGGAGGAACGAGTACGGGCAGCGGGAGCGAAGAACAAAGAGAGCCACTTTCCAGTTTGACGGTGTTCCCTCAGGTGACCCCATTCCTTTACAAACACCAAAAAACAGTGCTCTTAATGAGTGTTGACTGAACGACACGGCCGTGTTTGTCTTCAGTCATCTTTCTGAATGGAATAAAAAAAATGAATGGCATGAAAATTATCTTACAATTAAGGGCTCGCTTCATCAGCAGATAAAAACCTTCTCTTTCCGGCAATGGCATTTTGAAGCGTCTCGCTTTATTTCGGTTCCATCGCAGACTAGATGAAAATGACCTGGATGCCGGTGGAATTTCAAATCTGACTGGCGCATTAGCATACCGAGATAGAGTGCATTAGGTATTCTGCACAGACGACGGCTCACGCCCCCCCCTCCCCCTCCAATGCAAATTCGCAAGGAAACCACCAAGCTTTCTTTCTCTGCTTTATTAGCCTCTACTGCTTGAGACAAATATGAAATCCGTACTATTGCTGAGAGCGGATAACAATGAGCTCGTTGGATGTGGTCGGAATAGCCGCCGTAAGACCGTTGTGGGCTTTTTACATTCCGCAGAGAGAGAGTTCTCAGTCACGCTAGACGAGGCCGGGACTTATTTAAGCAAGACAAGAACTCATATTTACCACCTACAGAGGTGGCACTAATTAATCCTCAAGGCAGCAGAGTGTGTGGACCACCAAGCGTGGGGGCAAACAATACCACACAGTGCTTTGAACCAGAGAACTAACACAGGGAACGTTAATCATTAAGCTGGCATTTTACAGTAAGCTGAGATAACCATACCGGGTCCGTCGTGCTGGCTGGAGCCTATTGCTCTTCTGGCTGGATTGTTGCTGGAGTACGACTGGTAGTGCTCGCTGCCCCCATCGTCCTGCGGGATCTGGGTGAGGTCGGCCATGCTGAAACTTCTCAGCTTCTCTGTGATGGCACCCTGGCCCTGAAGAGAGCAAACATGATCATAAACGCTGACCTTTGCTGAGCATGACATGATTGCAAGACAGTCACAAATGCACCGAATAAACATGCATGCGTGTGGATGAACCTATGAAAATCTAAATGTGCTACAGAGATGGAGACCCACTGCTAGTGTAATTATGTGAGACCACGTGAGAGATGGGCTTTACTGGGCAGATGTAAATTGTGCTGTGATGGGAGAAATCATTAGTGGTTAACACTGTATGTGAGAATCATCTTAAAAATTCTTTCAGTTAAAAGAATTTTTAAAAAAAAGAGAGGACAAATTGTTTTCCCATGCTGCAGGCTGGATTCCATTTACCTCTAAAGGAGAGAGCAGGGAAGAAGTTCCTGTAGGACAGTATGTCAGTAAAAGGTGAAAAGACAGAGAGAGAGAGAGAGAGAGAGAGAGAGAGAGAGAGAGAGATTGAAACAAAGGTTAGGAAGACGAGCATGGTGAGAAAATAGATGAAGAAGAGCAGGCCAAAGAAAAATATCATAATGCTTAGACAACATTGGAATTAACAATATCCTGTTCCTTACTGGACCATCATCCTCCATTTAGAAAAATAACACTTGGTAACACTACAAAGCATAACTAGTATAACCAAAACCCAAAAGGCAGAAGAGTGGCCAGCTAATATGTACACCCCATAAAAACCCCAGATACGTTTACACAAACACACCCCGTGATAAGAGCTGTAGTGCACATGAGAGCACACACACCCACACGGTCATGCAGTTCGTCACTTGCCTTGACAGCTGCAGAGACAGCTGCGGTAGCTGCTATACTTAGGCCCTGCTTGCCGAAGTGAAGCATTGTTTCATAGCTGCGCTCTTTAGCTTGAACGATGTAGTCGTCGATTTCCTTCAAACAAAACAAAGTGAAGGTTAGAGGTTCGTACGAGTGGATTCAGAACAGGGCGGCAGACAAGATCTGACTTCAAAATACATTGGCGCAGTATAAAAATATAGTAAAAAATTACATAAAACATGCATGTGTGTGTATAATACATACAACTCTTATACTGATGGTTAATCCTTATACACAGGTGCATCTTAATAAATTAAATCATTGAAAAGTTGATTTACTTTAGTAATTGAATTCAAAAAGTGAAATATTTTAAAGATTATGGCTTACAGCTAATGAAAACTTTAAATTCAGTATCTCAAAAAATTTGGATATTGTGAAAAAGTTCAATATTGGAAACTCATTGTGTCACACACAAATCATCTGCAAAGGTTTCCTGAGCCTTTAAATGGTCCATCAGTCTGGTTCGGTAGGCTGGCTGTTCAGAGACTGCTGTATCCAAGCAGATTAATGGAAAGTTGAATGGAAAAAAAATGTGGTGGAAAAAGGGTGCAAAAGCAACCCTGAGAAACTTTGTAAAACAAAGTCTATTTAATAATTTGGGGAGATTATCCAGGACATGGGCTACAACTGTCGCATTCCTTGCGTCAAGCCACTCTTGAATCAGAGGCGCCTTCCAAAAGTACAAAAAGGACTGGACTATTACTCAGTGAGCCAAATTTCTCTTTTCGGACAAAAATTAATTTTGCATTTCATTTGGATATCAAGGTCCCAGAGTCTGAAGGAGTCTGAATACAAGTTGCTTGAGGTCCAGTGTAATGTTTGCACAGTCATTGGTGGTTTGGGGAGACATGTCATCTGCTGGTGTTGGTCCACTGTGTTTTATCAGGTCCAAGGTCAGCGCTGACTACCAGGAAGTTTTAGAGCAATTCTTGCTTCCCTCCGCAGACAAGCTTTATGGAGATGCTGATTTCCTTTTCAAGCAGGACTTGGCACCTGCCCACCCTGCCAAAAGTACTAAAATACTAATAGATTTAGGGACCATGGTGCCCCCGTGCTTGATTGGCCAGCAAACTCGCCAGACCTAAAGCCCATAGAGAATATATGCGGATTGTGAAGAGGAAAATGCGAAACACCAGACCCAACAATGCAAAATAGACGAAGAACGCTATCAGAGCAACCTGGGCGGCAACAGACTGATCGCCTCCAAGCCATACTGCATTGCTGCAGTTATTCATGCAAAGGGAGTGCTGTACATGTTTATACTTTTCAGTAATCCAACACTTTTGTGTTCAAAATCTCTTTAAAATTGGTCTTAATATTGTAATTTTCTGATATACTGAATTTTGGGTTTTCGTTAGCTGTAATTGAAATACATCAGTCTGTGTGTCTATATAACGAGTTTAACTTTTCAATGATATTCTAATTCGTTGAGATGAACCTGTATATAGTGGTTTTGAGGACTAACTCACATTTTGTGTATTTAGGGACGCATAAAGCAGAAGTACATTAGTAAATACTGTCGTCTAATTACAGACGTCATTTTCACACCAACAGGAAGCCAACTCTGAAATATAATTGCATTCCTGCTGTGGAGTACACAGTGTGTGTGAAACACTACCCTGTGCTAAGTCTGTTAAGATCTAAAGCAGGATTCACAATTATACCAAGTTCAAATATTGTTAATCTAAATGAATATCTAATGATGAACACTAATATACAGGAAATAAGTCATTAGTGGGAGCTATGAAGGTGAATTCAAAGGCATCATTACCCTTTCTTTCGACGTCAGCAGGGGATGTAGGACCTTTCTGTAGATTACACTGGCTCCTCTAGTGTAGGGAGACACGAGCCAGATCACACAGGCAATCTTTATTTCATAATACAGGGGAAACCTTCATACACAGACATACAGAGACACAAATTGCATCTTATTAATCAGACAAAATAATTACACACATTACAGTGTGTATTCCTACAGACTGGTTTCAAATTAAAAAGGCAACTTAATTTCATTAAAGCAAGATTTGTCTTGGTGCACACCTTCAGCTGGGACAACACTAGCACGTCTTAAAATAGAAAGACTTGTTTGTTTGGTTTGATGCACCAATCACGTGCAATCAGGAAAATTAAGCGCTAGAGTCTCAGGCGAGATTAATATGGGTGATCAGTGAGCTGTCGGTCTTACCATGCAACAGTGAGGTCTGAGATGGTTTCCGCTACCGTATAAAGTGCAAACACGATCCAATACATCATCCAGCGAACCTGTGTTAAAGAGGAATGTGTTAGAAACAATGTCTAAGAAAAGATCCAGAATGTACATGTTAAAAAAATACATACACACGAGATCAATCGTAAACTTTGTTTTCCAGAAATTGTGTCGGACAACCAGCTGCAGATGCATGAGGTTAAATTAACTGACTTAATTTTTTTTAATGATGTTCTGTTCACTGTACAGCTAAACGGCAACATGTACACTTGTGTAGATGAAGTCACTAAAGACGTGACCTTCTGCCTTGACACAGAATTAATTCACAACTCGTCACATCTGCGAATTGCAGCCATCACAGTAGTGGAGTCCAAGTTTCAGAACATTAAAAACCTGGCTTGCTTACAAGCTCTTTTACATTCAGTGTGGGCAAACGCCTAATCACGCAGAGTGGCTTCCTAACGCAAATCCAATCACACGTCTCTTCCTGGCACGAGATGGAACACAGTCAAGTGTAACAGAAAATCATTACGGCCGTGACTTTAATTTCCATCCCTGTTCTCTTCTCTCATTCATTTTCTCTCCGTCCTTGTCAGTCCCACTCAGTGTCTTTCTCGCTCTCTCTTTCTCCGTGCGACAGGGCCTGTTTTGTATGCTCTGCCTTGCGTACCTTGTCTCGGCTCAGAGCAGCGGCAGCAGGCTTTCACGGAGCTCCTTAGCATTTCAATTTCAAAAGGTAGCACAGACGATCATGTGACTCCCCCCAGCCTTGGGCTGAGCCTCGCCGAAGTATTAGGTGATATTTTCAGCTCGGCTGAACAAAGTAAAATGAATCTATATGAAGGCCGCGTCACAAGCCTGACAGGCGGCATCACATTTAATTGCTGACCTCCTCGTGAACCTGCTCTGGGTTTGAGAACGATCAATGTATTGCATCAGCCTGAGGGACTTGCTGTTGTGTGGTCGTGACGAACGATCAATTGAAATCAGCTGCCATCGTGCAGGCACGTTAAAAAAAAAAAAGTCTAGCCTCCTTTTCACTGCTAACAGCAACAATAAAAAATATGACCTCAATTAGGTCTAGGGGCCATCCCCCGCCCTCGTCGTAATCCTCCGGACATTCACCAGTCAGCAATTACCCGGCTTTCATTACAGAGTTATGCGGGATGTAAGCAGAAGCAGAGGGCTCTACCTTACAGGAGGGGGAACGTGAGAGAACAGTGCTCAAGAGCTGCAGCTGTGGGCCGGAGTCCAACACAAGCATTCCTTTCCTCTCCAACCCCGCCTGAGGACTCGCACTGACGACTCCTCTAAAAACCAGGCTTGGAAACAGCTCGATTTTGCAGCTAGCGTTTGAGTACAAACACTACAGTCTGTTAAAGTCGAGCATGAATCAGGAAACATGCTTTACTTTGGACACAAACAAATGAAAACACTAACGCATGAAGAAAACCCTAGGTTAAACAGCAAAGACCTGAGCTTCTGCTAAACTACCTTTGGATTTCTGAAGAAACCAGCATTCTAGCAACAACCCTGAAGAAGAAAAAAAAAAAAAACCTAAGCACAAAGCATAATTTGTTTGGGCTATTTTGGATACGATTTGAAGAGAGTCCCTGAATTATTGGTCTGCCATTCAGTCTGCTCTCAAAGACAAGCACGACCGCAGTCAGGACGTGTTTGGGGAGTTCTAAAAAAAATAAATAAATAAAAAAACTGCTTTTGTGGTAGAATGCTCTTTATGCTGTTTTCCAGGGCCAGTTAAACCCGGCTGACATTTACCAAAATGTACTTTCCATTTGAACATTTAACATTTTAGGGAATGGCATAAACATCTGTAACTCAAAGTTGCCCAGTTGACCAGTAAAATTAGGAAGCCCAACAAAAAAAAAACAACCTTTGATTATTCAGTCTTTTAGTATAACTGACTTGTGTGGGAGAATTTTTCATCAGTGTGAAGATGAGGAGGAGGATCCTAGAGGATGAAGCCACATTATGCGGTTATCAACGAGAGACGACAAACAAAGTTACAAGAAAAGAGAACCGTAGACTGAATACGCATCGTATCAAATCAATGGGGAGACACGCGTATCGCTGTAGTACTTCCCACTGTGAAAGAAGCAGCGTACCCCACACTGCAACACATGGAGGGGGAACCTGACCTTTTAGAATTAATTTCAACATCTAATATCCTTATATTTATGACTTTTACTATGGCAACTGATACACAAGCAAATGTGACAACCGTTGGAAGAGAGATCGGTCTTGGTGACTTGGAGAATAATCAGATTTGTCCTGGTATCTGCACACTGCAAGTTTTTCCTCATAACTTCGAATGATGTGCTTGCACCACCTGTATACTGTTTAAAGTGGTAACCAAAACAGAAATACACAAACTGCAGAGTGAATCAGAGCGTCACTATGAACATTCCTATCCCATTTTTAAGCTCATTCAGCAAGACTGAGCAATGCCTCTCGCCGACAACAATCTTGCACAATGTTTTTATGGTGTCCCAGAAAAACCCTGTGGGTGGAAAAGAAACTTTTTTTTATATTTTAAACTTAGTTTGGCTGTAATTAAGCTCACATGCAGCAGAATCACAGAGAGAAGCACAGCTATGCTCAGAAATCCAGCTTAGCTCAGCACTAAAGTAGGTCCAGACTCGTCTCCCATTCATGTGTAATGGCCTTTAGACTATAGAGTATTGCTCAATTTGGGTCCACGTATCAGGACTAATTAAAAATGCTTCAAAGTATGTTTAGCAAGAAAGAAAAACATTTTATTGCCATAAATTAATTAAATGCTTTAATTAAGAAATGTTCAAATGAATTTAATATCTTTATACGGTCATGTATCCTATTTCACGAAGGCAATAAAAATGTAATTATCTCTCCTACGGATGGGAAACACTAGGGACCTTCGACATGATTTCACATTACCTGAGGTGCTGATTTGATTTGTATTACGATTCTGTTAGTATCACAATTCTGTAATTATCCCAATTTTATATACTTTTTTTTCCTTCACAATTCTAAATGAACACTGTGTTGGTTGCTAATAGATAATAGGGAATAGATAAGAACGCACTAAAAGGAGGATTACAGACTAATGCCAACGTTTTACCAAATGCGAACATATAATTAATTTACCAAAAGATAAATACATTCAGCGTCCAGGTACATGAATTATTACACAAAAGAAACACATAACTAAACCGATTCCCAATCTCTACATGATGTAATCGAGGTGAACATCACTGGACATTATAGCAAAGTAATATTACATAAGCATTTTGCAACACTGGTTATGAAGCCAGAATGGTAAAAAAAAATTATAAAAATTTCCGACAGTAAACATGATGCCCGGCAAACCAACATGAATCTGGAAAGACTTGTGCAGACAGGTTGAACCAACATCTGGACAATACACCCACTTGCCCCACAATATAATATATATAAAAAGTAAAAATTTAAAATCCAATCAGTGCATGTTTGACTTGGGTAACATCAGATACTCAGAACTCTCCTGTGCGAGTAAGCTGACACATTTTAAGCAACAGTGAAAATTTGCCATCAAAAAATTAGCAAATTATTATACTGAAAATGAACCATTTTCGCTTCTTTTGTAAATGTGCATTAAAGCAGAATCACCTAAACAAAAATTCACCTTCACAATTGCTAGTGCCAGCAAGCAGTTTCTGATTGTATAGCCGATATCATCATATCATCATCCTCTACTGTTGTAACCTGAAATCCAGGGAATGCTCACTTTCCTGTCTTTTTGCAGCTTATCTGTTCCAGATAGTTTAATCAACAAGGTAAATTTTAGGCACATAATACATTGCGACATAAAATATAAGATGATGCGACTTACGTAGCGTATATCCTGAATGCTCAAATCAACTAAACCTGGCAATTAACAGATTGGTTGAATCACCAGTCTTAAAAAAAAAAAAAAAAAAAAAAAACATTTGCTGGACCCTGGCCCTCCATGTATAGGGTCATTTGATTAGTTATGCATCTAATATAACTGTTCTGTTTGAACACCACAGGCCCCAATCTGCAAATCCCATAATATATTTGGTTCTTTTTATATATAATAATAATAATAATAATAATAATAATAATACACACACACAAACATTGCATTATGGGATACATTATCTGGGAGCTTTCAAACATTTTGGCTGGAGAAGTCGAACATTTTAGCCGACTTTAGAGCTCTGTCAGATGCAGATGATGGGTGTTCAAGTCAAACCAGGACTTGTGATAATTTCTTGTGATTAATGTGCAAAAATGACTGACATTTACACACACACACACACACACACACACACACACACACACACACACACACACACACACACACACACACACACACACACACTTAGCACAATACAGTTATGAGACTCTTAGCCATACGTAAAATATTTAAACGGTGCAAAAAGAATACTGTATGTCCCTGAACGACAATCCTGGCCGAGGTGACTGAGCCCAACTTGCGCATAAGTGCATTAGTGTAGCAGGGGATTATACAGAGAAATAAAGCCGGTTTTGACTCTCATAACTGTTTCATTCTGAACAATCAAAAGTCATGGCTTGACTTGAACACAACTTGGAAATATAATAAAAACTACTTTTATGATGTGGCAGATACGATGTGATAGATTAGTTGATTATAATATTAACATCTGTTAACATTAAAAGTAGTTTTAGAAAGATTAAAATGCACAGTGCTTTCGACTGTTTATGATTGACACACAAAAAAAAAAAACTTTTCTAACTTCATTTTCGTGCAAAATATTCTAAGAATCAAAGTGATTTGTGACTGGAGTGTATCATTACACCCCTAATAAACTGCAAGCAAGGGGGAAATAAATCAATATTGCACAATAATAATGAGATGTGTTGTAATGTAATCATAAGGAACAAATTGCTTGTTACAAATGACAAGAGGCAAACCAAACACTTGAAATTGAAATGATTACCCATTTTGGGATAAATACATAGGAATTGTGTTTGCATGAATCTAATTGTTTCACTCAAGTAAGATAATTGAATTATGCTTCATGTTCTATTCATTAGAGTCTACTAAAAACGTATTGTAGTGCATGGAGAAAAAAAAAATTCAGAAACACTGGACTGAACACTTTGCAGAATTCTACAATAATGCAGCATCACAATGAAAGAAAACCCAAGAGATGCCAGCTACGAGTGAAACACAGGGTTCTTACACCTTTACTAACTTCAAATTCCAGCACTTTTCAAGCACTTTCAAGGTGCATTTTTATGCTTTTCC
>JAQMYG010000006.1:7541762-7562075 GCA_030014215.1 Clariallabes teugelsi | reverse complement strand
GTACATACTTGGTCAGGGAGGTGACCAATAACCCAATGGTCACCCTAAAAGAGCTTCAGTGTTTCTCTGTGGAGGAGGAAAACCTTTGAGAAGAATAACCATCTCCGCATCACTCCACGAATCAGGCCTACGTGGTGGAGTGGCCAGATGGAAGCCACATGACAGTCACCTGGAGTTTGCCAAAATGCACCTGAAGGACTCTCAGACCATGAGAAACAATTGTTTTTTGTGTTGAAGCATCTTTGGCACCAATTACCTCAATGATGCTACAACATGGTTTTTCTTCCGGAAGGTTCCCCTCTCTCCACATAGAAAGACTGGAGCTCTTTTAAACTAACCATCGAGTTCTTAGTCACCTCCCTGACTAAAGCTCTTCTCCCCCGATCGCTCACTTTGGCCAGGTGGCCCGCTCTAGGAAGAGTCCTGGTGGTGACTTTATGGAATGGTTTGTGCTCTGACATGTACTGTCAATCAACTGAATTTACCAGATGTGGACTCCAGTCGAGTTGTAGAAACATCTCAAGGATGATCAGTGGAAGAGGATGCACCTGAGCTCAATTTTGGGTGTCATGGCCAAGGCTGTGAATACATTTGCAAAGATTTCAAACAAACTTCTTTCACATTGTCATTATGTGGTATTGTTTGTAGAATTTTGAGAAAAATAATAAATTTAATCTATTTTGAAATAAGGCTGTTAAATATCAAAATGTGGAGAAAGTGAAGCACTGTGAATAGTATTCCGGATACACTGTATCACACAAGAGGTAGCGCTAATGTGAGAATATCAGCATGGCTGTGGTGCAGTCGTAGGTACAAGGGCACAGTCGGTACTACTTATATGTCCTTACTGGTATTATGTAGCCAAAAAGTGAGGAGAATAAACCATAATGGTGGTGAACAATCCTGTAAATCTCGAAAATTTGTCTTTACATTTGCACTTATTCTGCTTTACAAAATCAGCTAACTTCTGGGTTCCGGGGTTGAATACCAAACTGACCTACTTTCACCCACGCTGTGACCCACAGTTAGTATAATTAACAATTATAGATCATGTGGGACAAGGAGTGATACATATAGTTAAGGTCCCAGTGCTGTTATCATCTATTATCATGAAATGCCTCTTGTCAAATCAGATTGCTCAGTCAGAACTAGTATAATTAAAAACATGTATACTAGCTGTTGTATAATTAAAAACAGTGCAAACTACTTATAACATGAAAAAAACATCATGAATCTTACCTTATGCTGATTAAAAGAAAATAATAATGTTATAAACCAACACTCACAATTATACAATTATACTCAATTACATAATTACACTCCATGTTATACTGCCTACTACTACACCATACCAAGACACAACCAAAACAAAAACGGAAAAAGTCCCAGATTTTTGCTTCTCTTTCTCAAAGCAGAAAAAAAAAAGTTTTGGTTACCTTATTTCTAAATCAGAGTTGGGAAACTCTTGTTACATCATTTTGATTTAATCATTTCCACATAAAAATCCGCCAGCCGTCAGGTAGTCGGCGTGACATGTACCACATGCATCAGAAATACCACACATGCCATAATAAGGGTGAGTAAACTGAGTGTTGAGGTGTGAGCCATGGACATTTACATGACTCAACAAATTCAGTGCTCTGCTCCCCAATTCACTGTGATTTCTTACTGACTCACGGTTCCTTCCCATACAGGCTGAGCTTGTTAGTTTTCTTTAAAATAAAATGTACAAAAAAGTAGCACTCTCTTGCTTTCCCGCCCATGCTGTTTTGTTTTTCGGGGAAGTGTGTCCTAAAACATGGCAACCGACCTACTTCCAACCACTAACCAAATGTTACTTGACTGTCATGGTGTGACACATGGGAAAAATAGTGTGCAGCTAATCTGCGTGTATATATCACTAAAATGAAGCAACATCTGTTTCTTAAACCGTAAAGAAAGCTAGGTTAGCTGAATTAGCAAGCAAAATAGCTAGAATGCTTGCATCACTGTAACATATGGAACAGTGCTTTAAACAGGACTAATGTCTAGACTCGTGTCTTCGTGTCTTACATGCATGAAGTTGAGCAGTCTCCTCACAGCAAGACTTCAAATCATTAACATTTCAAGATCTGCACAGCTAGCACTGTAAACATTAGCTAACTAGCTTGCTAATATGGCTAATTTAGAGTTGTTTAGCTCTCAAGAAACAGACAAGTTGAGATGTTTAGCTCCATATCACTTACGTTTTGAAATTTTTATTGCTAAGCAGGTTAACATACCTCCCACAGCTACTGTAGCTTAAATGTTTCAATATATTCATCATTTTTAGCCATTGCTGGTTAAACAAAGTTAAATTTTCTTTTCGACAAAACTACTATTTTCACCATCCTCTTTCTCTGACAAAAAGATTGACTGTCCCTTAGACACATAATTTTTTTGAGGATTGGGCTTTATTGTGTTCATTGATAACCAGTTATGGACAGCGAAATCCAGTGGCTGGGGTTTGAATCCAGGCCTTCCTCACGGCAGGTGAGAAACCTACCACTGAGCCACCAATGCCCATAGTTATGCAGAATAGATGTAAGTACTGTATGAACTGTTTTGCAAAATCAGCCACATGAAAAACAGGACATTATGTGTCTTTGGAAATGCCATGTACTTCTGGGACAGACAGCTGAATAAAAGGATAGCCCTGGGAAAACCGGGACAGAGGGCAACGTTACATACAATATAGATGTATAAAATATAGCTCCATAAAATCAGCTGTTTAAGAAATGGGACATTACATGTTCTGAAAAATGCAATAGATTTTCTAGAACAGTTTTTTTAAGGGACAGTCCTGTGAAAACTGAGCCAGGTAGCAGACCTAAGGTGATCCTGCTGGATGCGAAGGCTTCATGCTACAATGTCCACTATGGAACGTTATACACTATACTGTATAAAATCATTATATTTGTAGCTTCTGAGCTATTCAAGCGGGTGTCCAGACCAATGTCCGGAAGGCAAGGAGACTGACGAGAGTGCTGCTGAAGCCCTTTATCAAGGGTTGAATGCTAACATTCTGACCAAACTGGCAGGCATCAGACCCCCTGCTAAAGCACAGAGTAGCTTAAAGTGTAAATGTGTCCTGCCCAAGAACCCTACACTAAGGATCCATGAGTGAACATGCCCCATGGTGAGTCCCTCCAAGATTTTCTCCACAAAATTGTTATACCAGCACAGATGAGGCACTTTTAGTCCTGATCAATTCTAGAGCCCTTTGGAAAATTCATTGACCATACCCTTGCTGAGAAGCTTCAGCTACCTGAGGGTGGTCTGATCCATTTCCCATCGTATCCATTCATTCTCCACGCTAGTGCCCTTCACCAAGAGCAAATCTGATCAAATCTCCTGGACAGAAAGAAATCACATGCTGGTTATCACACTGTCTCTCCCACTGTGTCAAGGTTCCCCTCTGTGTGTAGCCTCCATCACTGTTAAGAGCCTGTCAACAAAGTCCAAAATGGGAATTCACCCTAGGGAACATGATTTAAAGGGGGTTTTCAGCAAAACCAAAGCCAGAAGGCTCTCAGGAGACCCAGGCCATGGATGATGATTCAGAAGGCCTTGAAATGGGTACATTGTCCTCTTAACCTTGCCAGCATCTACAGGCTGCTTTTTGATAGAGAGGAAAGTTTGTGGGACTGTGGCCCTTCATGGAATACAATGGCTGAATCAAGTCATAATTTCTATTTGTATCCACTGCCATTTGTTACTTCTACGCTGTATGTCTCCTGGATCTACACAGTACCAATGACATTTTGGTTGTGTTTGTGGTGTTGAATGAAAGCTGGCCTTTATGGCCACCTCTGGTCACTTTGAATACTGCACAACACAATTTTTTTCCCGCACCAGACGTGTTGCATTGTCTTATCAGTGACATTCTATGTGATAAGCAGAGCAAATTCATCATAGCATACATTTATAATACCCCAATAAAAAGAAATGACACCACCAGTCAGAAAAGTCCTTGCTTTTCTTTTGGAGAACAAGCTCTAGGCTAAATGTGAGAAATTTTCTTGTTTCAAATATTTGTTCTTAAGATGAATCATCAGCCCAAAAGGGGAACTTATGGCCTGGGACAGGGTCAACAGGCTTGCTCCAGCCACTGTTATGGATCTAACCTACCCACTTAAGAACAAACTCAAAATGCTTCATTTGAACCCCTTCTATAATAAAGCATCGCTGCACCCCACAGAAGCCTTTATGTCATTTCTTGTTTTTAATATCCTGCGCACTCAATGCTTCCAAATTGGAGGTGGATACTCATTCCCTGAATATTGTTTGGTGATTTTTACTTATGATTTAGATTTGTGGGTCAATCTTGATTTTTAATAAACCATAATATACAGCTCTTCCAAATGGTAGAGATGTTACTTTATGCTAAAAGTACATCTAAAGCACCCCAAAAAATAAAAAGGTCAAATAAAATGTTGTCTTTTGCTATTATTTTGGGGCATTAGATTCAAATTATTTCTCGTGGTTTGCTAGGAAACAATTAAAAAACATACTATTAAAAAAAAAAAACTAAGCTTTATCTAGTGTTTTTGTTAGTATAGCCTTCCTCAGCCGAATGGTAGAAATGTCTCAATTAAGTTAAGTGTAAAAAAAATAAAAATTTATATGATATAGTAAATTGTGCTCTACCAAAAAGTTGTTAATGTCCGTTCCTGCTGCCTGACACCCAAACAGAGACTAAATGAGAGCATACTACATACAAATTAAGTGCAAATCATATGCAAACAAAATAACACTGTACTGTATAAATAAACAAAGTTGTATACCAAATGGAAATAAAATAACTGCTGTTCACTAATATACAGAGATAGTTTTTTAATATTCACATTTATATCCTGAAAGCATAAGTGTAATAGTTAATCTGCACATACTGTAGACATTTTATTGATTGTTTTTTTTTTAAATTATTATTATTATTATTACATTTTTAGACTCTTGTGTAGATAATTAGAAATGTGTGGCTTTCTATTTCATGAAAATGCATGCATTTAAAGTGCACTTTAGGAACACTTTTGATGATCAGATATTTGCCAATTGGATAAAGTTCTTTCTTATTCATAGGTATTTCCTTCCCTGCTTTTCATTTTCATTCTACCACTACACACATGAGCAGTGAATGCCTGCAGATAGCGTTGCGCCGGAGCATTGTGAATAACCTAACATGCCTTCCATGCAGTAAAAGACCTGTTATTGTGTGTCAACTATTTAATTTCTTTCTAAATTAATTACACAAGGATAATTACACAAGGTGGGAATTCCATGCCTTTTTGTTCAAGGTAAAATGCAATTACTCCTTTTCACACACAGAGTGTTTAATATTTAAATAGTACCTCATTAAACTGAGGTATTACTGACAAGGATGTTACAACAGCCCCACCTCTGACGCGCTAGACGCATTGTAATACGAGTTGTGAAAACTGAACGCAGTTATTTTGCTGCATATGTGGTGTAGAAGAGAAAAAAAGGCCTGGAATATAAAACAACGTGTTAAATTGCACTAGCCACTTTGTTCTCGTGTTGATTTGCTATTCTGCTTGCAGCGGAGCATCTTCATGACCAGACAGGTGCAGTTTAACAGCCGTCTCAGGAGCACTATGATTTGTGATTCCATCAGCAGCAGGCTATCTTTCTCCATCTATTGCTCTGACCTGAAGGAGACACAAGGCTGATTGCCAGTGGACATGCTTTACATACAACAGTACCCCCCCTCCCACTTTATTCCGACTCTTGCAAAGCCCTTAGGAGCAATAAACCTACAAAGAGCGAAGGCACATGTGCACGGTACAAGAAAAGGATTTTACTGAACACTCTAGGAAAATAAAAAGAATTTAATTCTTTTTTACTTCTTGAATAAATTGTATATCGTCAGCTACATGATTGTTGTAAATATCATTAGGGTACAATCATTATGAAAAGATGTACTTACTAATTTTACATTTTAATTAAATGTAAATGTAAGCTCTTACCAAAAAAGCGTCACCATCATTGCCTCCCTGATATTATTTGAGAAAAAACGGCCATGGAATTTTGAAATACAGAATCTTGTTTACATCCTCCACAGTCTCTTCCCCTTCAGCTCACCCTACAGGTCTTTAATAGGGTGCAGGTCAGTAGACTGGGATTGCCATGACATAAGGTCACTAAACCATTTAAATGTAGATTTTGACATATGTTTTGGATCATCACCCTGCTGGAAGATCCAAAGATCCAGTTGTAGGGTTCTGGGCCGAGGCAGACAAATTTTTTCATTTAAAATCAGCTTGGAGTCCAGGATGTCGAGTATTCTAACAAGGCCCATTCCTAGGACCTTTGGAGGAATAACAGCCGTGAAATATCACAAATCCTCCAGGATACTTAACAAATAAAGATTATGTGTTATTTTCTGTATAATCTGTATCACCCTTTATAAGCCAAAACTGCTCAGAAGGTTTGTGGCCAAAAATCTTTTTTTTTTTTTTTTTTTTTATAAATCTGAATACAGAAACTGGTTCCACTCAAAACTCCAGCAGTGTTTTTAGTAACTCCATGTGCTCATGATTGGGACTAAATGAAGAAATGTAAGGCTTTCTTCTGGCACATGTTCTTTCATTTCCCCATGAGGAATTAATAAAAGTTGATCCAAAATACTAACAAATCTCCAACCATGTTTCTAGAAACATTTGCTTCTCAAACTATGTATAGGGGTAAAATACATGTGGCCACATCCAGACATTCAGGCCCAACAGGTCCAGATAAAGGCATATACCGTTTTTTTTTTTTTAAATAATGCAATTTTTTTTCAAAGATTTATGGCGGTTGACAAATGATTCCCTTTGCATACCTTAATCTTACTAAAGATTTTAAGCCTTCTCATGGTTTCTCTGGGAATTTTTCCCTTGCCAACGTCACTCTCGGCTTGCTCATCAGGGGACACTGATAATTATGATTTATACATACTGTATTTCCTTACACTTTTCAAATTCATTTCCCTTTTTTATTTTGTAAAGCTGCTTTACGACAATGGAAATTGTTCTATAAAAGCACTATATAAATAAACATGAATTAGAATTTTTTAAAGTTATTTAATTGAATGGAATTAAGCCCAAAGGTGAATGAAAAAAAAAGCAGTATACATGTTAACATTTTCCATCACCATTTTGCTCCTAAGAATTTCTTGCTACTCACTATGACGGATATACTTTGCTAAAACTATATATTTTTTATTTATTTTATTTTTATTTTTATTTATTTATTTATTTATTTATTTTACATTTTCTGGATCAATAATGTAGTTACTGTAGTTGACAGAATTTCCATATTGTGTGGTCTTATGTAACACTAGAGGTTATCCGTGATTCCGCCTGCGTGCTACCATGCTTTTGATGGAGTGTGCAGTCAACTCGCTGCGGCTCCGCATGCTGCTCCAATGTTTTGGCAGATATTATTACTTTACAGTAAGACATAAAAGGTGATAATGATGCTATCCACTGTTACATTCGACAACACTGTCTACTGTTATATTCGACAAAACTGCCTACTGTATACGGTGAGTGACGGCCACTACACTGACCACCGCTACACCCGCCACCATCTGAAGGCCAAACAGAATTTCGGATTTTATATATATAGAAAATGTCAATTCCATGCACATAGATCGGAGACAGGATTTGAACCCCAAACTCTGAAGGAGCAATTCAATCGTGCTAACCACTCAATATATCCCCTTATTGTGTATTTGCGGGCATGTGAGAGATTTGTACTGTATATTTCACTAGAGGGTATCAGTGGCTCCGCCTGCTGAAACATTGGACAGACTTGTTGCCGCCCCTTACACTGCTCCAGTGTTTCGGCAGATATATTATTACCTCACAGTATGGCATAAAACATTGTGATGACACTGTCTACTGTTACAATGGCTTATACTGCCTACTGTTACACTGTACCTGATCACCGGCCTGTTACACTGGCCACCCGGGATGCCGGCCACCCAAACACTGGGCACCCGGGCGGCAGCGCGAACAAAATTTCTGTTTTATATCTGAGGAATGCCTGTAACATGCTCACAGTATGACATAAACGTTGATGATGGCGTTACTGTTACATATCCATTGAGGAACGCCTGTGACAAACTACCTGCAAAAACACAAACAGAATTTCTGTTTTATACACAACAAGATATAGGGCAAGGGTTGCTCAGTAGTTAATGTGTAAGACTACTGATTGGAAGGTCCTTGGTTTAAACCCCAGCACCACCACTGTTGGGCCCTCAACTGCTCAGATGTATAAAAAAATAAAAATGTAAGTTGCTCTAGATAAGATCATCTGCCAAATGCCCTTATTATTATAATTATTATTATTATTATCATCATCATCATCATCATGATATTTACACTGAGGACTACACGGAATGATCAGTAAGTAAACGTAGGAAGCAGCGTGTGTGTGTGTGTGTAGTGTGTGTGCGTGTAGTGGTGGTGTAGTGCGCAGCGGAGGGATACACGCTCTCCACGCGGCGGTGACGCGTCTCCAGTGTTCAGTGTCGCGGATTGAAAGAGCGGCTATTTGCGGGCGGAGGCTGAAAGAAATTTAAATCCCCCCTCCGGGTTGCGGTCGACACGCAAAAAAACGACTCAATTCTTGCCTTCCTTTTTTTTTCTTTCTTTCTTTTCTTTTCTTTTTTTCCCCCTTTTGTTCTGTGTACCAGTTCTCCCGTGGTCAATGTCCGATCGGTAGGGCGTCGGCGCTGAAGTTTCCGAGGGGTTTTGGGCTCTCTCTGCGTGCCTGAAGGGCCATGGCGGCGGCGGCGGCGGCGGTAGTGGAAGCGCGGCCGGAGCTGGTCGGTAAGCGGTTCCTGTGCGTGAGCGGAGAGGCGCCGCCGGAGCTCGCGGAGATCGCGCGCTGGTCGTGGCGCGTCGGGGTGATCCGCGCCGTGAGCCACCGAGACCCCGACAATCCCGAACTCACGGTAAGACCCGCGGTGCGCTCTCATTATTATTATTATTATTATTATTACTGTTAATATTATTATCATGGTTATGATTGAGACGCGTTATTAGGGTTATAACCCTCAGCTACACACTGTTTCTTCACATCTGACCCGTCTTTCTTTCTTTCTTTCTTTCTTTCTTTAAAAAAAAAAAACGTTGGTAACGTTTTCGAATTCCTTTTCAACCCGCCTGCAACATTTAAAATTGCAACATTTTAAAGTTGTCATTTAAAGTCCTGCAGATAAACATCAAACTGAATGCACATCAAAGCAAAACAAACAAACAAACAAAAAACTCTTTGTAGTGTTTGTAGGATATTTTTTCGTGAAGATTATTTCTCTTCATTTTCTCGTGTGAATTTTACCACTGAAAAAAATAATTTGCTTGTTTTTTTTTTTTTATTTTAGAAAAAAAAATACTGTGTGTGTGTTGTGTTGTGTTGAAACACGGACTGACTTCAACAAGTCCAGAGAGGCATGTTTACATTGTGTGCGTTTGTATTTATAAACAAGCTGCCAAAATCCACCTCTGGGTTTTATAGTGCTAACAAAATCAGGACAGACCTTAGAGAGAGAGAGAGAGAGAGAGAGGGTCCCCCTATAATGAGTAATAAATCTTATTTCTCCCTAGTTGATCTGATATTAAATGTCTTAGATAATATTTTTCTCTAATATGTTTCGTATTTATTTAACGAAACAAAAACACCTGGGAATAATAATAATAATAATAATAATAGTAGTCGTAGTAGTAGTAATAAGAAAAAAATGAATCCAGTGTCCAATAACATAGACATGACCGCAGACGGTTGCGTCTTTTGTTCTCGGTCCGTGTTTCATCCCGTGATGAGTGAAATATTTCTATTATTGTTCAGTCATACCACACGCGAAGCTTGCGACACTACGGGTTTTTGTTCACGCTGAGGCAGATATGAGGTGTACAGAGAAACATTTCTATGTCTGCTGTGATCCTGAAGACTCGACCTTTCGGGTTCGTTCACAGACAGACTAGAAATGCGAAGAGGTCCCGAGTCTCGGAGCGACACGGCTCGAGAGCTCATCTGGACGGAGATGAATGGAGCAGACAGTGCCATTGTTGTGTACGCTGGGTTTGTGTGTACAGTGTGCTGCTAGTTTGTTTTCAGGGATGTGGCCTGAGGTCAACTGCATTCACGCTAATCAGCAGAAACCGGGCACAGGAACGAATTTTCCATTCTGCCCGTCCAAGTCCGAGAGGTGCAGATGTGCGCTCTGGCATCATGTAGGCTGCGCTTAAACCAGCGCAACGATTAGAGATTAGAGTTGGACGTCAGGGGGGGTGGAAAAATTTTCACATTGAGGTGTTTGTAAATGCGCACCGCATCGTGGACCGTCACGGTTTTGTAAGCGTGAAGTGCAAAAAAGCGACGACTGCGGTGCCACTAGAAAATCATTTTCAAACCCTTAACCGCTGCGCAGTTATTTTCTGTTCGCAGGTTTTTTTTCTTCTTCTTCTTAGCGTTGCAGTATTTATCGAGGTCATTATTCTTATGCGTGAAAAAATTATGTGTGAGTAAACATCCCTCAGGAACCTATTTCAAATCATTTGGATTCAATTTGAATTAACAACATTGCATAGTTTTTTTATGATTATTCAGTCTTCTATTTGGTTCTGAATCAGAAAGAAAAAAAACACCCACACTAACCCCTTGTGCTAGTTTTAAAATGAGGCTTATAATAATATTATAAGTAATGTATAACCTTAAAAAAGAGCGTCCGCAATTTAGGTGTCATTCAAAACCAAAATGTAATGTTCAAAAGACCTAGTAATATGTATTTGCACGTTTCGTCGCTGTTTATTTGGATTAGTTGGCGGCCTGCATTTTGCGAAATTTTCCATTTGTGAGAGCAGATGATGGATATCTTGCAGGAACTAATTTTCCATCCAAATTAAAAATCAGAAAGTAACCGAAGAGCACGCCGCTTCAGATTGTAAATATGCAGCTATCTGCGCAGGGTCCTCGGTCACAGAGGCAGCAACTGCCGGTTAAGTGCTGGAAGTGGGCATGTGATTTGTGGCTTAAGAAAACAGGCTGTAACACGAGCCCATGGCAGTCATTCCTGTCCCTCCCCCACTGCACCACAACATAAAGACTGCTATGTTCAGGACCTCTCCAACATCCATCTGAATCTGGCCTGCACAGAGTTAGCCTGCACAGAGTCCGCTCTTTGTTCGTTCGGCTAGTGTACACAAGCTATCCCTTTGATACAGAGCTTCACTTCGACACTTTGCGTGCTTATAAGGCTTCTGACTGGAGGGTCTCGTGAATTCCGGTGTGTTTGGGAACGTCTCCGGTTTTTAATCACCGCCTCTGTTACACCGAGCCCATGTAAGCCATCACTATCATAATATAGTAGCTCGAGATACGAGCATTATCAGCGGGAGAGAGATTCACAGCTGACGCGCCTGAATGGTCAAACGTTCAGCGGCACGCATAAGCCTCGACCTTAATGCAAATTCTAATCAAGCTGAAGCCTGTGCAATCAAAGTACAGACGCGTAATGAGTCGAGTGATCAGAAAAACAGCGGCGGAGGGATAATCTGTTCAGTCCGCCGCTGTCTTAAAACATCTACAGCCTGGCGTCGGAAACTAATTAGTTCAAGATGATGCTTAACTAACATTTCACGTTTAAAGATCATCGCACTGCTTCTTTAAGAAACCGATAAAGCCCTATTCGGACTGGATTAGTTTATCCACGGAAACCACGGAATGTTGGGAATAATTCCTCAGTGATGCAATGCTTGAGTCCAAAAGAGCAATAAAACGCCCACAGGAGGAGTCATTTCTACAATAGCAGGTCAGGCGGTCATTTGATCACGCTGTATTTACATATAACATGGCATCCAGGCAGTCAAAGAAGCACTAGGGAAGAGAAGAGATCAGGCACTGGCTGTTGTTTCAGTTTGGAGCAAAAAAAAAAAAAAAAAAATCCAGTGTAATCCCAAAGAAACAAGAAGCATCCGTTTTTAATTTCACGTGTGAAAGAGCTGAAAGAGAGTCATTGGTTCGTGCGCTGGAGACTAAATACAGCAATCTGCACCACGGCAAACTTTTTTTTTTTTTTCCCTCCCATCGTGAAGTGTCATCTGCATAGATAATCACGGACATGTGTATCCGGATGTGAATAAAACGATCAGACGACTGCCGAGTTTGGTGAAAAACACTAGATAAATTCAGCCTGTCAGTTTCTCATAGGAAGGACGGAGAAAAAAAACATAGACGTTGGCGACCCGGACAGAAATAAAATCACAGAGGAACTGGTGTCAAATCTGAAATTATCCCATGACCCCATGTAGGTTTAATTCCCATCCGAATGGGGGGTTAATATTCAAATACAAAAAAAAAGAAAAATCACAATGGAGTTTAGCTAGCCAGGAAATATCTGAGAATATAACAATGTAAATAAAGACGCGCAAACAAAAAGATCAAAGTCATAGATGAACCCACGGACTTGGCGGAATAACCTTTGATCCAACGCTCCAGCTGCAGCAGTGTTCCAATAAATATGTGTATGCTTCATAAAAATGTACGCGATTTAAAGGAAAGACAAAACTAACCAACACAGGACGTGACTTTCTAATGATGTATCTTCTCCTTCTCATGTTACGGGTTAAAGTGAACACGACACAACGTCACTCATCAGCTGAAAATCTCTTGTCTGTGTCTGTCAGCGATCTTTCACTCGAAGTGATGGAGCGTTACACCGCTTATGCGGTAACTTACACTTACTGCAGGTAACATCGTTAGATAAGATACAGACGTATGCATCTGTATTTTTATAATGAAATCATTATACATAGTGTAGTTAAGACAGATGCTTGGATCCGTTCCGAAATGCGCTTTCGCTTCGGTCTCTTCTGGTTAAATAACGGAAGTCTTTCACTCACGAACAGCATGTGTGGAGGAAGTGTTGGCACCCAGCACGAACAACACAAAATATCTACATCATATCATATCGAATCTGCTTTTACTTATATAACCACTGAGCCAAAGTAGTGTTGATGAAATGGTGAGGCAGGAACGATTGTTAACAAAAGGCTAAATGATATTTAATGCTTCATGCTTATTTGGATATTTATCACAATTTTGGGTGGTACACAAAGTCTAGTTTAGTTGGTCTTTAGATGCTGTGATTTTTTATTTATTTATTTATTTTTTTGTTGCATATTTGTAACACTTAAATGATTCAGACCATCAAATAAATGTTAATATTATACTAAAGGTATAAGGATAACCAGAGTAAATACAAAATACAGTCAAACAGCGTACGGTTTTGGAGTGGCCTAGTCAAAGTCCGGACTTAAATTCGATTGAGATCCTTAAACAAGCTGTTCATGCTCGAAAACCCTCCGATGTGGCTGAATTAAAACAATTACGCGAAGAAGAGCGGGCCAAAATTCCTCCACAGCGATGTGAAAGACTCGCAGCCAATTCTCGCGAACGCTTGTTTGCAGTTGTAGGGGGCAGTTAATTTTTCACATAGGGCCAGGTAGGTTTGGACAGATGTTTGTTCCCCCCCTTTATAAATAAAATCATCATTTTAAAACGGCATTTTGTATTTACTCTGATTATCTTTGTGTAATAATAAAATTGTTCTGATGATCTAAATCATTTAAAAATCAAGGGGGCAAATACTTTTTCACAGCACTATGTACTGATTATGTGTGTGTTGATATTATAATAATCTTAAAATATAGCCTACCTCATATCACTTTCTAGCAATTAGACATGGAAAAAAAACCATGGGTTGTTTATATGATTATATAGAATTATATATATTAGATATTCAATATATAAATTCTATTAGATGCTTCAAATCGAGCTTTAAGAAGCAGCAACCTTACGATAGCATATATTATCCCAGGAACCTCTGACTAATTAACTGTGTGTCTTTATACAAACGAGAGGAACGGAGACTGCGTCCATCGACACGTCCTTCATGAGCGTTCCTGAATTCAGATGAGCGGTTCGAGCCACATTTCTCCTCTGCTCAGTGCTGAATGTCGTCAGGATGTCGTCTTCCCCGGGACCGAGGTCTTGTTTTGCGCAGTGCTGCTGTCACCCTTAGCTCCGTCCCTGCTGCATGTGTCAACAGCGTGACAACATCTGCGGTCTTTTTTCTTTCCTAGAATTTGACCTGGCTGACCTAAAGTGACCCGCTTCCTGCAGCAGGCCTCTCTCTCTCTCTCTCTCTCTCTCTCTCCTGGAAACACCCCGTTTCAGCTGGCTCCTCTCCGGGAACACGGACCTGGAGGGAGGAATTCTGCAGTCGGGGCCCGAGAACAATAGAGCAGTCACGTTTGTTCTGGACGAGTTATTTTCCAGCAGCTCGCTCGCTGCACTGCACTGGCAGACCGTAGACTCCAGCCCTTTCCCAGTTCCTCCCGAGTTAAAATGCGTCAGAGGATCAGCAGCGTAGCCTTTCACCCACTTTTGTTTCATTAAGTGAATCGGCTCTTATTCTGTGTCTAAACCTCGGCAGATTATGCAAATCGTCAGAGGTGAACCGCAGCCCGTCGCGCTTTTGTAGTCGCGAGGGAAGATCTCCCGTTAGGTGCGGCGCGTGACAGGAGCGAAGGCTTTTCATTAAGCGCGGGTCTTTCTCCGGTGACTGCGTCCCATGGCAACAGCAGCTGAGCCGTATGAACGACGGAGCCGACGTTTCAAACAGACGTGCGCCTAACCCTCGGAGTGCCGCGATGAAGACAGCAGACTCGTTCTGTGCCACGCTGACACCATCTGTCTTCATACTGCTTCACTTACACTACCACTGCTTTCAAACACTTGGTTATTTTTGTTGCAGAAGGACTTGGCGTGAAACAGACATGGTGTTTTCCAGCTGAATAGGTTTGTCGGAGAGGAGAGTTCTTGTACAGTACGGTCGAACGTTGCGAGTTTTGTATTCAGACACATTAATATGACTTAATACGATACTGTGTGCGGTTAATTTAATGGAGCTTTTCCGTAATTTTAAGGATAAACCGAGCACAGGGCAGAGTAAGACACTTGCGAGAAAAGCAGTCTACGCTCTACCACATACCAGAACTCGCCGTCACTGGTGTGTCGCTGCGATTGACCCCATTCACCCGTTTTCACCCAGTGGCCAGTTTAGCTTCCTTGGCTCCAAGAGACGTTGACGGGATTCAAACCAGTGAGAGGCAGAACTGTGTAGATTTATTTTATTTTTTTTTGCATGTCCTCACAGCCCAAAGTGCCAGACAGTTGAGCTAGGCTTATTACCGCTGTTCATTCAAGGCTATAGTGCATTAAGCAGTAATTGACGTAACAAGCAATTAGGCATATGCAAACCAAGGTGTGTTTACAAGCGTTCAAGCAGGGACAGGGTGCCATCCAGTGCAGGGCACAGTTTGGAAACAACAGTTAAATCTGCATGTCTTTGGACTGTTGGAGGAAACCTCCTTAGGTGACTGTGCTAACCACTACGACACCGTGCCACCAAAAAGATATACCACTATTACCACTACTACTACATGCTGTAGATGTAATGGGTGCACGGTGGCGCACTGTGGCCTCACACCTCTAGGGCCAAGGTTTCAATTCCCACCTCGGGTCTGTATGCACGGAGTTTTCATGTTCTCCCCGTGCTTGGTGGGTTTCCTTCGGGTGCTCGGGTTTTCTCCCACAGTCCAAAGACATGCAGGTTAGCTTATTCGGCATTCCCAAATTGCCCGTAGTGTGTATGTGTGTGTGTCCCTGCGATGGATTGGTACCCTATCCAAAGGATGTGCCTCGATCCCGTAACAGGCTAAGTGGTATAGAAGATGGATGAATGAATAGATGTACATGTAAACACAGCCACAGTACAAACCTGACAAGTTGTTTATCAAATAGTTTATCAGAATGAGGCACAAGTTAATGTTGCCAATGATGCAAAAGGAAACAGTTTACTGTGACCGTAAACAGTAAACCGCGGCGCCACCATTTTGTTTTGACGTCAGGTGTGTTTATGTTCCGAGTTAAACGAGCGTCCCGTCGCACTTGTCAGAGGTCTGCTGCTTTTTTTTTTTCTTTTTTCGTACAGCAGATTGCAGCAGAACTCCGCAATAGGTCTGCGTAACTCGGCTCTAAAAAAAAAAGTATTATACTATAAATGGATGTCATAATTTAGGCTGATACTAGGTTGAAACTATCTAAAACAATCTCTCCTTTTCTAAAGCAGTAAAGCTCAAGGAGTTTGCGAGTTTGCTGATCGACCCCTGTGTGTGAACTGCCATGTTAATGTAACATGATGCAACATGATAGCAGGAGCATCTGTTATACTTAGCAACAGGGCGAAGATCCGCACGGTGCACTCCGAGTGACTTTGAGGTTGCCAGTCTGCTAAGCGTCGGGATTTAACGAATCGACTTTGATCGCTGTACGTCACTTCCCGTGTGCTTCTTAACGGCTCTTTCCGCTCGGACACTCTGTGTGCAGGTTTCTTATTTCATGTTTTGTTGGCGACTCGGCCCAAGACGGCCGATGATGATGAGCCACGAAACACAAACACCGTTAGTCATCTCTCTCTGGAGGTGGACTGGACATCTGAGCCAGCGCAGACCTCCAACCCCAGCTCTTTGTACTGATCCAGCTCTGCTTTTGTTGAACACGGCCCTAAGCGAAACCAGATGGCTTTCGTTTGGACTGTACTGTATATTCGTTTTCAGCGCATACTTTCACAAATCAAATAAATGGACTGTTACCCCGAGGGCTTCGCTCAAAAGCAGTTTGGCAGAAGCTCAAAATGACTCCTGCGCCCTTCTCTCTCTCTCTCTCCGAGGTGGCAGCGTCGGTATTCGCCGAGCCTGCCGGAATGCGCCTTTAATCATGTTCGCTTCCAAAACAAGTTAACTCTTGTTACCTCGTGAAGGTAGCAGGGTAACAGGCAGAGCAACAGCCAGGGATTCGAGTCCTTTCTCAGCGTCCTGTTTAAAGCGTCACGCTCGCATTGCCCAATCACGTGGGCGGTAACGCTGCTTAAATAGTGGCAGGAAATAGAAAGAGAAGCTGTAGTAATCTTGCCCGAGCCCCATGTCATACATTTTTTTGGCGTCGTCTACATGTATCACGATGAGCTGTATTCATTTCTTGCACGAGCATCTGCCGAGTTTAGACGGGAATGCGTGAGAAGCACATCTGGGAAACAAACGAAAGAGAAAGACCAAGAGAGCGAGAGAGCTTGTTTTGTCTCTTTGTCACACTGTCATGGCTGCGTGGCTGTTAAGCAGGATCTCAGAAGACCTGATCTCTCTCAGAGAGCCTCTGTTTAATTCCTTTTGCCGTGCCCGAGGCTAAAAAGCAACACCAGCGAGCGTGTGACTGAGCCGTGGCTGTGCGACACACCTTGAAAGAGAAGGCCCAGTGGGAGGTGTGTACACGACTGGGAGCTGAAACTGCCTCCACACACACCACACGCACACACATACACACACATATGGGCATGTCTAGCATTTGGGCATGTCTGCGTTCTATTCCAGCATGCATGCCATGTGATGTAGCTGCTGCACTTTGGACTGAGAGGGGAAAAAAAAAACCTCTTGGGAAATTATTCCAAACAGCGGATTGTCTAGGAACGATCTGGGGGTCTATTCATCACATCGCAAATCTGTCAGTAGGAATCTGAAGACGTCTTCGGTGCCGACGTCGAGACCGAGATCTGTATTTTCCTTCTTGAAGAAATATCGCTGCCAAATTGGTGCATTGCTTGCAGTTTCCTGTGCGCTGATTGGACGCGACCGTGAAACGAGCTCATTCTTACACATGACTTCACTTCACTCTTTTCAAGTCCCCGGGGCTTATCTCGCATAAGAGAGAGTGAATTTGTAACACTAGGGCAAGGTTCCTTCTCTGGTGTGAAGCACCATTCTTTGTTTGCCATTCTATGGGCGCCATTGATTGGTTCCATACAGTGGAAACTTGACCTTCAGCAGATGTTTGAGGTTCTGCCAAGGCGCAGCGTGATCTGCCCACCAGACAGCTTTTTCCTTGTTATGTCGACACAGGAATACATCAGTCTCCAGGCCCAAAACAAACCCCCCCCCCCCCCCCCAACAACAAGCATTGACGTATTCAAATGAGCGGACCGTAGAGCTGGTTGGAGAAGTGTGAAATGAGCACGGCTGATAGACGGAATAGACCGCGCTCGCCGATATTCTCATGCAAATTTTCCGTAGCGGTGCGCCAAAGTGATTTTGAGAGCGAGCCTCGCAGTGCACTGCAATTTATGCCTGTAGGAAATGTGTTTGGTGGAGAGGTTTCTTCATTAAACGAACCGCCTCCCAGCGGGCTTCCCAAGGGGTATGAAAATGTTTCAGGTCTCGATGGAAAAGGCCCAAAAAACAAATGGACTCCAATGAATCACAAGCGTGCTTCTCGTTAATGAGAAACACCAGGGCAAAGCCAACTCATGAATTCCAGCGGTATTCCTGTACACTTCGAGAATAATGTGAGAGGGGTGTTCAAATCAGTCCGGGACTTTTGATCGTACAGAATAACAGAGCACAGTTATGAGAGTAAACTACCCTTGTTTAACACTAATGCATAATAATCCCAGTGTTTCAATAGTGCTTGGATACCATCAGGTTAGAAAGCCATGATTGGACTGCCTGCTTTGCATCTGAAACCCTGGCCTCCCAAGAACTCCATTAGTGGCTCAGACATGTAGAAATGACTTGCAGCGAGGTCAGGACTGAACGGAGGATGTCGCAATAACTCCCGACCAAGTTTTTTCTCCCCAAACCAGGCCATTCTTTCCTTGAGAGCGTTCCAACCATTAAATGTTCACAAGAACGACTGCAGTGGACTCCTAGCCACCTCGGTTGGGATCGTCATTCACGGGCGTGCTCCCTTCTTTAAAATGTTTGCAACGTTCAAATGTTTTTATGTGGCTAGGAGTCTCATCATTGCACTGTGCTTGAAGTCTTTTCGGTTTTTATGCCTTCATTCATGAGCAATTTCATCACAAGTCCCGGTTTGACTTGAACACCCCTTATAGAATTTAAAGGCTGATTGGCACACTTGAAAATTACTGGGAAGGATTTGAATGTAGTTATAAGTCCATACTTTATGACACACCATAAATAATACATCTATGAGATTAAATTGATGACACAATCGATTGTTTGTCGATTCAAATCATTCGGAATCGATTAACACTTTCAACCCATAAATGGTTGATTACTGTATTTTCAAAGAATTTAAGTGCATTTTTTGAAGAAAATATTAACTTCTTAGTACGAGTATATTTGCAATATACTCATGCTTTGTGAATTTTTAAGTAAATGTTCTTCTGTTTGATTTTATGAGCGGTTGGTGCAATACTGCCAACTACTGGACTGGAGCTTGGAGCAGACAATTAGCAGAATAAAATGTTTATCGCTTTCTATGATGAGTATCAGTTAAACAATCAGCAATACAAGTTACACAGCAGTTCAATGTAAATGAAATAATTTTATTAATTTTAATACATTGGAACCGAACCTCATAGTAATATACTGTAGCTGCTGGAGAAAAATTAGTTAGTGCTGCTGAAATGAATTGAAAATCAGCATGGCCATTAGAATAGAGTGATTAATTTTGTGTGTGTGTGTTTTTAAAAAAAATTTTTTTTAGCAGTGTTTGTGAAATGAAATTTCCGCAGTATTACGCGAAACAGTGAAATTTACAAGGAACGTCTATTACAAAATCTGTGAACCAAAGTCTCTTCGCACAACCTTTTGTAAATATAGCACAAAAAAAAAAAAAAAAAAAACAGAAGGAAACAAAAATATGAACTCTACCACTTCTTCATTTCTCAGGACAGGATTGCAGTACAATTAATTTATTATAAAATTATTCTTTTTTTGAAGTAAAATTTGGCATATGGTTTATCAGACAGATTTTAAGATTTTTGAGAACGACAATTCCATATAATCTCTCAGATTGGGCCTTATTATTTTTTGCTGGATCCTGTTTGTATGAACATGAGAGTTTGACTCGTGAAAATCCTGTACTTCTGGCTGTGTGCACGTTTTTGCGCGTAAGAATAGTGAGTAATCTAAACCCTGAATTGATATCATTTGCAAGGATTACTGCTTTTAAATCTGGAATAAACTGTTTAGTTTAACCTGTTCAGTTGTTTGCAGAATTCCTGTTCCAGATCGATTGATGGAAAGAAGTGCTTTGTGTCTCTATCAAAGACATATCCTCGTGCTAGTGCATTAGGCCAGGGACTCATTTTGTGAAACCAGTTGTTTTATATTATTGGCATTAAATAATTAGGGCCCAAACACT
>JAQMYG010000006.1:7529753-7541662 GCA_030014215.1 Clariallabes teugelsi | reverse complement strand
CACTCTTGTTAAAGGATATATAATAAAAACATAATGTATTGCTATATGTTATATATTGATATATATATGAAAATAGTACGATATACATCGTACTATTTTTCATTTCCTGAATTGTGTCTGACTCTGTATATATACTATGTATAAAACAAAAAAAGATTAATTAAATAACTTGTACGAATAAATATAATTATTAATAATTTGTTAGCCTTGGGACTTGGTCAGGTTCTTTCATCATCTTAGCCCCATTTCTTATTCTTTACTATTAATGGCAGGAAAATTAGACGTTCAGTTTCATGGAAAATGTATGAACAAAGAAGAATTTTATTAAACCCCTGATTGTAGTAAAACAACAATAGATTTGTTGCGATCTCTGTCTAATATTCAGATTCAACCTTGCTGTTCATTATCACAAAACTGTAACTGCTCATCTACCACCTCCTGCAGAAGGGGACAAGCGTCATGCATACTATCTGCCATCGGATCGAATGACGTGCGAGACCAACATGCTCCTCGCGGTCTGATCCGGAGCAAAAATACACAAATGAAGCGGTTTGCTTTCGGCGTGTGGACTTTGTTCGCCAGCGGAAAGCAGATAATCAAACAGACTCGGTTATGACATGTCATTTGGAAGCCAGGCAGCCAAGCCGGAGAAACTGGTGCAGGATGTTGTGAATTTTATGTGAATGGAGGTCCCTGAAGGGCAGCTTAATGGGATGGGAGCAGACATGGCTGCCCTGCAGAGGGATTTGGGAATGAACAGTGTGCTCTCTGTTTTCGCTTCTACTTTCACCCCGGCCAGGCTGCCAGACCAGGAAAAGGCCACGACTTCTGTGTGTGTGTGTGTGTGTGTGTGTATAGGGCAAAGTGTCTTGATGTATTCAGATACTGCTGGAATTTTCTTTCCTGCAGGTGGTGGTTGGCGGTTGCTCTCTGTTTCAAGCAGAAAAAGAATTCTGTGAAAATATGGAATAAAAAATAGGCCCCATTGTTCTGGAGCGAACACAGCATGTCTTGTTTTGCTTCTCCATTGTTGGTATTTCTCATGCAGAAGCTTTCAAGGATTCAGAGTTTATGGACCTAGAGAAAGCCAGGCCCTAAAAAATAGAGAGGGTATGAATTAGAGCAGGAATCCTGACCAAGCACAGGCCACGATTTAACTGCAGAAAAGGCAGGAAATAAAAAATGCTGGCTGCCCAGAGAGAAAAGAGCATGCGGTTACTGAGCGAGTGGAGTTGAGAAATATAAGAGATTATACACTTTCTCCTTCAGTGTGGAAAAAAACTCGTGCAAAACATGATGAAAAATAGATTTTTTTTTTTTTGTGCATGAAGTTGCAAAGCTTGTTGAGGAGCAGTAGAAGACACCTAATATCTGGTACACGAAACCATGGTTTGTTTCCACACGTTGATTTATTTCCTTTTGAAACGTCAGGATCAAGGGCTCTGCTGATTTCGGTAAAAACCCGGACAGAATCTAAATAAATTCAACCAGAGCTAAGCAAACTGGATAAACAATTGCAGCATCGTCATGTTCGGTGTCCAAGACTTGAAGATTTGTCGGCCACTACATCAGTTTTCACTCCATGGAGCAAAATCTAGTGGTACTTGTGTAAAATGTTTCAGGAGGACAGATACTCAGTGAGCTAAGCCAGCTAGTTCGTTGTTAGTTCTTCCATGTTAAGTCTTTACACTCTCGTGTTTTGGCGAAACCCGAATGTGCATAAACTCGACAAAGTACCACGAAGCAAATCCGTGTCCATGTACGACGTCCTCTTTCATTCCACTGAGCATACCTCGAGTTTGATTTGCGCCGCAACCATGTCAATCGATGTGGCGTTTCACACCAAACACGGCGATACGGCTGACGCGCGTGCCAAGTATGATTTTACACTCGGGTCCGTTTTCGGAGCCGCACGTGGCACGGACATGAACGACGAACAATATGGAAGCTGATACTCTTGCAATGTATGAAAATCTAAACGAGCTCTAGTTTAACCCGTAGCTGTATGATACTGACACACAGTGTTCGATCTTGTTAAACGAGCAACTGACTACAATAATCAAAGGGGTTATATTCACTGTTATATAATGACCGTATATACGATTATATTTAGCATAGTGGATACATGATGAGAGAATTGTGGTGTGTAAACAAACAAAAAAAAGAACATTCGGTTGCTTGTGTGGGAGAAATAATAATAAAAAAAAAAACGTATTTTGAACATGAGGCAGTGAATTATAAATAAACTTCAGACTCCTGGACAATTTATTGTGAGCGGAAATCGGAAATAAATGAACGACTCGTGTTTAGTGCTAATAATCTGCTCTTGTAAAGCGATACTCTTATTCTTATTTTAAGGGGCGGGACGAAAGTGTTGTTTAGAACATCTGATTGGATGCAAAAATTGGATGGCGAAAATGTTTTTTTTGCTAAAATAAAATAAGAATAAACAAAAAAAACTTCAAACAAATGAGACTTCAAAGCTTAGGAAAAAATCATAAAATTGTTTTTTTTATTTATATTGTGATTTTGTCATTTGTGATTGCTGTAGCGAATATGCTTTTGCCACAGTTATTTAAGTTTTTTGGCGAGTTATTTTTAATAATTTTATGGTTACTTTAGTACGTATTCCATTAAAAAATTTTTTTGGTTCAGGTAAATTTTTTTTACTTTTAAAAATTTTATTTATTGGGATGAAATTCTTACCGCGGTACGCAGAGTCATTGTGCTGTAACTAGCAATGCTCAATTAATTGCGTGAAATTGAACAATGCAGACCCTTTGCAATTAAAGGATATATGTCCGTAGTCTGGAATTTATGTAGAGTTTGTTAATAATTTATTTTAATACATTTTTTAAAAATAATTTTGAGTTGATAAATAAACATTGTGAAACGTCATCTTAATGAGATCTATTTATGCCGTTATAAGCTGTGAGCCTAGATAAATGTTTGAATACTAAATGCTGCATTTTATAGTGAAATAGTTTAAATCATGATTTTTAAAAATGTTATTATTTCTTTTTTTAATGAAATTGTTCAGTGCTAGCTGTAACCCGTATTCCCAAATGCATGTTGAATTAAAAGAAAAGATGCCTTTTTATTTTTCTTTGTTTGGTTTTAGTTCAATTTACTGAAGCAATCTGAAAAGCGCCATGACCGATAGCGAAGCGTGACACTTTGGTTAAAAAATACAACTAAAATAAAATAATCTAAAAAGAAACATTGTTCGCCTGACATTTGGAAAGATTTCTTTGTTTATCTCTGTGGCGTGGGCGCTTCTAAAAGTGGTTTCCTTGTCATGTTCAAAGCAGCGGCAATAAAGTGGCAATAAAGATAAAAACTACAACTGAAATTAAGCTGGAAAACAAACCGAATGCGTGCTATAGAAAACGTAATATTATATACGTATATAACGTTCCACTTTCTGAAATCCTCATCCTTATGACAGTGTCTATAAACATTTTTCATCGCATCTTCCAAAAAGGAATTGTAACCGCTCACAAAATAATTCAAATCATTCTTTCCCCAAAGCTTTTAAACATCCTTTTTGAAATGAAACGAAAGACCTTGGCTTTAGCTGTCTCTCTGCTCCCAGACGAAGATTGAGAGCTTTCCACACGGCTGCTAGCGCTCAAGCGTCAGGGAGGAAGGGCTAAAAAAAAAAAAAAAAAAAAAAGGAGCATGATATTTTTGTAGGCTTGCTCTGACATCTAGCCAGAGGAGCTCATCTGGAACTTTGTTTGCTTTTGCAATCCCCAGTCCTCGTCCGGCTGTTCCCCCGAGGTCCTGAAACCGGGGGGTTCGAGCCAAGCGTGGGCGACCCGCTGAAAAAGCCCGCTGTTGTACAACACCGGGAGTGTAGAGTAGGATCAACTGGCATCCGTGAGAATGAAATCACGGAGTCTGATATACGATTCCGGTCATATCCGTGCTCTGTGCTGAAGGAGAAGAGGTTCGAGTGGGGGTTGCTTTCCTGCAGATGTGTACGACCGGGGGTAATTTAGAGCTTCAGTGCTCACATATAGAGGCAAGAGGCCTCCTTGGTCTCGAAATGGTCATAGATCAGGGCTCCCATGGGGCTTCCTGCTCCCACTCCCACCTTTTACACCGCTCTCTCGACCTCTGTATGAAAGATGTTTTCCTTTCCCTTGCTTTTTTTTTTTTTTTTTTTTAATTTCTCCTGTCTGTCTCACACTTTTCCCATTCTCTTTGTTGGTTAGTTTCCGGGACGTAAACGTTTTGGAAGTAACGTGCATCTTTTTATACAGATGTTGTTCGTGAAAGCCACACGTGCTCCTGTTGTGCATCACCGTTTTAGTGTTTGAATTTCCTCACACTGGAAATGCTGCTCTGTGGAAACACCCCACAATTCCCGCGTTCATGTCCTCATGGAATGCGACACAGCGATAATGGAATGTTGGATTTTTTTTTTTTTTCGTGTGTGTGAGCTGGGCTTGTTGCCTCTGCTTTGCTGGAAAATCCCATCACCGTGCATTAAGCCATGCCCGAGAGGATGGCAGTGACAGCAGGCGGCTTAATACCAGGCTGAGCCTGGACTTCTGCCCGTCTGAGCTACACAGCCGAGATGGAAAAGAGTGTAGCGGCATTGTGTACGCGCCGCAGATCTAAACGAATCCTCAGACAAAAAATGTTTGTGAAGAGATGCTAACGAGAAGCGAAGTGCTCTTTTCCTCGGAGGTCATTATTTGCTCCACTTAGACGCATTGTTTAAGGATTCGCGTTGTTGAAGACATCATCTTAGCGACGCTCTCTTGATAAAAATAACACGCCACGCCAGCGCTATAATCGCACCAGAGATTTGGCTGATTCGCTGGCTTAAGGCCACGGGGATGAAATTGCTTGTTAATCACGTGGGTTTGGTTTATTTTAGTGCAAATGTGGAAATAAATGTTCCATTGGCTGCTTTAGTTGTTTTGCGTTTGGTGCTTTTGGCTGGACATCCTTTGCCCAGATGTCTGTCCCCTATAAGCCAAGCCACTGTGTTGCTGTCTTGGCAAGCCGATGTGTGTATCTCTGAGCTTTTGAAATGGCTCAGCTTGTGTTTGCCTGTTTATTGAGTAACACGTCTGTGAGCAATTCGCAAAGATTTAACGACGTGCAGTAGTAGCTGGCTGCAGAAGTTTATCATAGCTTATTGTGTATGTAAAGTCTCCATGCATGAGCTTAAAATATACCAGGTACAGTAGGTAGCATCATCGTAGCGGTACTGAAAATATCTAAGTAATCAAAGAATAACTACGAATATTGTAATGTATTTCTTTTGCGGGATGATGGAAAGGGATTTCTTTATATGGGAAGTTTATCTTGCTGATTTGAGTTATCATGACTATTTTACATGAGTCATAGCCCTAGTGATGTTTTTTTTTTCTTTCTAGTGTTGTTAGTACAAGATATCACAATTTAATTAACTATTATCCTGTTGCTCAGATATAGATCAAGTTTTCAATCATTACTTATTTTTAATTATACAAGTTAGTTCCAACCAAGTAATCTGATTGGACGAGAGCGCTGAGCGTAGGTGTTCTAAAGTAGGTCAGGACGGGCCGCGGTCCTGGGGAGAGAGCGGCTGCCTGCCAAAACCAACATTCAATACCAGTCAAGGATGTATTTCAGCAAGAAAAAACATCTAAAAACAATACTTTGTCTACTTAGTAACTGCTTCTAAGTCATTCCGAATCAATAGCTAACGCGAGCTACAAAGCTAACTAGCGTCTATCTACCACAAGGATCCCAAATCCCTCTCTAACCCCTGATCAAGGATTCTACTTGGTGTGTGGAACAAGGGATTGTATGCGCTACGTAAAGCTGCGTAAACCACTACCTTTCCATTTAACACTATTTGGGATTCAACCCTGAACCCGGATGTCAACTAATATTCTAAAGAAACATAAGTTCAAATAAGACAAGAGGGTTCTGCGCACCTTATAGTGCTTGGGCCTTAATTAAGCAAATCTCGCAAGCTTCTCAGGACTAAGGACACCTTTAGGCTACATAGCATGTAAAACCACTTTCCTCGCGATAATTACAGTCAGTCGCTAGCTCAACGCTAGTTCCGTGGAATGTGTGTGGGCGGTTAAATAACCAAACAAATGATAATCTGTTGATAATAAGTGGTATTTGTAGAACTGTTAAATAGAAGGCTTGAGGATGTGCTGTTGTGCTGAATATCGGAATATGGGCTGATATTCAGCCCATCAACACTCCCTCTCTTGTGATATTGCTTAAATGTTATAGGACGTTGATGGCCCCATCCAGGTTCGATTTTTAGCCAATGTCGTAACCCGGCTACCAGATTGCCACGGCATCCTTAGTGCCAGGCCCAAGCCGGATCGGAAAGGGCGCAAAAACCCGTGAATCAGGTGGCCGACTAGAGTGCCCCCCCTAAAGGGAGCAGAGAAAGAAGTCAAAGGAAAAAAACAACTTGTTTTTCATTATTATGGGTTGTTACAAAAATGTTAACTTTTCCCGAGTAGGATGGTACACGAGGAAGCTCATCTGAGTCAGCGCTGTTGTGAAAAGCACAGTCCCATTTACATTTTCATCATTGGCATCCTTGCATAACCCCTAAACCATTCTTCTGCTTCTACTTATAATAGCAATGACACTATTTTGCATGTTTCGTCTTACATAAACAGCTATGAAGACAAATAAATAGATATTATTATAAACCCCCAAGCTAACATTAGCCCAACACTGCGAATTTCCAATGTTGTGGTCTGGCGGTACTGCCGATTGCAAATACGTCATCACTCTGAGTGCATTATGTGCTGTTTAAATATGAAGTAAGAAAAGGATGTGGTTGAAGGATAGTGGTGGCCAAAAGTATTAAGACAACATGTACCACGTATTAATGCTCCCTGTGCACAAAACAGGTTATTAGTTTGAGACAAACTAACTGGAGTGCTAATTAGAAACAAGCGGTACAACTGGATGGAACAAATATACGGCGGGAAACTGGGGTGTCCACCTCTGCACAGAAATAGCTAAAACTGGGGAATGCACAAGTGAATTGTGAACATCTGTGGCGAATTTCTATACATGATCTTCAGGAAGCGCTCCAGCAGGCATCGAGCGAGTGACTACGGAGAACTGACGGACGTCTTTTTGACTCTATGCCCAGCAGGTTTTTGAAGAATAAAGAACTTCATAGTAAACATTGAGTATTGTGTAGCAACAAAAAAATATTTATAAAAATTGAGTGTCATAAAAAAATTGCATGTCACTTGTCCCAATATTTTTGGCGACCAAGGTTTTCATAACAGTTCCTGTATACATATGAATAGTTACGCGCCCTAGGTGTTTGTGGCTCGAGTGAATGTTTACACTGCGCTAGTTTCAAGCTAACTACCCTCAACGTGCGGTTAAAGATCAACATGAAACGCACGTGTTTAACCAGGCAATAGACAGAGTACAAACTCTACATGCAGACATGAGGTTTTTCCAGCCAGTACAGTCAGAGACATTGCCGTAAAATCATTATCCAGCCATCAGTGATGTTTGCATGACAATCAGGTCTTATGTAACTCTCAGCGGTTGTATCGCGATGTTGCGTAAAAGCGCTGTAAAGCTCTGCAGCTTGTGGGTTTTCACCGTCTCCAAACGAGGACTGTCGGAGAAACGGCTCAGCCTGCCAGAAGATAAATATAGTCGATGATTAACAAGCATATCCACACACCTCGTGCCGCTTGTGGCGTGTAACATCTCATACACAGACAAGACCGAAATCGAGCCAAACAACTGAAATCCGTACGCGTGTTTAATTCATTGCTACAGCGCACATGGCTTCAGGACTGAAATACCGTCAATGAGAGACGTGTTTTAGGAAGGATAGCGGAACATACAGTAGCTGTGTGCTAGTTAACACAATGACACTGCAATATTCTGAACCGTTTTTCTGAAATGTGAAATAATATCTAGGGTAAGATATTGTGAGCGAAATAAAAGCATTGCCTTTAAAAGTAAAATATGAACGTTTGTTTTTTTTATTAACGGTAAATAAAGTGTGTGTGTGGGGGGGGCAAAATTATTAAACATTTTACAATTTAAAACTTTTAAAAACAGTAGAAAACTTTACCATGGTGCTTCCAGGTTGTTTACATTTTATTTGGAAAAGTAAAAAAAGATTTTGTGATACAAACAATAAACAGTATTATGTCATCATTTATCGCAATATTGATATTATGTCAATTGTCACATCGCAAATACCTAATGTAGTACTAATTTTGTACTTTTACTTCTTTTGTTTAGTTCCTCTAAGTCATGTACAACATTTAAGTTAGGGGGCATTTGTGGCTCAGTGGTAAGTATCTCACCTACCATGCGGAAGGCTCGGGTTCGATTCCCAGCCAGTGTTTAAACCCCAGTGACTAGATGCAGTGCCGGTTCCAAGCCTGGATAAAATGAAAGGGCTGCGTCAGTAAGCAAAATAAAAATAAAAAAACCTGTGCCAAATTGGTGTGTGGATCAGTTGGTCTGCTATGACTAGAGACTAACACCGACATTTAAGTCGTTTCGTAACCAGTTACGATGTTGAGTTGGTGAAGGATTTCTTTACTGGACACCATTTACATGTTTGTGCTGACTTTAGCAGTAGTTTTAAATTGACATTAAGAGTTGTTGGGCACGAAGTGTTTCTTGCAATGTACGAAGGGCGTTCGGGTCAAACCGGGACGTTTGGTCAGTCATGTTTATTTCTCTATATAATCCCCTACTACACTAATGCACTAATCCCAGAGTTTCACTAGGGCTCTGAAACCATCAAAGTTTAAAGTTTTCTCAGTACGCCGGAGTCACGATCGTACTGCCTGCCTCATTCATGTCTGAAACGTCGGCCTCCCAGGAACTCCTTTAATGGCCCAAACATGTGGAAATGGCTTGGAGCGAGGTTCAGGAATGTGCGGGGGATGGTGCAGTAATGTGCAAGTGGTGCTTGTTAATAATTGTATAACATTCTGTATTTCCTACAGAAATTGTCTTCTGCAAGTTGGTGACAAGTTATCAGTCGATTTTAGAGGATCAGGCATTCCACTCGCTGAATGTTCACGACCAATGCGACTGCAGTGGGCTCCGAGCCACCTCGGGTGGGATCGTCATTTACGGACATGCGGCTTTCATTCTTCACTTATGAGAAACTTCATCACAAATCCCTGTTTGACTTGAACACCCGTTTTTTTTCAGTACTAGCTGAAACACATGGAGCACTTTGAAATCTGGTAAAACCCAGCTCTCAGAGTAAGAAAGCAATAACAGCTGAAATTCATTGGCTCGATTTTCTCAACTGGTCTCTCTCTGTCTCTCTCTGTTTCTCTCAGGTTGTTGAGAAATCTAGTGGCTTCTCGACAGGAAACACGGCCGATGCCAGTAATGATTGTGAAAAATAGAGAGCCGTTTTCCATGATGTCAGCCTCATGGCCCTGGGATGAACTGGAATAGTTTGTAGCGGTGTGCGGCGCCTGCGTGCCCGTGTGTGCGTGTGTGTTCGTTGCCTCAGAAATCAAATTTCCTGTTTTGAGATTCACCTGGCGAGCGCACGTGCAGATAGAAAGCCTGGCCCGCTTATAATCCAGAGAACAATGGCAAGGACGATGGAGGTCGTAGCGATGTCCCCTCGCTCACGACGTCCGCCGCTTCCCCGGACAGCCTCCGCATTGTGGAGAGGAGGAGAGATGAAAAAGGGAAGTGGGTGAGTGAGCAGGGCGAGATTGATGCGATAGCAGCAGGAATTCACATTTCTCTGCACAGCTGAAAGACATTAAGTCCACCGTGAAAGCAGAGCCGCGGCTCTGGGGAGAGGAAACGGCGCAGGACGGCACTCCCTCTCAAACCTCGACTAGAGAGAGAGAGAGGTCACCCAGTGTGGGCTCATATACGCCACCGACGGGTGGGAAGAGAACAAGAAAATATCTTTGCAAAGAAAAAAAATAGCCACATGACAAATTGGATGATGGATTTAAAAAAAAAAAATAATTTTTTTGGCATATTGTAGTACTTCCAGTTTCATATTGCTTCATATTCAATTTTCCGTGCTTCCCTTCCCTTTCGTACTGGTATATATAATAAAAACCACCGAAGTCAAGGTGGATATATCACCGAAATGTCTGTGTCAGCTGCCAAGCAGACCTGCTCCACCTCTCTCTCTCTCTCTCTCTCACACACTTTCTCTGTTCCCTCCTCTGCCCCAGGCTGAGCTGATTGGGTTTGTGGGCGATTACATGTCTGGTTTGAAATGATTGCGGGGGTGGAGCGGAGGACAAAACGCTACTGGGTCGTCTTGCAGCATTTCAGTGTCCTTTTGTTTTCCTTGCCGATTTTTTCCCCTCCTCCTCTAAACACCCAGCCTGTGTGGCTTTTGTAGTTCACGTATCTAAGATCAGACCCACCCTGTTTCCATCACCCTCCATTTTCTAGATGGATAATGACTTTTCTCGAGTTGAGTCTGGGAATGTACTCTGTGTGCGTGAGTGTTTGTGTGTATTTGCATATACAGTATGGCACGCTGTCCGATTTGAATGAACGAACTGATTTTCAGGACGGCGCGGCGCGGTACAAAGACGCGGCTCTCGGAGAGACACGGCTCACCGGGATTGCAAGAACGTCGGCGGGGTTTGTGTTCGCACTCGTCGTCCCCGACGTAACGTGTGGGTGCGGATGTAGGAAAGGAAGAGCAGAGGTTTGATGTGCAGCATGATGGCCTCCTGTGGCGTTCGCACATGTGCCGCTAATACTCAGTTAAACGCGTCTGCTGTTTAGTTCTGCTTTCGGACAGATGGCTAAGTAGGGGGAGAAAAAAAAAAACGCCATTTCGTTTTTCTGGAAGCAGTCTCACTCCAGCTATCTTTTTTCCATCGCTCTCCTGCTGAATGACAGCACAGAGGATGTTGCAATGCTACTGTAATCCCCGTGTAACAAAACGGAAAGAATAGACCTCCTGAAAAAAGCAAAACAAAAAAAAACATCCGGGACACATGGAGTTGGTCAGTTTTCCATATTGGCTCTGTCGAATTTTTCCAACATTTGTGATAAGTCATGATGTTTAATGAATGATGTTCGCGCAAATGATTCTGCCGCGCCTATGGATGTTTTAGTACTGTTATACTTGCTGATAGCTATACTGTAACTGAAATGAGTAACATACATAGTATTGTCATTCAGGAACATTATACATTTAAAGATTTCTGGACTTCAAGCGTTTATATTCACGCAGTCCTTAGGCCACTAGGTTTATTTTCTTATAACTCTAGCTAAATTAATGGTTTTCTTTATTGCACAGTTTGGCATAATAGTTATCGCTGTGAACTCGCACCTCCAGGGTCGAGGGTTCGATTCCTGCCCTGGGACTGTGCGCATGAAGTTTGCAGCCCACACCCAGGTTCTTGGTGGGTTTCATCGGGGTGCACCGGTTTCCTCCCACAGTCCAAAGACATGTTGATTATGTTATTTGGTGTTCCCAAATTGCGCGTAGTGTGTGAGTGTGTGTGTGTGTGTGTGTGTGTGTGTGTGTGTGGTATGTGCATTTGTGTGCCCTGCAATGGATTGGGACCCTGAACTTGCGCCGGAGTATTTCCTTGGAAAGGCTCCAGACTTCCTGTGACCCTGTACAGAATAAGTGGTATAAGAGATGAACGAATGGATGCAACAGAATCCATCATACATCAAACATCATACTGTTTAAGAGCTGTTATTTTTACTTAGCTGTTATTGTTATTTCACTTGCCTTTTTTTTTTTCCTTTCCTAGCTAGATATTAGTGGTAGTTTCAGCTACTGAGTGCGCTGGCAGCAGTTTTATGGTTAAATAGTTTTATTAGATTAGATTAGATTAGATTCAACTTTATTGTCATTACACATGTACAAGTACAAGGCAACGAAATGCAGTTTTAGGTCTAACCAG
>JAQMYG010000006.1:7501139-7512173 GCA_030014215.1 Clariallabes teugelsi | reverse complement strand
TCCATCTTTCCGCGCGTCGGTCCTCGCATAGTCAAACCGCATAGGTGAGATAGGGGTATAACAGCAGGAATAACAGATTGAACCACGAGAACTGTTTTTAGATAAAACTAAAACTGAGAGGAAACGTGCATCTGGTTATCGTTCATTATTGATTGTTTTGTATGTTGTTAGTCTTTCAGCTGCTCCCTTCGAGGGGTCGCCACAGCGGACCAACTGATCCGCACAACAACCTTCGCACAGGTTTTACACCGGATGCCTTTCCTGATGCAACCCTCCCATTTTATCTGAGCGGCACTGCATCCAGTAGCTGGGGTTTGAGCATTGGCTGGGAATCAAACCCGTGCCTTCTGCATGGTAGGCGAGAAACCTAGCACTGAGCTACCAATACCCCTATATAAAGATATAGATATATAAAAGTCAACACGGTGAGTTAGTGGATCTGTGTGCGCAGAGTTTGCATGTTCTCCCCGTGCTTGTTGGGTTTCCTCCAGGTACTCCGGTTTCCTCCTACAGTCCAAAGACTTACAGATTAGTCTAATTGGAATTTCCAGTTGCCTGTAGTGTGTGAATAACCATGTGAGTGTGTGCACCCATGCAGGCTCTTCCCGGCCTCAAGTCTCCTGGGACAGGCTCCAGGCCCCCTGCGATAAAGCGGTATAGACGATGAGTGAGTGGCTCCAGGCCCCTGCGTTAATATATAAATGATGGGTTGCAAAGTGGCTTAGTGGTTAGCAATGTCGCCTCCAGGGTTGGGGTTTCGAATCTCACCTCTGGTCTGTGTGGAGTTTTGCTCGTGGTTCTGCTTTGTGGGTTTCCTTCAGTTATTTCAGTTTCCTTCCACAATCCAAAGACGTGCAATGTAAGCCGATAACCCGTAGCGAGAGATACAGTGTTCGAGTGTGGGAGTTGCGACAGGTTGTTCAGGGTGTACCCAAAAGTTTCCTGGGATAGGCTCCAGGTCCCTGCAACTTTTACACATAATAAGTGGTATAGACATTAGATGGAGGGATGGATAGAATTCTTTTTTGGCTACGTTATAAATCTCCACAGGTATAGCATGGCAGAAACCTATGCCTGTAAATCCGTTTAAACTCAGAGCTCCTATAGAGGAGTATGGCCACCTTAAATCATGTACATAAGCAAAATTAAAATGCGCCCATGACATTTAAGTAGAATCGATAACTGACAGCAACGGTTAGAGAGGGGGGGAAAAAACTTTTAGAAACAACAGAGGAGTTGAATGACCTCAGATTGTGTATAAATCTTCGCCTGAGTGAAATCCTAATCTGTCATCAGTTCGATGACAAGCTGTGTGAGAATGCGCCTTTTCCAGTTCTTTCGCCGAGCTCCTGTCAAACACACCCGCTTTCATAATGGCTCTCTCGTGGCCGACGTGCCTCTGACTACAATAAACAGCTTTTGCTTCGCGGATTGACGTTGCTGCCGGTTGTTCCGGGTTCCACTTCAGCGTACTGCCCTGCTGTGGGGCTTTTCCGAGTGATAAGAGAGAATAATGACAGCCTTGGCCGACAACCTCTTCCACAGCTTTGTGTGTCCGTCTATAATATTACTAATTGTTTTAATTGCAGTAGAGTAGAACGTGACGTAGCATGATGATCAACGACTTACTGGGTGCCACCTAGTGTCGCCGACGTCATGGATTACGCTAAAAATATTTTGGAGCAACGTTGCATTATGTATTTACATTATAATCAGCCGTTCTATTATCATTAACTCTGCTTTCTTGTACTACTGAACTTGTCAGCCCTAGTTTCTGATAAACAGAACTGAAACGATTTCTCAAGTAATTCGATTACAAAAAATGATCGAGGCAAAATCTTCTGCCTCGAAGCTTCTTTTAATTATTTTTAAAAGCTTGCGTTATGTATTTGCGCAATTATTTGTTTGGCGTGACACACCAGTGTGTTGGGATGTTTTCACACTGATTTGTACTGTGTCCAGGAATGATTGCTCCCGCCTTTCCCACTAAACCGCTGGCTAGCGTTCATACTGTTTTTGTACTCCGTACTCAGGTGCACTTGTTGCAGGTACTCGGTTTGTGAGTCGCCATTAAACTCGAGAGAAGAACAGAACGAGTCAACTTTCATGTCGTGTTTGATATTATCGGGGGGGGACATTAAGAGCGACACTCTCGCGCACCTTCCTACTTTCATCAGCATCAGCAACGATGATGTCACGTCTAAACAGCGATCTAGTTCGGTGTGGTAGTTCCGATCGGCTACTATATCTGATTCGATCTGTTCCTGTGTGTGGAACAGTTGTGTTCTCACTAGTCAAAAAAAGCCAGGCTTTGAGGTCAAGTGTTCTTGGAAACGATCCCGCGGCCCTAATGTGAAAACGCCATTTAGAGTGTGGTATTGGGTTTGGATTACGACACAAGACCCAATATCACACTCTTGTAACCCAAGAACAACACAATCTCGGCCCCGGGTTGAGAGAGAGAGAGACGGTGAGGATGTTACCCGCTTTTTGCGACTGATAAAGAGATCACTCCTGCCGTGCAAATCGATCATAATTACTCCAGACGTAGTAAGACATTACTGAAGAGATGTATGTCCGGAGATCTTATCCGGTCTGTGCTGCAGTACTCGACGCGCAGACGCTTCTGATTGAGCTACTTGTTATGCTTCATTCAGTCAGATCTCGGTGACGCTGTGAAACATTTACATCACTCGAGGAAGATGTCTGCTCCAGCAGCTTGCATGCCGAAGGGCTGGTTTTTCTCTTTTGTGTGCGACACTGGCTGCTTCACAATGTCCCAGCTCCAGCTGTGAGGAGTGTGTGTGTGTGTGTGTGTGTGTGTGTGTGTGTGTGTGTGTGTGTGTGTGATGGAGAGAGGAGTGGCTCCATTAGAGCGCCTGTAAACAAAGGCATTGTTTTAATCTCGGTGTAAGAAAAAGGCACAGATTTCCTTTCTCTCTCTTCCTCTGTGCTAGAGGTCACAGCTCTCTCTCTCTCTCTCTCTCTCTCGTCGTCTTGCCTGATGATTTTTGTTATTGTTGTTGTGCTCGGGACTGAGAGGAAGTGCGCTCTGTTGCGGATTTGACAGGAAAAGAGCTCTGACTGAGGATAATTTGAGCTGATGTGCTCTTGTGTGCTGATGTGCTGATGTGCCGACGCAAGTCGGAATGTCATTAACGTACGTCAACCTGTTCGAGGTACAAACACGAGGGGAAAAAAACAAAGCACCACTTTTTCTTAGCTACTATGATGAATGACGTATATTTACCTTTTGAAAATTGTCCAAAAAGCTAACGTTACTTTGTTGTCCCTGTTGATGCTCTGAGCAGCCATGTTGATTTGATTCTGAGCAAGGGAATTGCTCTAGCTAGAGTAAGGGGAGCGTGGAGCGTCCGGTTTTTAGCCTTACATAATATTAAAGAGAGTAGGTTTTTAGAAATGCTATATGCAGCTGAAATAGCAAACGTCAGTACCGCTTCTATTACTTGTTAATTAGGAAGCAAATGTCTGACACTGAACATGGACTGATGGATTACATTTGGGAGAAAATGGAATACCTGAATCAGTAACTAAGCAAGTAGGGCAAAAAAATACAGCACTGTGCAAAAGTCTTGAGCTACTCCTCATTTCTTCATATTAAAATCAATTCATGTATATTGATTAAATGAAAAGCAGCACAGTGGCATCGTGTGACCTCGCAGTTCCAGGGTCGAGGGTTCGATTCCTGCCTCGGGTCTGTGTGCATGGAGTTTGCATGTTCTCCCCGTGCTTGGTGGGTTTCCTCCAGGTACTCCGGTTTCCTCCCACAGTCTGAAGACATGCAGAAAAGGTTCATTGGCGTCCCCAAATTACTAGTAGTGTGTAAATGAGTCTGTGTATGAATGTGTCCAGGGTGTACCCCGGTTCGAGCCCTAAGTCTCCTTGGCCCCTCGCGACCCTGTACACAGAATAAAGCGGTATGAATAAATGAATGGTTAGCATAGGCTGTCAAGGCCTTAAAGATACAACTTAAAAATTGGTTGTTTATGTAATAACCTCAGCAGCAGCCTCGTTTCCCCTCTCGTCTGTTCCAACCACTCAGCATTCAGCATCACCAGTATACTAATCACCTGCCTGATCATCATGTTTCTCACTGGTTTATGCCTTAAGTTAGATGTTGTTTTTTTTAATTTATTTTTTTTATTCTTGAACGATTCATAGGTCATTGTGCGGCTTAACTGATAAAAGGCATTCCTCTGAAACCACTCCGGGACAGGGACTGAAGTGAAAATGAGACTACTGAGACGTATTCCTCACGACGACGTTACTCTTTGGAAGCAGAATAACACGAAATGAGGGGGGTCCAGACTTTTGCACAGTACTGTATATCTGTATAAAAACTCCTTTATCCTCTCTGGACTTCAGGTGTTGTTTATTACGCTCTCCCTAGACAGGACGTGAGACACAGAGACACAGACGCGACACCTCATGACAGGTTTGGGGGGGAAAAATGACACGGATATTCACAACTTTACAAGATGTGTTACAGGTGTGTGTGTGTTTCGCGTGAGGGACTGTGAGGCTGTTTGTGCCCGCTGTGTATCGCGGATCGTCTGAGCGACACGAACATCTCATTTCTTCATTGCTGCCACTGCGTATTATACTCGCAGTCTGAGAGAGAGAGAGAGAGAGAGAGAGAGAGTTGTGTCTCTACATACCACGCTAATTTGATGAGCGGAGGAGGGGGTCACACACATGTTCATTTAGTCTCTCTCTGCATGAGTGATTTGAAAGGCAGATCGAGGCATGCCGGGGAAGCGAGAGTGTGTTAGCTGTGTGTGTGTGTGTGTGTAGAAGCGAGTCCGCGGTGATTGGACTACAGCGGCCCAAGCCCAGCCAGTCAGGGAAGTCCTGCTGCCTTTAGTGACAGGCAGATTTTCCTCCAGCAGCAGCGTGAGGGATTGATAATCACACCAGTGTCTGGAGCTACTGCAGGAGACACACACACACACACACACTCACACACTCATACACACACTCATACACACTCAATTAAACATGATTTTTAACACAGTGTGTTCTTTTTAAAACCCGTACCATGTCTCGTCTACAGGAGCGATGGCTTCAGTATGATTCTCTGTACTGAGAAATGAACAGACAACCTGTTCACACTCTTATGAAAAGCACTTAATACTCAATTATGTATTATTACACATTATATACACACTATGAAACATATTCTGCTGTAGTTGTAATGTACAGTGTAGCAAAGGCTCTGTATCATCCTGATATCAGAGCCCTGAGAGAATATCAGCCATATTCATCACCGCTACAGTATGTTTTCTTTTCCATTTCTATCTGTCCACTTAAATTGATCATACAGTATTTGTTCAAATAACGGCTTAATAGGGAAAAGTACAAACGTTAAACGGTCTAAAAAACGCTTATTTTTAAAAAGACACCCTCCACAGCATTTATAGGAAACAGAAACCTCTTGTATGTTCTGCATGGCGTAGTGGTTAGCACTGTGCCGTCTCACCTCCTGGGTCGAGGGTTCGAGTCCCGTCTCGGAGTCCGTGTGCATGGAGTTTGCATGTTCTCCCCGTGCTTGGTGGGTTTCCTCCGAGTACTCCAAAGACAAGCAGATTAGGATCATCAGCATTTCCAAAATTGCCCGTAGTGTGTGCCCTGGATGGATTGTGTGTGCCCCGCCTCGTGCCCCAAGTCTCCTGGGTTAGGCTCCAGGCCCCACGCGACCCTGTACAGGATAAGTGCTATAGAAGATGAATGAATGAATGTATTTTCTGCAGATTCTCGCGTTTTGTGAGAGTATTGCTTCTTCTTCTTTTGAGTTTATATGCGGTTGGTGGAATACCGCCACCTACTGGACTGGAGTCTGGAACGAAAAAAGGTTCTCGACTTTGTAGTTACACAGCATGTCAGTGTTTAGTTTTTACAATTTCAATACTTGCAAGAAATATAGCTGCTGGAGGCAGGGAACATTAGCGCTACCGAATCGATTAGAATATTGTGCACTTCAAATTAAATCTACCCATGATTCACGACTCTGATCCTGATACTGAAACTCGTACTGAAAACTGAAGCATCAGCCGAATTATCCATTTTGTTTTGAAAAACTTGAACAAAACCACAGCTTTTTTCATTCTGTTCAATTCCAAATTATGTACAGTTGGAATGAAATTTACACATTTTAGTGCTGTATCTCCATAACGAGTTCCTGAATGTTAGTAGGATTTATGTTGAATTAAGGCGGAACTGTTCAGATGTTTGAACTGATTCAAACAGGGTCAAGGTCACAGCAAGGTCTGATCTATTTTTTGTTTACTAGCTTTCCTCCTGTTTGTTGTGTATCGTAAGTGTATTTGAGGCCTGCGAATGAGTAACAAGGACTAGATCTGATCTTGCTACGCTTTAAAAACACAGAATTAGAGTTCGAAAGTTTTGAAAATGTTAAGGTTGTCTTTATTTCGATGACGTTAAGGAATGCGGCGCTACACTTTCTCTGATTTTTAGCTAGGTTTGTTATTTCGCATGATACTCATAGGGTATCAAATATGTGTTTATTATAATAATACCATTTATACATTCAGTATAACTTTTATAATTTTTAGCAGTGGCCCTCAAAATGGATTCAGGAAGAAGTCTAGTCAGTGGGTCTGTGAAAAAATTTTTTGGTCTTGTGACAGACACAAGGCTTATTATTGACGTTGTTGTTACATTCAGGGATGTGTGTTCATTTGGTGGAAATTTCAGGAAGAGAAATCTCGACTTTAAGAATCCGAATAACCTTCACATCCATCCATCTAGCAACCTCTGTAGTCCGACTGGGGACTGTGGAGGCCAATCCCATTTTACGATTGTGGTAGGACCTCCGGTCAACACTCTCACGTGCATTCACACAATACGGGTATTTTGGGAACGCCAATTAGGCTGATCTGCATGTTTTTGGACTGTGGAAGGAAACCGGAGAACCCGGAGGAAACCCACCAAGCACAGGGAGAACATGCAAACTCCACGCACAGGAGGGAATCGAACCCTCGACCCTGGAGGTGCACGGTGAAAGTGCTAACCAGTAAGCCACAGTGCCACCAACCTTCTCATAGAACTGAATAAACCTGTTTAACGTCTGTTAACACAAGTGTAAACATAGATCGGTTATGATTATTAAACCGCGCACCTCGCGCCATCGATCCAGCTGTCACTTATCCGCTTCATGCCAACGATACGGCCTCCACATGACTCACCACATCAATCCAATAGCATTTATCGCCTCCTGTTAAATTGTAGTGTTGAGCCTTTCAGCTCTCATTTATTTAATAATATTCAGCGGGCAGGCTCGTGCCTTGTGTTTACTCTCCGTGAGCAAGACATGCTAGTGGCATGCCTTTTTTTTTTTTTTTCTTCGTTTCTCGCTAGAGTGACACAAGCAATGTGTCCATGTGTCAGTTCTGTCGCAGTGCCTCTAAACACAATCGCTTGAGTGTGAGCCATCCACTTTTCTCTCAGTCAGCACCCTCAGGCTAAATGACATAACAAAGTCTTTAGCTCAAGGTATGTTGGCTTTCATTACGGCGGAAAAGCCGGCATATAAGATCTGACACGAGGATCGGTGGAGCGGAGAAAAAATAAATTCCCTACCTGGAATTTCACACCCGGGTAAGAAAAATAAAATGACTGGAATTAAAATTCCGAGTAAAAATCAAAAAGCGAAAAATTGTATTCCGCCCACGTCTCTTAAGAGCAGATGTTGCCAGCACACAGCACAAACATCCCACTGAATGTCACGGTGTATCTCAGTTGCCAAGGCTAATATGGAGAAATATTTACTTCTCAGCGGAGAGATATTAAAAAGCGTACTTATTCCATCATATTTGATCAATGCATCAATGCAGCCTAAGATTCTATCCTCAATGCATTTTTGTAATTAAAAAAGCCTTCAATAGATCAGACGTGTTTAGCTATATGAACTGGAACGTCTTAAAAGAAAGTCTGATCATATTTATTTGCTTTGTGTCGTATTATATTATCACATGGTAGATGCTCGTAGTAGCGATCTCTTCAAGTGCGAGGCCGGGCAAAGCTCGCGAGTTAAAGAGCATCGATAGCGTGGGCGCTCATTATCCTGTCTGACTCTGCAGTACTCTACTGAAAAGTCCATCCTGGATCTCACACACCTGCCACAGAGAGAGGAGTTCAGCTCTCATCATCTCCTCATGCTTTGCCTACAGAGAGACAGACTGCATCAAAAAGAGAAGCAATGCAGAGAGCAAAGAAGTGTGTGTGTGTGTGTGTGTGTGTGCGGCTGGGTGGCGTGTACGCCGTTAGTTGCGTAGCAACAAGATCTTACATATCGCAAGCGCCGCTACATTTGGTGTCGGGTCTATCCAGAACAGCCTCTCTCTCTCTCTGTCTCTCTCTCTCTCTCTCTCTCTCTCTCTCTCTGTAGTTAATTAAACCCAACTGAAATCAGAGTTTCCACTGCGTGTTCAGCCAGCAAGCGATGTCCTTCCAGTACGGTTTCGCTGAGCCAGTGTCCAGTGTCGACAGAGATGCCTGTTCTCGTCTTGGATGGCAGACGAGAAACTCGATGCTCTCTCTCTTCTGGTGTGTCAACCGATCCACCTCATCCAGTGGGTTGATGTGTTCTGAGATGCTTTTCTGTGCACCGTGGTTGTAAAGAGTGGTTGTTAGTGTAGCGCTGGAATGTGGTGTAAAAAGTTGAGCGATTAGCCAACAATCAAATAGTGTAGAAAAGAATATTTCTTCATGTATCGCGATATGGTATTGTTGGTGTATTGGTCAGTACTCATAATACTAATGAGGATAGAAGGATAAAAAAGTGGCCTTCAAAAATGTGTAAAAGAAGCAGAGAAGTTTTATTATTGCTAAGAAAAACCCCAATGTTGGTTAGTCCTTCTCTACACCTAATGCGACACACTTTTCCAAACCATGGATGATCTGGTGGAGATCTTTTGGTCTTTTTGGCTCTTGAGGAAAAGTTCGACCTCAGGAATCACCTTTTGAAACGTGGTTGATGTCATGACATGGTTTATTCAAGTGATGGAAGAGGAAGAAAACACTGGGTCGCGGTTGAAGGAATGGAGTAGGTGGAGGGGGGAGTGGGGTGAGAGTTCAAGAATTTTGTACTGTGAGTTACATCGTTTTGTGTGCTGAATAGGCTGGCATCGTCACCCTGGCCCATTTCACGACACTTCGCCTTGGTTTTGACATCATTTGGGCAAATATTTTCTGTTTTTTTTTTTCATCCAGTAGTACAAATGGTACGACCACTCCTCGAAGAATCGAAATGAAGCTTCTTGTCATGCCTGGTAGCACAAGTGTAAACCTGATTGGTTATTATTAGACTGTGTGCTTGAGCCAGCTGTCACTTATTCCGCTCATGTCAACAATACGGCTGCCACGTGACTTATCACATTAAGCTAGTATGATTTATTGGCTTGTATTGTGTAGCGGTATTGGCATCGTGTTATTCTCGCCATGATTTATTTACTTATATAATAAATGTATTCATCCAGCCAGGGCTGTAATCCTCATCCTTCCTGAACTGTGCGTCCTGATCTAACCCACTACTGCCTCACCGGATTCGCCTTTTTCAGTCTTAAAATGGCCGAAGGCTAGACTGGACACGCAGCCAGTCCTGGCTCGTTCAGGGTTCAGCGGCCAGTCTCTGGGCGTCCGACTCCGGTTATGTAAGCCGTCTCCAGACTGCCTGCTCTTGGAAGCGGTACAAGGCTTTTTTTCCCTTATGCATGCTCGAGCAGGCTGCTCCTGGCCGAGCTTCACGCATGTATCTAAAGCGGCTTGCACAACAGCTCTCCCACTCAGCTGTCTGGGTGATGGGTTTATATGCACGCTTTTTATGGCCTCTGGATTCTTTTCTTCTTCATCTTATGAAGCAAGAATGTTTTATTACTCCACTGTTCCTGTTTTTTTTTTTTTTAAGTTCTAGAAGTTTCCTCCAGCCGAGCCCATAGTCCTGGACTGTTTCTCATGATGCTAATGTTCATACTTACCTGTATTCTTGTGTCTGGGTGTGTTTTGGCACGGAGCTGCAATGTCGCTGATTCACGTTTTTGTTGCGTAACAGCGAGTGAGAGTGAGAAGCTGATTGTCAGCTCGTGCTGATGTTCTGATAAGAGCTGTTACAGTAAGATCTACACAACACAAATTACGAGAGCTTTTTTTCCCCTTCTTTCCGCTGCGTTATCTACCTTGCAAAGCGACCTCTGCTCCCGGTATCGCCCGTGTCCTCGAGCGATCCGAATGCTAACGACGGGCCGTGACAGGACACACCGGTTTACCCGAGTTTAACACGATGATTTACTGACCTTGCCGTTTCTCCGTGCTGTATATTTGTAACGGCGTCCGGTTCAGGATCACACCGGCCGGACTAAAATAGGAAGGAGTGTGAAAGCCGAGCGCGGGTCAGACCTTGGTCTTTAGTTTGAGTCATGTTTCTCCCAGCTGTCATCTCGGTCCGCTGTCCTTTTCCTCCAGTGAATGGAGCAGCTGCTCAGGGCCCTGAAAGAGCGTGACGTCTCAGAGTACAGTAAAAGTGCCATAAAGCCCGAGGCACAAAGCGTGTTCATACAGGCTGTGTTTAGGCTTTGTTTAGCAGTCGGGTCGTTAAGAGTGTCGCGGCGTATGATCAGCCCCGTTTCCTCAAATGCATTTCCGTCAATTTTCGCCCAAACCATTTCATCTCATCTTTTGTGATGAAATATGTGTGGATTAATATTGTGAAACTGTGTGATATTGAAGACTAGTCTTGTTATCATGTTTAACTGTTAATGTGTAACACGGCAAGTCATGAGTAGTGTGTTGTAAGGGTGGATTTTCAATCCAGAGTTCATAGAAGGTCTGCACGAACCCAATTCCTGCGTGAGACGGATTCACATTTTGATCTGTGGTCACATGACTCCAAATGGTCACTTCAACCCCTACGGAAACGAACAGAGTCATGCCATCTGTCTCCATAACGTGGTCCAGTTGTACCTCAAACGAGGAGAGGAATACTTCTGTTATGTTCTG
>JAQMYG010000006.1:7480017-7490136 GCA_030014215.1 Clariallabes teugelsi | reverse complement strand
ATTTTGTTTTTAATGACCCGCCCCAACCCACCCCGCAAATAAAGTGACAATTTCTTTACCCGCCCCAACCCGACCCGAGGGGTCCGCGGGTTACCAGACGACCCGCGCATCACTATTCCACATAGAAGACTATGACCGCTTTGTATGGTAGTCTTTAGTAAATTTGGCATAGTCATAGACACTTCCCAAGCCCGGTTAGACAAATGGGAGAATTGTGTCAGGACATCCGGTGTAAAACCTGTGCCATGTTCTAGGCGGATCGGATGGTCCTCTGTGGCGACCCCTTGACGGGAGCAACCGAAAAAAGGTTTATAGACAATAGTCTTTGCTACCTTCTTACAGCAAGTTTAGCATTTGTTAATCAACCCCTCTAGCGCCACCAACAGGGTAAATATAGACACGTACATTTATAATAAGTACGCCACAGTGTAAAAGCAGGATTCCTCATTTATCTTATACAAGATAGATAAAGCTATACAGATATGCAAATAAAAAGTATTTCTTACATTAGCGATACATACAGTACATCATTTCCTTCTTGACGTGTTGCCTTTCGTTTAGTCTATCTGCTTTCGAGCAAGCACAGTGTGTTCTTTGCTTCGTGGCATAGTGATGAGGACACAAAGTGCCATTTACTTATCCTCATCGGAACCACACATACACACACACTTCTGAAGCTAGTATTCAAAAAACATCTTAAAGAAATATGTCTTTGTAACTTACTTTTCTTTCTTGATCTTCAACAAATGCTTTGTTCTTCACTGTAATACAACTTTAACTCAGGGAAATTAAATATTGTTCAGACATAATCCTACAAATGTGTTCGATGAAGATTAGATCAGGGGGGAAAAAAAGCACGGAATGCAGTATTGTCATTAAAAGGACGCACAAGAACCCAGACCTTTGTCAAACTCGGACTGTATTGTGCGATGAGACAGCGTGGAGCCGCCGCTCCAGAAACCATGATTACATGATCTTTGGACCGTTTTTTGTTCTCTGGGCAGCACTAGACTGTGTCTTGTAACGGAAGAGTTGTGTGGTATTCTCATACACTGCTCTCACATGTCCTGGCCACACGCCAGTCACATGAGCAGATCCACTTCATGCTCATAATAACTCTTTCTCCCTTCCTTTCTCTCTCTCTCTCGCTCTCTCTCTTTCCGTTTTTCTGTATTTTTGTACAATTCTGCACGTCTTGGTATTTGTTCCGTCTCGTTCTGATCTGCTGATGGGTATGACGTGTATGTGTGTGACCGTGCGAGAAGAACAGTCACAGCCATGTCTCATGTCGCGGAGAGGCTGTTTAATTCCCAGACATCGCTCGCTATAGACAGTACACTGATTGTTAAATCCTAGCAAAGATTGCGGCGCATTAAAGAACGGCACGCTCGCGTCCGAGAGATTACTGCAGATTAGACATTATAGTTATGGCTTTTGTTTTACACTGACAGATGGTTGTGTCACCTAAGAGTCACATAACTGCAGTCTGTGCTGCTTTCCTTATTATCCCAGTGTTTACTCGAGTATAATTATATCCTGTCGTTCAAGTGAAAGTATGTGTTGTAAATTGATTTTAGTGTTTATTCCTGTACAGGTTCTTTTGTAATAATGGAACAAAAATTACAGTGTGAGCATAATCATATCATATCTTAAAACCTGGGCAAAACAGAAAAACTGGAGTTTTGGTACAGTAAGTCCCCGACTTATGAACGAGTACCGTTCCGCGAGCACGTTTGTAAGTTGGATTTGTTCGTACGTCCGACAAAGTGAGTCTTATACACCCAAATGTGTATAAGAGGGGAGGGGGGCGCAACGCTACATGGTGTGTACTGCATGCTTGAATGGACACCATTTTGTCTCTCTTTGGACATTTGTAACTCGAATGTTTGTAAGTCAGAGACTGTATTTAATAGGCTAATGAATAGATTATTTTTTTTACTTTAAAGGCAGGGATGAAGAATGCTTTAGGGGCAGTAACTAAATGTTTTTGAAAGGGTTTATGCATCTTTAGTTGATTGATTTGATGGATCCGTTTTTGATTCAGAATCAATTCTCACTTTTTTTCTGATTTAAGAAAAAAGTGTGAAATTCTCTAAAATTGCTAAATTCCTTAAAAATATACTCCCTGGTTTCTTCTGAAACGGAAAAAAAGATTATTGCTTTGTTCGAGACATGACATTTAAAAAAAGTTTCACAACGTTTCAGGGCCTATTAGTCACTTTTACTACTTTTAAAACCTGTAAAAATATAGCTGCTTGAGACAAGCCAGACAAGAAACCTCAGTGCTACTGAAAATCACAATGGTTTCATTTAATTAAGTCTACTTATGATTGACGGCTCTAATGCTTATCCTGTCTAATTAAAAAAAAGTCATGATTTTTCTATTTTATAACCAAGTTAACCAATTTACCATCTAAAAAAGCTCTCAAATTTTCAGTAGACTAAAACATTCAAATATGTGTTGTTGTTTTTTGTGCTTTTGAATACCTACAGGAAATCATTTTAGGTAGTAAAATGGAATTAAGATAAAAGATAAAACTAATATTTCGTGTTGAAAGCAATGACTAGTGAGTAGTTCTACTGAAAAGAAAAGAATGTTAATAACACTGCCACATTAATAGCATTGTCATATTAATAATGTTGGCTTTATGACAGTTCTATTGAAAAAATAATTACAATAAGATGCTGCTAATACAGGGAAATTAAATTTCATTTTATAAACCCAGATCTCGTTTACTTGCAGTAAACCTGGTACTTCATCACCTGTCACATCGATCATCGCATCCGTAGCCTGCAGCGTACGTACTGTAGCAGTGCCGGGTTTCAAACTGAAAGGGGAAAAACGCACAATCCTGATTGGTTAATCCTGCCATTGCAGTGCAATTATACAGTCTAACAGATGCAATAGTAACGAGTTTGATTAATGAGCTCAGTTACTGAACAAACATCCTTTCACATCTTTGCACTATACAACGGTACCTCATCATACGAGTTTAATCCATTCTAACTTTAGTTCCGAGTGCAAAATTTCATATTGTGAAACGCATTTTCTTATAAGAAATAATGTTAATGCAAGTCATCCGTTCCAGCCACCCCAAAAATATTACCAATATTACCAATTTCCAACACTATAAGCATACTTCTGCATATAAATATAAAGAAAACATTTAGAAAAGACATATAAATGAAGTAAAGTATGAAATAAATAGACATTAAACCTCACTTAACCTTAATGTATGATTCTTCTTGGCACCGGCTGCTTTAGAAATTAAACTGAAGTGGCTCCCTTTTTTTCTTGCTACATTCTTGGGACCCATGGTGCTGTGTCTGCACAAAATCTTGCACAAAATGGGCACAAAAAAAAAAAAGTAAACCCACTTCACTTGGCTTTCCAACGAAGTTTCGAACGGCACCCAAAATTTTTTAACAATTTTGCGTCGGCATGCGAAGCATTTTTGAACGGCACCCAGAAGCACGCGCATCTGGATTTTCGGTATACGAGCGAGCGACTGAAAGTACGTGGGACTGGCATGATGAAAATCCAGATGCGCGTGCTTCTGGGTGCCGTTCAAAAATGCTTCGCATGCAGATGCAAAATTTGTACAAAATTTTAGTTCTTAAGGTGAAAATTCTCAAGGTGGGGCGAATCTGAAATTCATCCCCTTGGTTATACCACGGGTTAAAAGCCCTGCAGATTTGTGCATGAACAAGCCGTTGTTTTTATAACCATGGTGTATGGTATAAGTCCCTGGGTCCTGTTGTGTTCGATGTCAGCTCATCCTCACTGCTTTGTCGCTTTAAACCATGTGTCCGTCACAGAACTGTCCTTGTAGAAAAAGACAAGACGAGCTGCTTTCATTTTGCTGTTCTTCATTTTGCTGTCTGCATGTGTGTGTGTGTGTGTGTGTGTGTGTGTGTGTGTGTGAGCGATTGAGACTTGATTGGATTCACATATAAGCCCTTGAAGTTCATGCGAACAAGAGTTTGTTTTGCCTTCTTTGTGTGTTTTAATGAATGCGTCATGTCTCCGCGCTTCGCTCTGGGTGGCCGCTCGAGGCCTGGTCAACAGCGGGAACATCTCCTCCATCAGCTGCGACTTCTGCAAAGCTCCAGTGCATTTTCCTGCTATTAGCGGTTTATTTATAGAAAAGCTTCCTTTTGCAAGCTTCCGGACCGCCGGGTGCCTCCACGGCGGGGCTGTTTACTCTAAAACACGAGGCGACCCCGTGACCTCGGTGCCACCTGTAGGCAGTGACGAATGGCGGTCTGGCTGAATAAGCCTTTGTTGTGGGGAAATCATAAAGTCTTTAATGGAACCAGGAGCCTGGGCTGTTTAAGTCTGAACACAGACGATGATATCGAGGCATGCCTTTTTTTCCCCTGTGTGTGCGTGTGTGCGTGTGTGCGTGTGTGTGTGTAAGCCGGCGTAATTATTAAGCCTTGCTCTTGGGAGCTGTTGCCGTGGTGCTTGTTTACATTCAGCGGCACTGCATTATCACACAATTGAGTATAACACCCGTGCTTTAGCGGTTTAATAAAAGCTGCTCAAGGTAACCTAATCTGCTCCTTTAATTTGTTCACAATACTGTCTGTGCTGTTTTTTTTTTGTTTTGTTTGTTTACCACCCATTTAATTCAGCACTTGTCTTTTGTTGTTAGCCAGAGTGAGTTTGCAAGGTAAGTAGAGACAGAGTGCCTTTGATTAGCGTCTCCCTCAGGGATAGGCTTAGATCACCAAACTCGTTTGGATCGCGAGGCTCTTTCACTCGCTCGCTCACTCGCTCTTTCTCTCTCTCGGCCGAGCGATGATGCTCGTACTTTGTACAAAGCGTATGACTCATACAGACGGTTCAGTCTGTCCCTACACGTCTGCAGACACGTCAAGACTTTCACCGCCCACCGAGCCGAGGAGCCGTCTGTGCCATGTGAGCGCGTCCCAGACAGATCGATAGACACCTATACACATTCAATTATTTGTCACGTGTACCTCACTGCACAGTTTGTCCCCCCCCACATATCCCTGTTAGGAAGCTGGGGGTCAGAGCGCGGGGTCAGCCAGGATACAGCACCCCTGGGGCAGATAGGGTTAAGGGCTTTTTTTTGCCAGAGGTGAGGCTTGAACCCCTGACCTTCTGATCTGTACCCTGAAGCCTTCACTGCTTGAGACTCCACTGGCCCAAATTGTTGGGGGCTACAGCTTATTCTGATGTTTAAATCTTTAAGAATTGTTCGTGTTTGTCCCACCTTGTGTCACGGTGATGTTATACACCGAAGCAGCGTCTCCTCATCACCCTCTGGAGAAGCGTCATTTCTATGGTTCTTGAACCGCCTGGAGTGACATTTAGACTTAAGCTTGATCCGAGCTTAGTGTAGACTTAGGGAGACTCGCCACCACCTGGAATGTAAATGGTTTAAATGTTTTCAATGCCATCTAGACGTTACACCCTTGTGTTATTATTACTATTGCCATCAAGTTTGTTCAGTTTAATCTCCAGACTGACATGTGAACAAAGTCGATTACAATAGTTGCTTTAATGACCCTGATTGTAAAGTGGTGTAAGAGCGATCCCTGAATAAATGTAAACAAGTACCTTAACACTGAATTATAGAGAAGCTTAGCTTCCTTGAGACAACATTCAGCTGGCGTCCATTAAATGTTATGACATAATCGCAGGGCAAACGGCATCATGCGGAGGCTGCGCTTACCGTGTCAGGACCATCGCAGCAGGACGAACGCGTTAAACAACGAATCCGAATCACTTCAAAGAGTAGCATGCTAAGCTCGTTCTGTTTTCTGATTCTTTCCTCATGTTCTGGTGTTTGTTTATGTACTTCCAACAATAGTTGTCAGCAAATGTCATGTTGAAAATGTCATTACGAAAAGGTCATGAAATCGTAACAGCGCCACCTGCAGTACCGGAGGACTCGTACGCAACAGACAGTATGAGACTTATCAAACAAAATAGCTTTTGCCTTGCCGATTCTTGTCCATTTTTACTAGATCACGGATCATTTTATCAACCAAAATACTGTATATGCGCTATTAGTTAATGTGAAAAGACATGAAATGTATTTTAATTACTATGAATCTAGATTAGGACATGCAGATTAGGCTAAATGGCGTGCCCAATTTACCCGTAGTGTGTATATGTGTGTGTATTGGCACTCCATGCAGGGTGTACCCCTCGGGGGATGGGCTCCAGGTCCCCATGACCCTGTATAGAGGATGAAGCGGTTTAGACGATGAGTGAGTGAGTCAGTGAACTTGACCTTATAATTCCATTAGCGTACTGAATCATTGAAAAATTATCACGCAACAATCCTGTTTTACGCCCGTCTCACGATACTTAGTTTGTACCACGGCGATGTAATAATGTTTTCGTCATCTCGCTCGTCCCTGATTGAGAGTCCTCTGATCATCATGAAGGGAACCAGAAAGTCTCCTGTAAGTCTTCAGACTGAACGTTCTTCGCATGAGGGGGCCTTGCATTCGTCTGTGTGGATGAGAGAGAGGAGAAAAGGGAGGCAGTGATGAAGACAAAGCATGCGAGGGGAGGGCAGGCTATAAAACTCAGGGATATGTCTAGACGCTCCTGCCTGCATATTTAATGCACCGAGTCATTGATGATGTACATCCTCTCGGAGCGTCCTGCCTTATAGCGCATTGCACCTCTCAATTACACTTTGTGTGTGTGTGTTTCTGTGGGGGTGGATATGTGTGTTTTTTAATGGGTTATAGAGATCATGTAGGTGTGTTAATAAATCCTTGGAAGAAAATATTACGTGTGTCAGGTTAAGATGCTTTTGTTTAGTTGGAGAAAAGGCTTCTTTTCGATTGAATCTTTCAAGATCAAAGGAAGCGTGAAGGGAAATGCGGATGTTTGTATGACATCATCCGAGCCGCGGATGTCAGACCTGCGGATTTGCTGACTCCGTAAGGGTCAAGTGGCTCGGGTTCTTTCTCCGTTTATTTGATCAGCCGCAGACACAGACATAAATTAAACCAGTAGCCTCGAGAGACACGCTTCCCGGAATTATAATCATTTAATAATATCTGGAACCTCTTATGTTACTAATCAACACATCATGCTTTTATGCAGGACAGAAAAAGCACACGGTACACGCTTTACTGTTATGCCATGAGGATGGATGCGATTTCCATTATTACAGAGTCGTCGGTCTATTTATGGTTTACCGGATTACCCACAATGCCGTTCGACTACCTGGAGGTAATGTAAGGTGTTGGATTTCACCTTAATTGTTTTAGTCCGGCTGTTTTATTTTCTCATCTGTACATTTCCAAAAAAAAAAAGGTACAACTTCACTGATCTCGTCATCTTGTACTATCGTGATTTTAAGCGTTGCTGGGAAATTGTAAGTCAGAAAACAAGCATTTTTTTGGGAGCTAACACAGAACAGCGTAACCTAACAGTTTGAGATTGCTGAACAATTTTCTCCAGTTAAGATCCATTACGGTAGCCCTGAGGGATGAGCTCCAGCCCTCCCGTGACCCTATACAGGATAAGCGGTATAGACAATGGATGAAAGTGAAAATCCATTGTAACTGAGCTAGCAATGTCCCACTGTGACATCATCAGAGCACACGACCGCTGACTTCTCAGAGGAATATCGAAAGAGCAACAAATTAGAACCAGAGTTTCAAGCAAATTACATTCACTCATTTGTTGACGCCAATTTAGGCATTGGTGGCTCAGTGGTCCTCGCCTGCCATGTGGAAGACCTGGGTTCGAATCCCGCCCAAACTGGATGCAGTGCCCGGATAAAATGGGAGGGTTGCATCAGAAAGGGCGTCTGGTGTAAAACCTGCGCCAAGTTGTTGTGCAGATCGGATATTCCACCGTGGCGACCCTTTGACGGGAGCAGCTAAGGCTGAGCTCTCTCAGAGGGGAGGGATGAGAGGTATTTAGTGCTCCCACATTGATCTACAGCCAATCAGGGGCGCCTATCCTCCAAGTGTGTTACGCTTCCCCAACGGTGCGTGTGTGAGCGAGCAGTTCGAAAAGATGCGGTCGTCTGGCATCATGTGGTTCGGAGGAAATGCGTGATAGTCTTCTGTGGTAGTAGTAGCCTTAATGTGGGAGCCCCCTAGTGACAGGGAGGAATTGGACACGACTAAATTAGGGAGAAAATCCAAAAAAAAAAAAAAAAAGGAGGCCGCTTCTGTTTGAATGCATCTCTGACACTCGCAAACTAAACTTCGAAGCACTTTAAAGTGCAGGCGCAGCGTAATTAAATGGAAAAAATTTATAGTTTCTGAAGAGCCTGTAGCGATATGGCCCTCAACCCTGATGAACTCCTAATAAGACAGCAGCAGGAACACGTAGCGCCGCACAGACGTACCACATCATCGTCTTCTTTACCTGCTAGTGCGTAACCAAGGAAATCATTCACAGAAAAACCGTGCTTGATTTGTGGATCTCGCTCTGATGTTAAACCTCCTGCGTTTCCTGTCTAGCGTGTGACCTACGCTTTGGCAAGTGCAGGCGTGATAATAATCGCCGCGCCAATAATGTCATGAAGTGAACTAGAAAGAAGGAGCAGGGTGCAGAGCTTGCATTAAACCTAATGGACGCTTGGCTTTCCTCTTGTTTTACAGATTTTGTCTTGGCCGCATGCCTAGAGTTTCAGAAAGATGTTATTTGGCAAGCGGTACTGTCCTAATTTTAAAGCATTCACGCTGTCTTGGAAAAGAAAAGGAAAAGGAATAAAGCGTATTCTAACTGAATTAGAAAAGAAAACGCTGCTTTGCAATTATTTTTAGCTGCGTTTCCGAGAGCGGTGCGCATACATCTCTGTCTACGAGGCGGCGTCTTGGTGCCTAAATGAGGTCTTTTTTTCAGTCATGTGCACGTCGTGATGCAGTCTGTTAGATTAATGTGTTATTGATATTGAGTTTGAGATCTGATCATATTTGAAATGAACTACAGATTTGTGGACACCTGACTGTCATAGCACGTGCGTTATTTTTTTTTACATCACATACTGTACCTACAGCTTTAATTCTTCCTTCGATGTTCTAATAATAAAAATTAATAATAATAACCTTCATTTCTCTGGGAAGGCCTTTGGAGCGTGTCTGTAGGGATTTGTGCTTATAGTGAGGTCGGGTTGTGGAGGCCTGGGGACGGCATACACTGTAGGGTACAAGGAAAGACATGGACTAAACACTATATGGACAAACGTTTTTGGCCAAATCCGCAATGACGTTGTATCCAAATACATATAGAGTTGGTCTCCCTTTTGCAGCTCTTACAGCTTCCACTCTTCTTGTAAGGCAGTCCGCAAGATTTTGGAGGGTTTCTATGGGAATTCGTGCCTATTCATGAGGTCAGGCACTGATGTTGGATGAGAAGGTCTGGCTTGCAATCTCCATTCCAGTTCCTCCCAAAGGTGCTCGATGGGGTTGAGGTCAGGGCTCGGTGTGTTCACGCCAGTTAAGTTCTTCCACACCGAACCATGTATTTATAGTCCTTGCTTTGTGCACTGGAGCACAGTCATGCTCCCCAAACTGTTGCCACAGAGTTAGAAGTCTTGGTATCCTGAAGCATTAAGATCACCCTTCAGTAGGGATAAGGAGCTTGATTGAAACACCTCAATAATTAACAGGTTAGGCCAAACATTTTTGTCCATATAGTGTACTATATGAAACTGTACTTCCTCCGATCCTGTAGTATTGCTTGACTGGTTCGTTCGTTTCTCAGGGTACTAATAAAGACATGCTTGAAGACTCTTTTCTCTTCTGGCACCTACAGTAGATGGTAGAACAAACTTCATGTACAGTAGAATCACTGGGAGATTTCAATGGACGACATCTTTGTCGAAGTGCTTGGACTACAAAATGATGGTGGTGATAGTCAGTAACTTTTTGAACCAGCGTAAGGATATAGACTTTAAAGCACTTCTTTAAGTCACTCTGGATAGGGGGTCTGCCAAAAGCCATAAATATAAATGTACTGTAAATATACAGTTAGGGGTGGGCGATATACCGGTAGACACGGTTAACCGGTAGAAATTTGTCAACTGGTAGAGATTTTGGTCTATCGTCTTAATCGCGGTTGAGATCACGTGACGTTGCACGTTACGTAACCACGCAATACAC
>JAQMYG010000006.1:7447779-7461275 GCA_030014215.1 Clariallabes teugelsi | reverse complement strand
ACAAATATATATATATATATATATATATATATATATATATATATATATACATGCACACAAATCTCTGTGGCACCATACAGAAACTCCAATCACAGTATCACGTCCTGTTACCGATACAGTTGATAAATATGGACACCAGACATCTTGAAACTCCATCCGAGTCACCATTCGATGGACGCAGAGTGCCCGAGTGTCTGTAAGACGAACCACGTGCTGGAAAAGCCTGTGGAAAAGCTGCAACCTCCCCCCATCCCGCCCCCCCACCCGAGCCCGGATACAGCACCAGGTTCAGCCTCCTGTCTTTCAGCGGGAACGCGAGCTCTCCGTGTACGGGAATGACCTAAATATGGGCGCGCACCGAAGGGGAAACTCGCCTTTCAGTGTCCTTTTGATTCGACTGCAGCAGAAACTTCGTTTCCTTCCAGTCCCCTCGCGAAGCATCCTGTTGTCGCGGCCTTACATAATGAAAACGTTTCGAGATCAAGAACGGGCGAGGATGATAAGAAAAAAAGATGTGCAGGATTTGTGTGCGCTCCTGACAGCAGGAGGGCCCGTGTGTGTAAAAAGTGTGTGTGTGTGTGTGTGTGTGTGTGTGTGTGTGTGTGTGTGTAGGGTTTGTGTTGCATTGTGACCTTGATCAGCTTTGCAGCCTCCCATTTCCCCTTCTGACTCCTGAAACGTTTCAGAGAGTGATGGAAATGCCCGGGCCTGCAAACCACTTAGCTATGCATGAGCTCCAGCCGCCTTTCTTCTTTACATTCCAGTGCAGCCAGCCTTATAAAATATTTACAGCCGAGCTACAGGCTGCCTCGCAGCGCCCGCAAAGGACAATATTTTCAAGAAGGCTTTGTCTCCAAGCCTCTGCTTTCTCAGAAAACCTTTTTTTTCTTCTTCATGGCATTTCTTTTACTCTGGTATTTTGAAAAAAAAAAAAACATTTCTAGGAGGGGCGTTCAAATCAAACCAGGACTGAATAAAAGAACACAGTCATGAGAATAAAAACTCCCTTTATTTCTCTATATAATCCCCTGCTACACTAATGCACTCATCCCAGTGTTTCACTAGTGTGCTTGGATACCATCAAGGTATAAAGTTTTCTCTGTACGATGGAGCCATGATCGGACTGCCTACTTCATGTCTAAAATCCTGGCCTCCCAGGAACTGTAATGTTCCTGTAATGTGCAATTAGAGTTCTCAAACGGTTAATTCTCTGGGTTACTTAAGTCCCAGCACCACCAAGATGCCACTGTTGAGCAAAGCAGCTTTACACATCCAAAAGAATGATTTAAGTTTGTCTGAAATGCGAATGTGTATGAGTCAAAACGATAAGATTGTCCCAGATGAGCAAGCCGAGGACGACGGCGACAGTGACTGAGGTGGCAATAGGAAGAAACCTTGAGAGGAACCGGACTCAACAGAGAACTTATCCTCATTTGAGTGAAACGGATAACAGTCATGCTGTTGGGTCATCGCAAGTCCCGGTTTGACTTGAACGCCCCTCGTATTTCCCCACATCCCGTCAGTGACTTTTTAACGATGGCGTCCCAATATTCGTTAATGAAGGATGTCTTTATTCCCATAAAGCCTGTGTTTTATAGATTATGGTTTCTATAGTAACAGCTTATTGATACACAGAACAATGTACTGTATAATCGCTGTATGGAGTGGTGTTACGGTCAGTAGGTTTTTCCCTCCATGGCAGGGTCTTTAGAAGAGATTGCAGTCTTCTTGAGAAAAGAAAGAATGAGAAAATGGGAAGGTTTCTGCGCGAGCCAGGAGACACGAGCTCATGTTCTTACTATAACTGGTTAAAAGCATCGACTCACTCACTCATCGTCTATAACGCTTTATCCTGTATACAGGGGCACGAGGCGGGGTGTCAAGCCAGGCCATCGCAGGGCAAACGCTTTGACTTGCTAATTAAATGTACAGTATAATCATAATAGTTGGTATAAGTTGAATGTGGTTACTGGACAATAATCAGCTTGAGGGGGATTAGAAGTAATTCACACTGTCTTGGATATTTTCCTTTAACATATGTGTTTTATTACTGTGTAAAATAATAATAATAATAATAATTATTATTATTATTGTTTTATCGTCTTATTTTATTGTGTTTTTTTATTACTTTTATTATTGTCCCCATTGTGTTTCATTCCTCATATAATATCTGCTCTATATTGCAACATCATCACATTTTTAAATGTGTTTTGCGGATACAAATAGCACTTTCATAACCCCGACTTGATTGCTCACATGTTTTAATTTATGATCAGCTCATATCCCGAGTGTTTCATTTTCCATTGTGTTTATTTTTCATTGTTCATTGCATCACATCCCTTTAAATAGCATGACGGCGAAGAAGTGTAGTTCAGTTTCTCACCTAATAGTGAAAGTGTCTCTGTCCCCTATCTCTATCTCTATTTGCCATTTTGGCTCAGTCGGCGTACCCAGTCGAGCGTGCTGCGTGTCACCTAGAGGTCATGCAGATGCTGGCGAACTTCAGAAAACACATACAGCAAGTTGCGAAACCACATTTCCCCTCGGCTGAAAACACGAACGCGGGCAGAATTCTTGTTTGACGCCTTTTTTTTTTTTTTGCCGACACCTCGTGCTCTGCATGCCTTTCACACCTGTATTTTTACAAGGTTTTACGTTACGCGTAAATGTTTACATTACCGCGAGGAAATGCGACGACTTTTTTTTTCTTCTTCTTTTTTTTCTTCCGCCCCCTTAACATCCCCAGATCAGATGTGCTGCTTTCTATATTTACCTGGCCTAGAAACAGGCAGCGTTAGCGTAGCCTGGTTTCAGCTCCCCAGCCGCCGAGCTCTCAGAGCGCACGTCGGCTTCGCTCAGCTTGCCAGATATATACGGCTTTCAAGAAATACGTTCTTTTGTCAGGAGCGCCCGTGCGATCGCAATCGAACCACGGGGCTGAGCCGTCGTTCACCTTTGCCAAAATGGTCCCCCCAGGACTTTATTCAAATATCTAATGGAAGCAGCAGAGTGTAATTAAAGCTGAAGCAATAAGCGGGAGTTATTACAGTGTGTCAGTGTGTCAGAGATGTGCCAAAGTGAGCACCGCGCTCCTCTCCTCTCCTCCTCACGCCGGCCGATCGCTGCTTATTTTAGCGGGGTTAAATGACTGCTTATCATTCCTTCGGCTCATCGGGTTTCCATTTTCTTATCCACCCCTAGACGATCAGCTGTGCCTTTCTTAGGGCCAGTGATTAATTTCGGACATGCTAAAAATGAGATCGAATCATCCCTGGCAAACACCACGTAGCAAGAATACACTGTTGCCGGCGTATAGTAATGGCTGCATGTACTGTACTGTAGTATTTCTTTGTCGACATTGTCATAACACTCCAGCTCTAATCTTCAGCAGCCGAGTGTGGAATAAGCCGCGTAGACGTTTAACAGACGAGGCGAAGCAAGACATAATGTCCTCGGTATCTCTTTTTTTTTTTTCTTTTTCTTTTTTCTTTTTCTTTAAATACAACCGTCGGATGTCTGCCATCAGTCCCCGCTGTATTCATTTTCTACTGTTCCAGGCTCTTTCACAAGCACATTACACCTCCTTAACAGCTGCAATCTCAGCCATGGGTCATTACAGGATTTTAAACGACCAAGAACACAGCTACGCAGAACACACACCTCTTATAAAAGTGTAATGGAGTAGAAATTGCACGCAGAAGCTGCTTGAAACCTCTTTCGAAAAAAAAAAAAAGAAGAAATAAAATAAATAAAAAACCCCGCTGTAGAGCGCTACTGCCGCAGTGGACGGTTCTAATTACAGCTCGAGCTCAGCCTCTCCGAGTGTGAGTAATATGCTGGGGGCTTAACACACCGCTCCGCCGCAGTATTGCAATGAGATGTGTCATGTATTCGTATCCATGGGAAAGATTTCTTCCAGCCTGTGAGATGCGATGAGAGTAACAAGCGTGGGGTTACGCCAAAGCCCTGTAGAACCCTCGGAAATGGGTCACGTTACATGACTCTTATTGTTTTTGGTGTCCTGGTGCGTACGCTACAGTATATGAAAGATCACAGACCGAATCAAGGTGGGGACGCCGAGGGACCGTCTGTTCCTCAAATAGAACTAGAGATGTATTGCTACACCGAGAGTACCGTCGTGTTCATGCTGTATTTCTACTGTTCCTAGTGGCCATGTGGGTATGACCTTATAAACACCCGGGAGGAGAACAGGATTCAGGTGTCTGCTGCGCATGACAGCAAGTGAATTAGATTTCCCGTCAGGCTTTCTCTGACTGTTTTTCAGCACTGTTCACACGGCATGATCCATCACAGAGAATACACTTCTCCCTGCAGGCTGAAAAACACAGACACAGGTTGATATTATAGTGGATATTACAGAGCCAGCTGGTAGGACTCAACACTGAATATAAAGATTACAAAGATGATGATTAAAGTGTTTAAAAATATATATAAAATTTTTTTAAATTCACTGTTAGCACAGAGTGACACAGTGAGGTTAGCGTAGTGGTTAGCGCTGTGGCCTCACACCTCCAGGGTTGAGAGCCCGAGTCCCGCCTCGGGTCTGTGATCCTTAGTGTGGGTTTCGTCTCATAGTCCAAAGACATGCAGATTAGATTCATTTCCGTTCCCAAATTGCCCATAGTGTGTCTGTGTGTGTGTATGCCCTGTGATGGATTGGCACCCTGTGTACCCCTCCTGGGATAGGCTTCTGTGACTCTGTATACTGGATAAGCAGTACAGACAATAAAACTGTTAAAAGAGATCTCAGTATGTGGTAACGTTCTGGCTGAAATATCCCTCAGATAATATCGTCAAACTCACTTCTCCTCCAGATGTGCAGTTTCAGTGTCTATATAAATGAGGTATTTCTGAACCACGCCCTTCCAGAGAACAGCAGAGCTGTACAAACTGCAGGGGGATGGAATCTCATCTTACATAATGTCACATTAGGGAGAAAATCTGAATGGCTTGTTTAAGCCCTGACCAATACAAAAATGCAAAAATAAGTTTTTTTCCTCCTCACAAGGTTTCGCTTGTACGTGCAGACCTGGAGACCCAACTGATTGTTGGAAATTGCCTAAAAGGTTTGCCTAATAGGGCGAACTTAAAGGAAAAGTACCCTACCAGTGAAAGGGTTTGGGTGTACCTTCTAATTCCATGGTCTTTCCAGATTTTTATTATAATTTTTTTTCCTACACTGTAAAACAATGCTGAAGGCGTCCAAAACATACAGTAATTTCCTTTAAACAGCTGGAGATTGGAGTAACACTCACATTTGCTATGTAACATTTGTAATGGGAAGTAAACCATTTTATAAGTTGAAGATGTCTACACTTTATCTAATTATGTTCCTAATGAACATGGTGGGCTTTTTTTTAAAGCTGGATTGCAATCAAACTGCATGAATAAAACAACACAGGATCTGTTGCTGTGCAGGTCTGTGACATGCACGTACTGTACATTTACACTATACTGTATATGGAGCAAAGTATTTAGCCCATATAAATAACCCGCGATGATATTGTATTCGAACACATGTACAGTACCTCAATATGGAGTTGGTCCTTATTTTGCAGATATACAGTAGAACAGCTCTTCCACTCCTCTTGGAAGGCTGTCTACAAGATTTTGCAGCGTTTCTGTGGGATTTGAATTCAATAATTAACAGGTTTGGTGAAATGGACAATATGTACTTTTGTCCGTATAGTGTATATTCTCGACACTGCTGCAGTACTGCATAGGTGCCAATATTTATAGTTAAGCGTTTTCTTTTCTTTCTGCTTTCTAAGCGAAACCTACACACACACACACACACACACACACACACACACACACACACACACACACACAAAAAAAGACTAGAAAAAAAGAAATTCCCCATCTCTGACTAATATAAACCAAACGAAATGCTAACTCGACTCTGTTTGAGAGGGAAAATATACACCAGTCATCACAGTCAGCTAGTTCTTGCTAAGTGATTGTTGCTAATCTGGAGGCGGCCATGTTTTTTTGTTTTTTTTCCCCCCTCACTTTGTACTTGACAGACATGACTTTGAAGGTTAACCACTATCAAATTAAGTCAGACTTGGCATGTGGGCTCTTTGGTTGGTCAAAAACATGGTGAGCCGCCTTCTTATTCAGACTGCCTCACACTCTCGCTTGTTTTATTTTTATTTTTTTATTTATTATTATTTTAACTGATCTAGGGAGATTAGCTATCAACAGTAGCACACCCCTCTTTAAACTCTCACATGCTTTAAGCGAGCTCACACACTCATGTGGCGGATTATAAGTCCAAACATTTCCTTAGATCGCGGTTAAGTACCGATTCATTCCGACCTTATCCCGCTAGGATGTTCTTCTCCTTAATGCTGCGAGCAGGTCACAGATTGATGCCTTTAACAGAGGTCTGTCTTTATCTCCTTCCAATCTCAGAGTAATATTCTAAAGGCTTATCTCTGCCTTTGTCACTCTCTTCCTCTCTCGGGTACATGTTTGGTGACACCGAGTCTCACCGCAGCGATCATGCTGATATACGGCGACATCAGAGCTGCTCAGCGGCAAACCCTGGGCTGGCGGTAGTGGGCGGGTGGGTTCCGAGAGCGACACATCAAAGTTATCTTTGCTCCCTTTGAAGCGCCTACCCTGCCACTGTCACTGTGTTTTTTTTTTGTTTTTTTAACAATTCACTAAGCGATGCACAGGATCTAACGCAGTGTGTATGTGTGTGTGTGTGTGTGTGTGTATGTGTGTGTGTGTGTGTGTGTGTGGTTCTCTCTCCACAGACATTCAAGCCTCTGGTAGGAAAGAGTGTTCTGGGTTCCATCACCGCCGTGGAATTCTTCTCTGACAGACAGCTGGACTTCCTGACCGATGACGGAGCATGCCAACCATATCAGGTGAGTGTGTACGTCTGTATGTGTGCGTGCGGACTATATTTCAGCGCTGTGTTTAAAAAGTTGAGGAGGGAGCCTCGGTGAATCAGCGCGGTGTTTACTCAGCGATGCTAGGTAACCTCATACCCTGGAACAGTCACGCCGGAGCGCAATTTACATTCGCCTGTCCTCCATAATAGGCTCTCCGTCTCATCGCGGAGGAATTAGTTCTTTCTGGAGTAATATAACAGATTTTTATTATTTCTTTCCCCTCCCCTTCTTCTCAGCTCCGTACAGACGTGCGCGTCGTCGGCTCACGGATGACAGCGCTCCGGCTCTATTGTTCCTCGCTGCTCTGTACTCGCGCAAACTCCTTAATTATCCACCATGTTTGGGGAAAAGCGCAGTGACGGAGCGCAGTGACAGAAGCAAACACATCAGACAGATGGGGAGAGGGAATCTCTGTAGTATTCTCGATTTATATGCACGCCGCGTTTTAGTCCCGCTATCTTTTCCGCGCTCGGCACCATTTCGCTGAACGGATAATGAAAAGCCATCTGCCAGCAAATTAGAGCCGGCGCCCTCCCTCTTCCTAAAGTGGCCATAACACCTGACTGCACGCCGAACCGAGGTGTAGCAAGCGGATCTCTCGTACATCAGCATCGTGCGCATCAGCATCTTTTCTTTTTTTTCCTCTCTCTCTCCCCCTATCCTTTTATAGTGGTAATTACTGCAGAGGTATCCCAGCTCCAGCTGTGTACTGAGAACCAGCTTATGACCTTGCTTTGCTGCTAGTCATTACGATTTCATCGAGACTCGCGTTTAATCTACTTCGTATATAGCTCTTGCTATTTAAAAAAACGAAAAAGCAAAAAAAAAAAAAAGTGGGGAAGGAACAAGGAATGAGGAGAAATAAGCAGCGACTCTGCCATGTGAAGGTTTTATAACAAATGAAGCAAATCAATGTGTGATGTGCCATCCCCTGCAGGGCCAATTTTAGACCCTGTTTTCATTCGAGTTTCTCCCGGTGCTCAGCAGAACACTATGTTCTTGTCAGACTGCCTGGCCTTAAAAAAAAAAAAAAAAAAAAAAACCCTTGCACACAGACACACTCTTTCTCTCTCTCTCTCTCTCTCTCTCTCTCTCTCTCTCACACACACACACAGAACGGCTCCTCGCCGACTCACAACGGATGAGTCTGTAATGTAAAAACTATCAGGCAGGGTAATGAGAGAGCTAGAGAACATGAGAAAGCATACCGCCTCTGCATCCAGAGGCACAGCGTGCACACCAGCGGGGAACGTGATCACGCCATAGGACGTTACAAGTAAACATAGTGCTGTCTCTCTCTCTCTCTCGCTCTCTCTCGCTCTCTCACTCCGTCTCCGAAGATGCGCATTTCTCAAACCCTTCATCAAACCCGTAGCCGTTTGTTTACAGGGCTGCAGAAGGGGGGGGACGTGTCATCATATACTGCGGCAGGGAGCGTGACACGCTCCTGCCCTCGCTCCACATTGCGGCACTGTAGGCTTGGGGGTTGGCGGGAGGGCTGGAGCGGTACAATCTGTTCGGCATAAAGGCTACACTATGACAGTAAGTAGGCTCTGTGTACGGAGCCAACTGGCTGGAGAGCCGGAGAAAGAAAGAAAAAGGAAGGCGGGGAGCGAGGGGAGGTGGGGGAGAAGGGAAGGGGAGCCGAATGTGGTGAGCGAGGAAAAAGTGAGCTCTCTCGTGTTGCCGTGTCAAACCCTGACGAGCCGAGTCCAGGATTATATCCAATTCCGAACACCGCCTCCATACTGTGGGATGTCACTCTGCCGGGGTCGTCTGCTAGCGGAAATCTCACGCTTTCTGTGCCTTACTAGTCTCTGGTTTATCCAACAGCCAGATATACTGTACACCTCATTTACAGAAGAGATGTATATCGCTCTGGCACAGGCTCTTCCTAATTAATGAAGTGTCATACACACACACACACACACATACTGTCACAGAGCCCCCGAGTCTCGTGTCACTCTGACTTCATGCCACGTTCACAGCCTGCCCACAAAACAACACACAATCTCTGGAGAAATCTCACACACACACACACACTACTCCACACCGAGATCTATTCCTGTATACGTAAACCCTACTTACTGTCATGTTGAACCTTATCCTGGAAACAGTTCCTATTTCTGCCTTCTCGCACACACACACACACACACACACATATATATAGACACACACGGACAAACACACACCTTTATTACCCCAGCAACCAAGCCTTTCTCACACACACCGCATACATAGTATTGCCATAGCAACAGGAGCGCAGAGTATCCATGATGTCAGGGCGCTCCAACAAAAGCTTCATCGAGCACATGTACGTTTTTTTTTTCTCCTTTTTTTTTTTCCTCTGACATTTACGCGGAGATCGTAATGTGCCTCCGCGAAGCTTTTAGTGTTATTATGACGAGATTATTCCTGATCTTTTTCTCTCTCTACTCTCTCTACTTTCTTTGGAGATTTGTCATTTTCTTTGTGAGTCATCCTCAGCCAACAATTTTAGCAAAGTGCTGCCGCGAAAGCGAGTGGTGAAAGCGCTCTCAGTCCACTATCTCTCTTTCTCTCTCTCTCTCTCTCTCTCTCTCTCTCTCTCTCCATTTCGTTCCCTGTTCATCCGCTTGTCTGATGCAAGCATTGTGTCAGCTCTCCCATGCTGCCTCCTGCCATGGTAACAGTCCCAGGGCCTATTCTTCTGTTTACTTTCTATCAGCATTTACAAGATCCAAGCGTAGCGTCGTTGTTGTTTTTCTCTCTCTCTCTCTTTTTTCATTCACCGTACAAACAGAAGTTATTTTCGATTTCTGCCCGCTCTAATTCTCCCTCGTGACACACACAAAATTCACCGCCGAGGTCGGAGGTGGTTTAGTAATTTCGACTAATAGCTTTTCTCTCAGGCTGAAAAGCTTAAAGAGGTCACGTAGTGCAGCTGTTCTTCAGATCCGACCTGTTTTTTTTTTTTTTTTCCCTTCTGTACCGTTCGGCAGAACCCGAGACGCCTCTTTATTAAGACGTGTTCGGTTCCATGTCTCGAAGCGCTGCTCTATCAGCTAGGAATGAGAAAGCAGGAACTGAAACCAGAGCAGCACCATCAATCAGGTAGCGTGATGTGAAGGAAGGAGGAGAGCAGAATTAGAAAGAACAGAGCGATCTGGTGGACTGACAGAGAGAGAGAGAGAGAGAGAGAGAGGAGTGGAAAAATAAATATATAGGAGAGATAGCGGGAAAGGAAGGAGATGTCGAGTTGGGTGGAGTAACCAACTAGCCTTGGATTCTTTCCTTGACTTGGAGCTGTGAAGGCAGTAAAAACCCGGACAGCTGATAAATGTGAGAGTCATGGAGATGGTGTATCTTGTAATCAACGTGTTTCCCGAGTTATTCCTAACCGACTTTTCTTTCCGCTGCTCCCGTCAAGGGGTCGCCACCGCGCACCATCCGAGCCGCGCACATCTTGGCACAGGTTTTTACTCCAGATGCCCTTCCTGGTGCAACCTTCCCATTTTTTAAGCATGCAGTTGCCCAGGTAGTACGGGGCGTGGCAACCCATCGACGGCGGAGCAAGAACCCGGATCCTCAGATCCTTGGATCCTTGGATCAATAACCGTCTCAAATCTCATTATAGCTCATCATTAGAGCTCCAGAGCTACATCACGTTTATCGTTTAAATGCTTGATGTCCACGCTAGACATCAAGCACTTATCGATTTAATCATCAGGCAGTGTGACAACCCCAAGAGTCCACAGAACAATGGCAGTTTATTTCTCGAACCAGACCAGTTCCTGGAAACAGCACTGACTTAAGTGCATTAATATCACTCATACTGTGATTTTGTAGATTTTTGTGTGTGTGTGTGTGTGTGTGTGTGTGTGTGTGTGTGTGTGTGTGTGTGTGCTCAGTTCCTGAATCGGTCCAGCGTGACCACTGGTAAAAAAGAGCCCTCACCTCCCCAGCACCCAGATGGTGCAGGCACGTGGCCACGGGGCGCGCCAACATGCTCCACGTCATCCCCAATGTGGTTTGGTGGGCCGCCATGGAGGCGAATACTAACGGCTCCGTTCTGTTTCAGCACCAGCACTGCTGCTCCTCGTTTACCAAAAAAGGTCTCCTGGATCTGGAGTTGAAATAGAACAACACACAGTCTGTTGCTTTGTTGTCGTTGTTTTTTTTCCCTGAGGTTTTTCGCAGAGCTCGCGTGTATGTTTAGACTTTTCCGAAGCTCGGGAAGCGTCGAGGTGTACGGTGTATTCAGGACCTGGCTCCGAGAGCTGCAGGGGACATGTTAGAAAAACCCCGGTCTATTTTATCATGGTCAGAGAGAGAGAGAGAGAGATACGGAAGGCCAGGATCTGGAAATGCTTTCCAAGTTTCCAAAACATGGCACCTCCCTCTCTCCCTCCCTCCCTTTCTCTCCCTCCCTCTCTCTCTCTCCCTCCCTCTCTCTCTCCCTCTCTCTCTCTCGCTTCTTTTCCACGGCAAGCCATGTGGAAAATCCTGCAACACACTGCTGTTAAAGTGATGGATGGCAGCCCGCTGCTGCAGGAGAGTGTACAGCACACACACACACACACAGGATGTCTGCTGCGCCCTTCACAGCACGGCCTGCATGAGTGTGCACAATATACGTTAGATCTGGTGGTGGGAGTATCGACTAAAGTCGCTCGAGACGGATTACAGAGTTCCATCCATTTAAAGCGAGAGGGCTGTTAGACGTTACAGGGAATCTCTCGGCTCGGTCTGTTAAAAGGATACAGTCTTTCATCTGCGCAGGGATTCCACGCTATCGCTTACCCAAACAAGACATCTTCGCTCCCTTCTAAGACACAGAAAGAGATAGCGAGAGATAAACACCGAAGCACTGAGTGCAAGATTTTAAAGGAGAGATGAAAGGGACTTTATTTTTCTTCTTCTTCTTTCTCTGTGTGTTGAGAGAGCGAGAGAGAGACAGGACAGAAATGCTATGACTGAAACGAATAACGCGCGATCAATAAATCCCGCGTCTCTGTCCCAGAACATATTGTGGCGTTTTTTGTGTTTTCTCAGAAGAAGAGGAAGTGACACGTACGATCACATCCACTCGAAGTCACGATGCTGCCGAAATATTCCATCGACACCCATCTGGTTACGAGTAACCGCGGCCTGTGTGGATGACGCAACCGCGACCTGACCAGCTTCCCCCCTAGCGATCACAGCCGGCCATATTCTTTTATTTACGACTTCCTCGTCCTGCTTTCGCTACGAAGCAGAAGTGCGCACTTTCTAGTGTGAATCACGACCTCGTTTTTTTTTTTTTTTTTTTTTCCCCGACCTGCGAGAGACATCGCTGTGCAAATTTGCACTACTGGTGTTTGCAGAGACGCGGCTCCACCCGGCAGTGGGCTGTGTTTGCTTTGTATGGTGGCTGTGAGCGCGGGTGTGTGTGTGTTTGTCCTTTTATCAGCCACGCTGTGCGCGCGTGTAAACAGTCTGGCTCTGCTCCTGCTCCCGCGGCCTCCTCCCACTTCTCATCACCAACAACAATTAATGGAAGTGGTGGGCGGATTTCCCTCTCACCGTCTGACCCTTGACAACTGCACACACACACACACACACACACACACACACACACACACACACACACACACACACACTGAGTCTGGATTTCCACTCCTTCTGCATTTCCATTGAGCTTGTCGAATATCAAGACTGTGTTTTATGTTCGAACAATGAATGACTTCTCGTGAGAGATCACTTTGTGTAGGAAGACTTGCGCATGTTTAACTTGGTGGATATTTCCTGTTTAATTGGTGGGTTATATTTTCGGATAGATTGCGGAAGCGGTGTTCGAGAGCCCGTGAGCCGAGGGATCGAATTTCCCTTTCGCAAGTGCTCTTAAGATTCATTTATTGCATGGTGGTAATCTGAGAATATCCAGCACACTCGGAAGAGGATAACGCACATCAGTTATAGGAAAATAAAATCAGGATGGTGCAAAGCAAGGAACTGCTTTTGTCCCTGTTGTGTCTGTGCATATTACACATTGTGCTTTTTAACCATTTCTAGGTACACATGTAATATAAATTCCAAAACATTAAGCCCAATGTCCTGTAGGTTCCTTTTGTGCCAATTGACCAGCCGTGGCCCCACAAGACCTCTGGGTGTGTCTGGCGTTGGGACGTTGGAGCCAGATCCTCTGGGTGCTGTGGGTTTTGGAATGAGGCCTCCATGGTGCAGACTTGTTTGCTCGGTGCATTCCGTGGATGCTCACATCAATTTGAGATCTGGGGGATTTGAAGGCAACAACTCTGTGCATATGTGAGACTGGCTGTGGTGCACTGGGTGTTCTGATACCTTTCTACTATTGCTAGACGTTTTTCAGCAGTTTGTGCTACATTGGCTTTTCTGTGGGATTGGAACAGAACGGGTGCCCACGATCCTGTAACCAGTTTACTGGTATATAATTGATTATTAGTGTTATTCAGTTCACCTGCTGGTGGTGTTAATTTTGTGTCTAATCGGTGTACAGTAGTCACTAAATCCGAATGGACACATCGCCGCGCATACCGCCGTTTAAAGGCGGTGGCGGGCAAAATAAAT
>JAQMYG010000006.1:7416432-7442808 GCA_030014215.1 Clariallabes teugelsi | reverse complement strand
ATACACACAGTATATATGTATAATAATCTAAACCTAGGACTCTGGATTAATTTACAATAGTCAGTTTAAAATGAAGATGGAAAATAATCCTGTTTGCAGTATATATATATATAAAATATAATATTTTCTGTAATAAAAAAATATCTGGACAGTACTGTACATTTACGTTAAGGAGTATTTTCTGTCAAAATGCGTTAAAATAATCACTTCCATCCATCCATCCATCCATCCATCCATCCATCTAGGAACCTCTTTAGTCCAACTAGGGACCATGGAGACCCATAGTATTTTTGGCCATTTTTACCACCGTGGTACTACCTCCGGTCAACATTCACACACGTATTCAATAATAGTATTCACACACTACAGGCAATTTGGGACCAATTGGGGCCAATTAGTCAATCTGCATGTCTTTGGACTGTTGGAGGAAACCGGAGAACCCGGTTGCAGGAAACCGGGGAACCCACCAAATACGGGGAGGACGTGCAAACTCAACACACACAGATCCCAAGGAGGGAATCGAACCCGGACCCTGGAGGTGCGAGGCGACAGTGCGACAATAATTTAGACTTTGGTTAAATTTGTGCCACATATATTGAGCCGTGAGATGGGTGAGATGTGTGTGATCTTTTATCGTGGTGAGAATTAATGCAGATGCTACGTGCTGTAACTAACTGGCTACAACAAAACAACAAAAAGAGTAGAGGTACACAGAGGTCCACGTTAACCAGTACATGTTAGACGCGTGTCACTGACGGTCTGACCTGCTTCAGGTAATAAAAGCATTCCACGTAGACAGCCGGGTTATTAGGCTAGACTAATGAGACTAGCGTAATGAAGGAGGTTTTATGCTAGTCTCATTCAAGCCAAATTAGCACACTTAAAGCACCGTTCTTTGTTCTCACGCGTGCTTTAAAAAAGCCCTATTGTTTCACGGTGTTTAATTGGCCGAAGCTACGTCTGTCATCTTTTCTTTCAGGATAATGATACTGTTGGATGTAGAAATTATTATATTATACCGTATTACATTATATCATTAAAAAATGATGTCACGAGTGTCAGCGGGATAATATTTTGCCGTTTTTTTTCTTCTCTGTCTCGTTATGATCAACACGTCCGCGGTGACATTTAGAAATACCGTGCCACTACAGACGCTCAAGGCCAGACAGCACAGGTGTTTGTTCTGTAGCAGTCCATAATGGTGTTATCTCACGTATCCTGGATAACAGAGTGTTTGAATTGCCGGCTGTCTGTTTGCCCTTGACGACTGAGCCGAATTCGTTCAGGGAAACGCATCCCCCGTCATATTAATCGTCTTTTAATGGTATTTCCTTACGATACGTTAATATGTCCGTGTGTATGGAAAGGATTAAATGTTTCCTGTCGTAAGAAAGAGAAATTGCATGGATCTTCTACTGCATCGTCTAACACCGGTGTTTATCCTCCCTTTTGTTCTTTCAAGGTCCCTATTCTTTAAATGGATACCGCGTACGAGTTTACAGGCAAGACTCAGCCACTCAGTGGTTCACGGGCATCATTACTCATCACGACCTCTTCAGCCGCACTATGGTTGTGATGAATGACCAGGTAGGTACAGGCAGCTGAACCTGCCGGCGTTATTAAACCCGCACAGCGTTTCGATCCGCGGCGTCTGCAGTACGCTAGTGACCCGTTTGCGCTCTGTATCCTGACGCCTTGTCTGTCTCTAGGTACTAGAGCCTCAGAACGTCGATCCATCTATGGTACAGATGACCTTTTTGGACAATGTGGTCCATTCTTTGCTGAAAGGAGAAAACATAGGCATCACATCCAGACGGAGATCACGCTCTAGCCAGAATAGCAGCACTGCCCATGTGAGTAATGCTACTGCTGCTTGCAAGACTGCGCACACACACACACACACACACACACACACACACTCTCATACACTGCCTGTTTGTGCTATGCTGTGTGCTAGATGTGATTCAGCATTAATGTTCTGTGATAAATGGTAAAATCACATAGTCGCTGTATCCGTCTGTGTGTGTATGCTTTGCTCTGTGCGCTATTTGCCGGCCATGTGCTCTGTTCATAGCTAGCGTTTAAAGTAAAGTTCCTATGTGCTTAGAGGTCTTGTTTTTTTGTTTGTTTTTGTTTGTTTATTCTTCCTTTTTCGTTCATTTCAAGTATAAAAGTTTAGAGCCTTGTAGTATACTGGTCCCTTTATTATTAACAAGACGTCTCTGTTCCATTTTTTTTTTTTTTTCCTGTTTTGTTCTCTTCTCTTTTTTTGTTTCTTTGTGAAAAAACATAATTTGGGGATATGCAAGCAGACCACAGGAGGGAGACCAAGCGGCAACACAGGAAGCACTCAGGTACCGGGCCGCGCCCTCCCCCTCCCCCTCATAATAGCTTTAGACCTGTTAATCTAGACTCTGCATAACCCCTTCTGTAACACTGTAGTAGTGTTCTGGCTAGCCTCTGCATATCCCACTTGTACTGTTTTATGTTGTAGTTCATCAATAACTGCGTATCATTTTTTTTCTAACATTAATGAGTGGCATAGTCTATTAAATTATGGAGCAGAGAAAAGCCATAGGAACTCTCCTTTTCAGGCTAGTGCTGTGACTCCATTTTTTGATAGACTGTCTGTAGTGCAGTTGTTGACAGACGAGAATGTGTTCAAATGGAGTTCCCTTTCCTTTACCTCATGTACCTTGTTTCCCGTGACATGTTTTGGTTTATATTAGCCGTGCCAGTGGTTGTGGTGGATTTTTGCAAACATAAGCCAAATTGAATTCTTCCTCGTGGCTGACACCTGCCATCACTTTGTGTTTGTGTGTCCGCTTGTCTTGCGGATTGCTCACAGGGTCATTACACACGTGCCCAGGCTAACAGTCCCAGACCGGTGATGAACTCATCAGGCTCTGCCACCAAGCAGGGTTCGCAGTCCCAGCATGCTCAGCAGCAGGTATCCCAGCAGCACCAGCAGCAGCAGCTGCAGTCTTCGCCAGGGCAACAGCGTGGGTCCCGGTCAACCCGTAGGAAGGGATCAGACAGCAGCATCCCAGATGAGGAGAAGATCAAAGAGGAAAAGATGGACTCTGGAGGTGGAAGAGGAGGTAACATCCCACTGCATTGCACTAGTACTAGTACACTGACACTTCCTTTATAATGAGTTATTACATTTCGAATTATGTTATTATTCAAAATCACGCTGTTGCAGTTTGGTTTAAACCCTGACAAAGGCCTGAACAATAATGATATCTGTACTGCAATAGAAGCTTCCTTGATAACAAAAAATAAATAGATAGTATGACTGGTTAAAGGTTGTGTACTGGTGTGTCTCAATCAGGGGCTGCATCCTACGAAGGACTGATTTGAAATGGGGTTAAAAGTTTCACAACGTTAACCATCAGCAGTTCGGCTCCATAGACCAAACCGCCTCGTTTCGGTTTGGCCTTCGCTGTATTACACAGTCAGTGGAGATCGTGTATGCTTTGAGACACACCCAACAACAGAAAGAAGCAGTGTGGAACACGAGGGAGAAGATGAGTGTAGAAAGCACGGAAGAAATTGTCAATAGAAAAGCAAAGGTTAGCTCAGGAGTATGGCAGTTTTTTATGCTCAGACAGAGAACAGAGCACAGTTGTGTGTAAATTTGTGTAGAACATTTCCAGCCATTTTACAGTTCACATTGTACATTGTGGCCTTGAGACTGCTGGGATAGGCTCCAGGCCCCCCGCGACCCTGTATACAGTATAAAGCGGTATAGGCGATGAGTGAGCGAGAGTAAGTACCTCTCCGTCCTCGTGTGCCTTGTTTAAAAATGGTCTTGTAATAACTAATTAAAAATGATCAATAGTCATCTATATTGTCTTCTCTGAGAGCTGAAATCTGAATCATATTGGACTGAATTTGCCACCAAAAATTAACTGAGCCTGAATTCCATATATACTGAATGATGCATATAGGATAATACATGACGAATTACATAATTTTGGTGTTCTATATTCTATATATCTTGATCGGGGGTAGTCTCAGTGTGTGCCTGGTGAAAGCTTGTGAAAGCATTTGGTCATTGACCACAGGCACAGCACTAATAGTATTTCCTCATTAAGTTTCGAAGAAGGAGGAAGTACGCCCACTGCAGTCAAATGGACTTTTTCAGTGTTCATAAATGCACCATGAATTGCTCCATCATATTTAAGACAGCACTTATCATTCATGACAAGTTTAACCTAAGCAGAAATTGACATCATCCTTTGGTTAGTAGGATCTTTCTTGAAATGTTCATATTTCTGGTCCTGGCTGACCTCTCCTATGTGATTTTTTTTTTTTTTTTTTTTTTTGTGCTGCAGATATTTCTAGGAACAAATCAAAACAGATGGTGAGCAAGCGGAGGAAAGGTGAAGATGAAGAGAAGAAGGCTGGCCTTAAGCGGATAAAGACGGAGGCATCAGATCTTTCAGAGAGCAGCGACTCTGAGAACTCCAGTAAGAGGCTCCTGGACTCATCCTCAGAGCCGAGCTCTGAAAATGAACTGAAAAATAAGGGCATTTCAAAAGCCGAGGAGGAGGAGAAGTCCCAGAGCTGCAAGGCTCCAGAGGAGCCGGAAACAAACAGCAGGGCATCTCCCTGGGAGGAGGTATCTATGGTGGATACGCTTGTTAAGCCGACACCCATGGAAATAGTGCCCCCTGCCAAGAGCGAACATACAGGGGAGAGGAGGTCTCCGTTGCAGCCTTCCCTACTGCCCTCTCCCAGCCCCTGTCCACAACCTCAGAGCTTGGGTCCTGCTGAGGCTCAAGGGTGCATTGTGGAAATAAAAAGCACTGTGAAATCTCTGCCTAAGGAACATTATAGCACAGGGGCACCTAGAACCCACACACCAAAGTGTGTGATTGACATCACAGAAGACTCCAGTTCCCACTCCACCATGAGAGAGAACTCCGAGGCTGTGTCTGCCCTTTTGGCCTCTCAGAAACATGAAACCTGTGAAGCCAGACATTTGGTGCTAAACCCCTCAGTCTCCGAATGCAGGAAGCCAGAGGGTGAGCCGCAGCAGCAGCTAGGTCAGAGCCTGGGTAGCAAAAGCGAGTATGCCCACTCTGAGGTAATCCGACCCGTGACTTCGGTAAGCGAGTCGGCTGCTGTGGCGGAACGGGAAAGGGAGAAAGTACAGCAGCAGTACCCTTCAATCATGCCTTGCATCAAGAACGCCTCACTCGCTGAAGATGTGAGAAAGCCACAGAAACTTAGCTCATCACCAGATGTGGCCAAGTCCAAGTCCAACCCATCACCTGACACATTTAAGCCCAAGTGCAATCCCTCACCTGATGCCATGAAGTCAAAAACACACAGTGTTCTGGAGGCCATGAAGCCTAAACCAAACACTTCCCCTGAAGTGGCCAAACACAAAGGACGCTTCACCGACAACCCTCTATCTTCTGTTGCTCGCTTGGCAGGCAAGCCAGACACAGAAACCCCACGCTCCAGTTTCAAGCCTGTTCCTGCTCGCACCACTCTCTCTGAGTCCACCAAGAGCCCTCTCATCGTCGACAAAAACGAGCACTTTACAGTGTATCGGGACCCAGCACTGGTGCGGCCCACGGCTGAGACCAACCACGTTACTTACCTTCCTCCCCACCTCCATCCACTCCACAGCTCCTCCCATGCTACTTGCCTGACACCCAGCTCACACCACCACTCCCACCTATTGCCTGCGTCTTCCCTCAGCCAACACCACCCAGTGCACCATCCCTTGCTCCCCGCCGTGTTGCCTGCCATGCCACCGACCTCGCTGTTGAGTGGCCACCCTCGCCTAGACTCAGGTGGACTCGGCCATCTTGCTCTAGCTCACCACCACCACCCACACCAGCAACAGCAGTTTCTGCAACAGCAACCGGGCCCTCCGTTGTTGGCCCAGACACATGGTGGTGCCAACTTCAACCAGCTGGGCCTATACCCCATCATCTGGCAGTACCATAATGGCACACAGCCATCATATCCACCTGGACTTGGTCTGCCTGGGTCAAAGTGGGTACATCCAGAGAATGCTGTGAACTCAGATGGTAGTCTGCCAAGGGTAAGAATATCACTGGCATTATTGTATTTTTTAAAACAATGTTCAAGTCGATTACTAAATGGATGCAGTCTTTGTCTACATCTGTTTAAAAGGAGATATTAAAATTACTAGAGGCTGTTATAATTTCCGTTAATCTAGTATTTTTTGACTAGAAAGTTGTAGTAAAAGCCTCTTATGATGGCTCAAATAGTGAGACGAAGATGCGTTCAGATGAGGTAAAAACAGTCATAATGTGCGAAAGTCAGTTGTGCTTATAGTCACACCCTGATGTTACCTAGATGGATGTACACATCTTTATGTGTGTGTGTTTGTGTGTTACAGAACACCTCCAGCCCCTGGCTCCACCCGCCCACTCCTGTGAGCTCAGCCGACAGCCTTGGGATTCTGAGCCATGTCCCAGGTAGACCGGCCAGTGCTGACCCCCACAGGTCCCATAAGATCACATCACACTCCAGCCCTCCGCTATCCAAAACACCTGCAGATCTCCACAAAGGGTAAGTACAACCACACCCACACCCATAGCTCTGTCAGTTGAAAATACCTTATGACCTGAAATGAAACAAATTCTTGCTCATTTAGCAACCATGCTCATAACGGAATATATTTCCGTTTAAATGAATAGCTTTGGTTTCCTAAAGCTAGACAAGCTGACTCTAATCTGCTTCCATGGTGTATGTGGTAAGATATAATATAGTACAGACAAAGACATGGATGCAAACACAGTTGACCGCTCTTTTCTCAGGCTGCAACTGAGTCATAAGCGCTTATGGTTTGAAACGTGTTTTCTTTTTTTAACTGAGCTGTCTCAGCATGGCCTGCATGTTAAATATGTTGGCGATGGTAACATAATGATATGGTCTAGATTTAGATTCAATGAAAGTATGAAAAAGGCCATGTTACAGTTTGGGCTGAAAAAGTGGCCTGTATTATGTCAGTCTAAAAAATGGAAATGTTTTTTTTTTATTTTCATGAAATGTGTAACCAAGGACTTGTCAGTTGGATTTGATGTTTATTTTAAACAATATTCAAAAAGTTGAATCTTATCCCAAGAACACTGAATGCAAGGCAAGAATACATCCTGGATTGGACATCAGTCCATCCAGTGGCATTTCTTGTACTATTTAACTTATTTTTAATAAAAGCATCAAATTCTCTAATATTTTCCCCTTTCCCATCAGGGATTTGGAAAGCAAGGTTTTTGTGGATCCCATGCGTGACCTGGTAGCAGCTCACATGAAGCAGGAGCCGGACCGAAGCCGGACACCCAACAGTAAGGACTTGCAGCGTCTCTACATGGATTCATCTCTCATGAAGCAGCAAACGCAGCCTCCCCGCCTACCGTTGGACACACCCGACCGCGCCGTTAAGTACAAGGAGGAGAACCGCCGCATCCTACAGGAGAGCATTGAAGTGGCCCCCTTTACTGCCAAGATCCGGTCAAGTGAGCCAGAGCGTGAGCCCTATGCCCGTATTCCCTCCCTTCCTATTAGTGGGCCGCCTAAGGAGAATGAGCACTCGCCCTCCGAACTTTACAATTACAAGCACTCTGCTGCTCAGTCACTGCCGCAGAGCAACTATTTCACTACCCTGTCCAATAGCGTGGTGAATGAGCCACCCCGTCTCTACCCCTCCAAAGAGCTCAACTCTATTTCTGTCTCAGGTCCCCTGCCTCTCGGCACGTACACCAGTGGCGGAGGCAGCGCCAAGTCATTGTCTAAGCCTCCTCCGCTCATCAAGCACCAGCCAGAGGGTGAGGGCCTGATGGGGAAGATCAGTGAGCCGCTCAGTCAGCAGGTGGCCCTGAACCCGCTCAGTACCCCAGCGGCAGCCAGCGAACGACGCAGTCCAGCTGTCTCACCCTCAAATCAACTCAGGAGCATGCCTGCCCTTCACAGGGCACCTGTCTTTCACCCGCCCACCCAGCAAACACTGGACCGCAAGGAGGCTGGCTATGGTCGCCTCTCGCCGCCCACCCTCACCCCCATTCAGCCAGTTAGTGTGGCTGGGAAGGTGTCAGAGCAACAGAAGCCCCCCACTCTGCTGCCAGAGCTCAGGGAGGTGAAGAGCAACGTAGAGCTGGGCTCCAGTGAGCCATGGAGGCCCAGCTCTGACTCACAGAGCCACGATAAAGCAGCTCAGTGGCACTCAGACAAAACTCAGTGGAAGCCACAGGCAGCCACGGCCTCTGTTATTGTTCGCTCTAGAACTTGCATCAAGTATGACAGCTCTCCGAGCTCCAAGTCTGGCGCCAAGGAGACGTCTGGCAGTAGGCCAAATACAGGCAAAAACCAACTGGACTGCACCAAACTGGCTGAGACCAGAGAACCTGGCAGAGTTATTCAGCAAAACACAAATAGGGAGGATATTTTTTTGCAGTACAAAAAGAACTTTGTCCGAATCGCCCAGGGCAGTTTTCCCAGCTCTGCGGTAGCTGTTGTTAACTCTGTGTGCAATAGCAGTACTGATGTAACCACTTCTGCCTCTGCTGCTTCCACATACAATGCGCTGAGTCGAGCCACAGCTGAGCTACCTTATCCCACCTCAGCACATCCAAGCAGCAGTAACATTACCAGACTGGAGGGACCTGTACCCAAATGCAGGACTCCCACGGACTCTGAACTCCAGGAGTGCAATGCCAGGACAGCTTCCCCCAGTGGCCAGCTCCCGCAGCCTGGTTTGGCCCCAGCTCCTCAGCCCTACTCTGGGAACTTCATCCACCTGAAGAAGCACAAGGCCGCCCTGGCTGCTGCCCAGTCTCGTGGCTCAAGCAGTGCCTCAGAGAGTGAAGGCAGCAGTCGATCCTCTCAGGAATCACCCACCATCACCCAGGACCGCGCCTCACCAGGCAACCCAGCCAGCAAAGCCAGCCCCTTACCCAATGGTCAGCCATCACAGATGAACCAGCCCAATTACCACAAGCTGAAGAAAGCATGGCTCACTCGGCACTCAGAGGAAGATCGCAACACTAATAAGGTGGAGAAGACATCCAGTGTTGTCTCTGAGATCATTAAGCCATGCACGGTGAACCTAGTAGCATCCACCTCCAGCGATGCGGAAATAGGCAAAGATGGCAAATGCTTAGAGGATAAAATGAGCCAGGAGGACAGGAAGTCGCGACGAGGTCCCGCAAAGCGGGCACACGAGTCAGGATCGGACAGCGCTGATGACTCGGATGGCAGCGACAGCAAGCATGAGCAGAGGGCCAAAAGGCAGCCTAAGCCCACCTATAAGAAAAAGCAGAATGACATGCAAAAGAAGAAAGGAGAAAATGACAAGGACGAGGATGACGTCAAGCCCAATGGCATTTTCAAAAGCGCCAAGGAGAAAACCAAACTCAAACTGGCCAGTAGCAGTAAGTTTTTAATGCTTTGTTTATAGGAATAATACTTTTTTTTTTTGCAAATAGGAGGTCTAAAATGAGAGCAAGCAGACAGTTGAGGATGAAGGCAGGAGTTAGAGAGCCTCTAGCAGAGGGGCCCTCAAGCCTAAAACTCCGAGTCCCCATCCCCCTGGCCCTGTAGAAAGGTGTTAAAGAGCTGTATGTCTCTGGGGATAGAGGATTTCCTGAGTCTGTTGAGCAGGTCTGAGTATACCAGATAGAGAACTGTTTTGATTTTTTTTGGATTTTCTCCATATGACAAAAGGAAGCAAAAACAATTGTGTATGTTGCATAACAAAAGAGACCATAAAATAATATGTATACTATTTTATAGCGTCTGCAGGATATTAGGTAGAGCATTCCGTTTCCTTACAGAAATTACAATAAGTTTCTTGTGTATTCATGTGAAACTATCAACAACCATATAGCTAATAAATAATAATAATCATTACAAAAATAGGATTTACAATGTTGCAATGTCCTTGACATCCTCCTTATGGTGATGTTTTTGATTCCTTAAGAGAAAGATATTGTCAGAAACAGACAGGGATTATGGGTGTATGGGTGGGGGTGTGCTCACATCTGGACTGCAGCTGTGGAGGTTTCAAAGCTGCTATAGGAATGCTCAACTTTTATGTGAAATAAATCTTGCCAAGGCATGTTAAGTGCTCTTCTAACCGGAGCGCTTTTAGCAGGCCCCTCATATTATTGTTACATGCAGAGAGGAGCCCCCTTTGTAACTCAATATGTGTTCTAATACACTCGGTCACCTTGAATTGTCATGTTTCATAACTGTGGTCATAATACTGAGCCGGTGAAGTCACCTGGGTGTGACTGAATGCTGAAAACCTAGACCTCACTTTAATAGGCTCGCACCGTCCGACTAACACTACATTTATTTGTTTTCATTAGGGCCTTAGTATCTATCACACATGAGCCTGAAGCACATCCCTAGAACCTAACATGATAAAAATTAATTATAGTGGTAGTATTGGTTTTGTAGGATTTCTCAAATCGGATGTAGATTTTCTCATGATACTTGGTCTTTACTTATTATTATTTTACCAGCAAAATATGCAGAAAGGAAATAAGATCCGAAGCATATCAGTTAATATTGTGACGCCTCTTAATATATTTTGTGTGTGTGTGTGTGTGTGTGTTCAGATGGTATTCCTCGCTCAGTGCTGAAAGACTGGAGGAAAGTGAAGAAGCTGAAGCAGACGGGTGAGTCCTTCCTGCAGGACGATTCATGCTCAGAGATCGGCCCCAACCTGCAGAAGTGCCGCGAGTGCCGCTCGATCCGCACCAAGAAAGGAGAAGAGCCCACCCACTCGCCTGTCTTCTGTCGCTTCTACTATTTCCGCCGGTAAGAGAGTCACAGACACCAGGGATCAAATCTAGTGCTCTGGTAGTCTAGCTCCAGTTGAGAACGGCTCCTGTGACTTGGGGTCTAGACGACCCGTCCTCCGTGTACTAAGCATGATCTGTTTTTTTCTTTTTTTTTATTATTCCTATGTTGTCTACTGGTCATTTGTAATCCTCTATTAGAGGAGTCTATCATGTGCGATCTCAGGCTGTGCCTGGCCTGCCCATGTTGTCATACTGACATCACTCCAGATTTGGGCAGTTTCATGCAGCAGACCACTCAAGTTCTTTTCATAACCCGAACTGGCGTGGACATTAAAACTTGTCCAGAATGAGGAGGGTTAGGAAAATGTGGTTTTGGGGCCTGCCGAAAAGAGCTTGTCTTTCCATTTCTTACTCCTACACACACACACATGCACATATCGTACTCTTTCATTACTTTAACATTCACTTTCGTTCTGAGAAAAGGAACAGAACTGTCCGAGCTCTTTCAATCGTTGTCTCGCATGTCTACTTCACCCGTTCACGTCCCCTCTATTTTTTATTTTTTTCCCTGCAGCCTTTCTTATAGTAAGAATGGAGTAATCCGGATCGACGGCTTCTCGTCCCCTGACCAGCACGACGAGGAGGCCTTGAGTCTCTGGGCTCCAGATGCATACGAAGAGACCGATCTGGACCTGGATACCTCCAAATACATTCTCAGCTACATCGGAGACAAGTTCTGCCAGCTGGTCACGAGCGAGAAGACTGCAGCCACATGGATCAAGAAAGACGGTCAGACTTTTCTTCTTTCTTTCTTTTTTTTTTTATGCGATGGCTATTTAACAACTGTATTTAAATATTTCAAGACTAACCTGATTTATAGTGCTGAATGACAGAAAATGTGGCCCAGATAAACTCCAGAAACATTCTTGTTACAACATTACCCATATTGTAGCTTTTGTCTGCTGTCTGAAGAATATGAAATTATCCCATCTGTCAGACTGTTGTTTTTTAACAGGGAGAGAGAGAGAGAGAGAAAATTCTAGCAATCTGCTCCATGAACATCCATTTTATCCAGACTCTGTTTGCTTTGCCTTGCAGCCAAAATAGCCTGGAAACGGGCGGTGAGGGGGGTGCGTGAGAGCTGCGACGCATGCGAAGCCACATTGTTCAACATTCACTGGGTGTGCCAGAAATGTGGATTTGTGGTGTGCCTGGACTGCTACAAGGCGAAGGAGAAGAAGAGCTCCAAAGGTCAGTTTTTGTTTTGATATGCGGTTGAGCACGGGGAGGGGTCACACACCCAACCTCATCAGCGTCTCTACATCGCGCCTGCTGCGAACAGGCCGGGGCAGATGGCGCACTTTCCCGCCAAGTCTGGGCAGTTTATCTTCTTACCTTCTGTTTAATAAGGACATTTTCAGGAACATGCTGAACTAGCGCTTCGACAGGACTGACGGCGTCATGCCCGCTAGTTAGTTCGTTCAGGCTCCATGAAACATATTCGTTCTAAAGTAAACAGATTGAGTGACTGAAATCTTCCCATCCTCATTCCCAGACTTGTTTGTCTCCGCAGTACATTGAGTCACTTCAACCTTAAGCGATCGGTTCCTTCAAGCCCTAAACATCATTTCTGCTGAGTCATGCTCATGTTCCACTCCGTATTAATTAGAGCTATAAACACCCCGGCTCCTCCACGGCACGGCTGGATGGAGAGACACTGTACTGTTTTCATTTAATTATTCTATGTGCCTGTTTTTTTTTTTTTTTCTAAGAGAAAAAAGCTGTCATAATTTCCCTCTTGTGAGTAATGTTACTTTTATTGGTTCACAGACAAAGAGCTGTATGCCTGGCTGAAGTGCGTCAAGGGACAGCCGCACGATCACAAGCACTTGATGCCAACGCAGATTATTCCAGGAACAGGTAAAAGAGCCACACCGAACACACACACATCACTTTTGCCACAAACTTTTCCTCTTTTGGAAAATGGGGGAAAAAGTAAGTAAAAAAAAAAAAGTCTCCTGTTAGGTAACTGGAAATGAACTGAGCTCTGAATTACTTCGCCACTCATCTCCTGTCCGCAGTCGGGTTCCACATGCTTTCCCTTTCCAGAGTGAAAAACAAGCCCTTCTGCACAGTCGGCACCCTGCGAGTCTAGAACAAAGAGCTGTTGTGGGGCTCGAGGGTTATTTGTCAGAGTGCCGAGATTGCATAGAGCATAGTTCATAGCTCTGAATGTGTAGGCTCGCGCTGAATTCAGCAAAACAGAGCCGAGTCCCATCGACCTTTGCTTTGCCCGTCCTCCTTCTCTTTTCAGTCGTATTTAACTCTTTTGGTTCGAGAACATTAAGACGAACGAGGCCTTTTTGTGTTGCGTTGCAGTCTTGACGGACCTGGTAAATGCCATGCACATGCTCAGGGAGAAGTTTGGCATCAAAGCACACTGCGCCTGTGCCAACAAGCAGAACATCCTCAGCAAGCTCCCATCCACTAACGGCGTTTCTCAGGTCTGTATTCGTTACCGAACACACCCTCGCTCATGTGCTCCTGCATACAGTACGTACAGCTCTAACTATCCCGCTTTCCTCCCACAGGTCCTTCAGAACGTGCTGAACCACAGCAACAAGCTTTCCCTGTGCAAGCCTGAGGTTGGCCAGCACAACCTGGGACAGAAGGTGGAAGCGAACGGGGGCAGCAGCCCCGCCAGTGACACTAGCACTGATAGCAAGCTCACACCACCCGAGTCTCAGTCACCACTGCACTTTCTGGCCGACTTGGCCGAGCAGAAATCCCGGGAAGAGAAGAAAGGTGAGTAAAAACAGAATGACTGGGGAAACTGCAACTCCTAAAGCTGGCGTATTTGACAGGAGCGCCTTACATTTAGCAGTGTAACATACCGTCTCACAGTCCCAAGTGCTTACCCAACCAGATGTTTATCCAGCATATCAGTTGGCTTTACATGCCGCGATGACGGACTTCTCTCCAAAACGGAGTTCCGGTTAGACGGATGCTGGATATGCGGGCTTCGGCACAAAGCGGCCCATTCATAGAGCGAACTGAGTCATGTCTCATCTGTTATTATACCGACGCAAGGATCTCACAGTCACAGTTCTGGCAGTGAATGTAGTGCACATTCGCCGTCACTGCTTGATTTAACGTGTCAGGTAATTAGTAAGTCCATTCATGACGGTTAGTCATGTGTTATAGGAAGTAAAGCCAAAAGCTATGCACTGCGCAAGAGCCATTGTGAATTAACAGCGTGTAACATGCTTGTCAAAGTTTTTTTTAATGAAAATATGTTGTGTCTCATCCTTGCAGAGAATAAGGAGTCGGCTATAGGGAAGGTGAAGGAAGAGAGCACGGATGCTCTGGAGACTTTGCACTGTAAAGCTTCATCTCTGGTGGCCAACAGCACAGAGCAGGGCTCCACACTGCGAGACCTGCTCACCACCACGGCCGGAAAACTGCGCCTGGGCTCTACCGACGCCGGAATCGCGTTCGCCCCGGTTTACTCCACTGCCTCACAGGTAGAATCGCATGATACATATATTTAGGCATTTGGCAGATGCCCTTATCCAGAGTGGTTGAGGGTTAAGGGCCTCATGGGGTTTGAACCTGGGACCTTCCGGACTATAGTCCAATGCCTTAACCAATGAGCTATATATATATACGTATATATACACACACACACACACACACACATACACACACAGTATATAGTTCAATTATTAATTCAGTGGGAGATACAGTAAATGAACTATGACTTCGGTTTTCAGACTACAGGAGATCAGTGTTTGTTTCTTTTTCAATATTTGTAATTGCAGTAGTAATAATAATAATAATAATAATAATAATAATAATAATTTGTCTCTGTCTCCCATGTGTCTCTGCTCAGACGGGGAAAAGCGGTCGCACTATGCCCAACATCCTGGATGACATCATCGCTTCAGTGGTGGAGAATAAGATACCGGCGGACCGCAGCACTAAGCAGAGCCCGAAGGCTAAACCCCTGGAAGAAGCCAAGGCCGAGAGAAGGAAACAAGCCGAGGACGTGGCCGAGCAGCACGCGGACATCCTCCACTGCTGGCTATATGACCGTCGGCTGCTCTGGCTCAAAGACCACCGCAACGGCAACAACTGGAAACTGTTCAGAGAGTGCTGGAAGCAGGGACAGGTTAGTCACGCCGCTGCAAACCACTCAGCGCATCCTGGTTAAGTGTGTGCCGTGCACGTCTAGAAAATAACAAGGTTTGTCTGCGAAACAAAGAAGGCAAGAGCAGAGTATGAAGGCTGTTTATGTATTATATTACGTTCTCTTTTCCCCTTCTGGCTTTTCAGCCGTGTGCTCGCGCAGGGCTTCAGCACCCCCTGCTGGAGAGGCGTTTTTATTATTTTCCTCTCTGCGGCTTTTATTCTTCTCTCTCCCCGCTGTTCCACGATGCGCGCCTGCTCCCAGCACCAAAGAAAAGCGTACAACGTTAATGAAAACGTGGTGTGCTTAAGCATGATCCAGCTGTGCATGTTGTTGTCTGAGAACGGACGCAGGTTCGCGCATCAAGGAGGCACGTGGAGGTGTTTATTATTATTACGTGCTGTTAAAATTAAGATCTTGCGTCCACGAGTTGGAGTCTGCCTCTGAAAGCAGGAGCATTGCACACATACACACACACACACACACTGATGTATTACATATTGTAGTAGTTAAGGTTTATCCCCCCCCCCCCCCCTCCTCCAGGCTTCATATTTTCCACTGTGTGAAAAGGGGAACGGTCTGAGAGTTGCTGTGATCCTGGCTGTCATTATAGGCCCATTTCCTCTGTGGTGTTTTTCCAGCCTGTGCTCGTCTCAGGGGTTCACAAGAAGCTCAACGCCAGCTTGTGGAAGGCTGAAGCTTTCAGCCAGGAGTTCGCCGACCACCAGGGGGATCTGGTGAACTGCAAGGACGGCGTGGTTTCCAACTCGGGCATCAAAGAGTTCTGGGACGGCTTCGAGGACCTGACAAGTGAGTGGTCCTGAAAAACGTCCGCTTGTGTCGAACAGAATATCGATATTATCTGTAATCAGATTTTCCAGATGTGTCCCTTTCCTTCATGTTTTTTCTTCTCTTTTTATTGCTTTCTCTACTTCAGAACGGCCCAAATCCAGAGACGGCGAGGCGATCGTGTACAAGCTAAAAGACTGGCCCTCAGGAGAGGAGTTCATGGCTCTAATGCCTTCTAGGTATATTAGAGATGTAGAGTTTGTTTTTTTTATTTTTTATTTTTTTACATGAAAAGAGAGTGTTAAGTGGCTGTGTGTGTCTAGGTATGATGATCTGATGAAGAACCTCCCTCTGCCTGAGTATTCAGACCCGGAGGGGAATTTGAACCTGGCTTCCCATCTCCCCTCGTTCTTCGTGCGACCTGACCTGGGCCCTCGTCTCTGCTGCGCATACGGTACCGTCTCTTACCGCTACACATTCCTAGCGTCTAACGTCTCTTCTCTCCCTTTCTTTTATGTAATGAAAATAATATTGCTCGCAACGCATGTCTTCTCGCTTGGTAAGAAAGCCGGCTACGAATTTGAAACCAGCTTCTCAAGCATCATCAGTATGTTTATATCTGCAACGTCTATGAAAATCTATGCTTTAAGGATTTGTACTTGTGTAATGGTTGTTTTTTTCCCTCTGCTTCAGGTGTTGCGTCATCTCAGGAGCAGGACTTCGGCACCGCCAACCTGCACATGGAGGTGTCCGACATCGTCAGCGTGCTCGTTTACGTCGGAGTGGCCAAAGGCAACGGCGTCCTCTCGAAAACCGGTAAGTCTTTCTCCTACCTCTGTCCTTTCTTCTTCTTTTTTTTTTAAACAGAATAGGCTGAACTAGGCCAACCTTCATTTTCACAAGGAAAGCCAGGAACAGAGGGAAAAATCATTCGACCGCTCTGCCCCCCCCCATCCGCCCAAACCCCCTTGCCTTTTTGGAACCAAAGTGGGCTTTTTTTTCTTTTTTTTTTTTTTTTCTCTCCCTGCTCTCCTCTGTCACAGAGCTTGGAAAGACACACGGTACAGACTTTAAGGACTTCTGGAAACAATATACTGTTGCTTGGGTGGGGGTTATGAGCATCTGGACGAGTTGCAGGAGATTTTTTTTTTGAGCGATCACGTGGCTGAGGCTGTCGTTCGAGCGAACAGACGCTGAGTGCGCTCTCTCTCTCTCTCTCTCTCTCCGGACGCCATTTCTTCCTCCCGGCGCAAAGATAGACTTTAAGTGAACAAGTGCTAATGCCTGCAGCTGTCGTCTCCGGGTACGAACTGTGCCGAAAGTTCCTTTTAGAAAACTGAAAGGATTACTGCAGAGCTGGCAAGAGCCAAGCCCACAGCACCCAGTGTTTCAAGCCCACACCTCCTTTCCTTTGTGTCTTGGCAGGACTCAGGTCTGGCACTGTGCCTCAGCTGTGCCCTGTCTCCTGTCAAGAAAACTTTACTTAGCTGCTTTCGTTCCTTCCTTTTCTCCCACCTTCCCTCCCTCCCTCCCTCCCTCTCCCTCCTCATCTCATCCCGTTCTGGCCGGCCTCTATTTATAGCGCTCTTGTCTCCTGGGCTTAGCGCAAAGGGAAACGCGTTAGAAAAGCTGACGACGCCCACTCGCCTCTTCAGAATTAATTTTGAAACCTTTTTTTTTTTTTTTTTTTTTTTTTTAAAACCCCTTCAAAGGAGGACGCCAAGGCTGTTGTCAGGCAGCATGTCTTTGTTGTATGTTAAGCTGACCGTGTAATATTTACTGTGTGTTTTACGCGCCAGCTAATATATTCATGCGTTTTGTCCCCAGGAGTGCTGAAGAGGCTGGAGGAAGAGGATATAGACGACAATGTGAAGAAGAGATTAAAGGACTCGAGCGAGACTCCAGGAGCCCTGTGGCACGTCTACACGAGCAAGGACGTGGAGAAAGTCAAAGAATTCCTGCACAAGGTTACTACTTCCTTTTCTGTCCCTCTATTTCTTGTGCTACCTTGTTATCTCCGTCCATCCGGTGCCGCGTTAGTCGATGTCCTTATAAAACCCTGCATTCCTCCCCTAAGGGAAGCTTTATATGGGACGTCTCTTCCTTTAAACTGCCCGCTCTCGGTCAGACACCGTCATGCAGAAGACGGCAGGGTTAACGGAACGTTTCTCGAAGCTCTCCTCGGTTTGCCCTTTGCCTTTACGTGCAGCAATTACAGGGCAAATGAGAAACTAAACTACTTTACAGCATACGCACTTTATTGTCGGGTCGGTTGTCTGGTATTCGCAAGAAGTATTCATTAGCTGAACTGGCTACACCGGCGGTTACATGTGGATTTTTATGAATGTGAATAAAAGTTTAAGTAATGCTTAGTGGGGGGGAAAAAATAAATCGCTACAAACCAATATGAGAGGAAAAACAAGGGTAAAAAATGTAACATGGTTTACAAAAGTGCAAGTGAAGGTCGTATCCTTTCCCGAGTTACGAAAATAGATTTTTTTATGGTCATCGGTGCAATTATCTAATTTGCTAGGCCAGATGGCCTGATTATTTATTATTTATTCACTTGTCATGTGAAGAAAACATTATGATTCAGATTCTCTAAAGCAATATATGATACGATGAAACACGTGAAGGAGAGCAGTGTGAAATCGAACGAGAAGAAATCAGACTTTAAATATTAACTGAAATTATGAATAATTGAGCCAGTATGCATGGCAAGGCCATCACATGTCTAGATAAGATGTCCACTCTCACATCATATATACAGCTTTATCCTGTGTACAGGGTCTCAGGGGGATCTCAGGAGACTTAGGGTACTAGACAGGGTGCCAATCTATCACAGGGCTCACACACACACATACTCATTCATACACTACAAGCAATTTGGGTGCGCCAATTAGCCTAATCTGCATGTCTTCGGACTGTGGGAGGAAACCGGAGAACTCGGAGGAAACCCACCAAGCACGAACTCCATGCACACAAACCCAGAGGCGGGAATCCAACCCGGACCCGAGGAGGTGCGAGGCGATAGTGCTAACCACTAAGCCGTGCCTCCTTTAATGATTTTTTAAAAACACCAGAGTCAGTCAAATTCAATATTCATAATCAGTCTGTCAAAATCATTTACTTCGATAATATTTAATATTTTAAATGCGTCCTGTGTGATGGGATTATGATGTACACTCTTGAAGATCACTTAGTAAAATATAAGAAAAACTAGGAACTAAGATCACTTAGTAAAAAAATAAGAAATAGTAAAATATGGGATCTTTAACACAAGTCAACACAAGTCTCAGAGCTCCATCAAAGTGTGTGTTAATGCTCCAGCTGACATACCTCGCAGATACAGTAATGCATTTTGTAGTACATTTCCTACACACTCTGCCTCCAAACTTGCTAATTTAATGTCCACGTAAAGCAGAGCTGTGCATAAAGACATGGGGGAGGGTCACATTATGTGATGTCACATTAGGGGGAAAATCGAATTGGTTTGTTTAAGCCCCAGCCAATACAAAAATGGATAAAGGATAAAAAGTGTGTTTCTCACTTTGTTTGTACACGCACATTGAAGACCCGTCTGAATATCTAAAAATTAGAAGGGAAATTTTTTTTTAAAATTTTGCCTAATAGATCCCCTTTCAAGCACATTTCGAACTGTTGGTCTGGAAGACATCTGGTTACTGAGTTTTGATGCATCCTGGAGAACATGAAGTATGTAATCGCAGAAAGAGAAAAAACGCATAAAATACCTAATAATTGCATGCCTGGAAATCATGTTGAAATGCCTCAGATGATACATAAATATTATGCGATCGTGCATTGGAGCAGAGAGAAAATCAGCTGCTTCTTGTAGCTTCTCCTGTTCATCAGAACACACAGATAAAACATTTAGCAAAAACAGTCCATAAACACGATTAACCAGGACTCGCTGGACGTTTCCGTCTGAATATAAATGCACAGAGGGCTGATGAAGAACATGTGTGCAACTCCAGTGGAAACTGCGCGTATGAAACCTGAACACAGGCGAGGTATTTTAGTGCAGGTGTAAACAGCGATCCGTGTCAGGTCTCCGCTTGTGATCGGGTCACTCGAGACACGTAAATCCCAGGTGCGGACAGGCCCGCTGTGTCTGACCTAGTGTCATGTTTTTTTCGTGATTTGCAGATCTCTAAGGAGCAGGGTGCGGAGGTCCTGCCAGAGCACGAGCCGAGCCGGTACCTTAGCCGTAAGCAGAGGCAGCGTCTGCTTGAGGAGCACGGCGTACAGGGCAGCACCGTCGTCCAGTTTCTGGGAGACTCTGTCCTCGTCCCTGCTGGAGGCATGCACCAGGTTAAACACCTCATCTCCCTTATATATATATACAGTATCTCTGCTTTGTTTACAGAAAGTCTAATTACAGTATGCATCTCAGCAGGAGGGTGAAAATGTTAAACGAATAAATGCGTAGTGTCCGCTGACGGCCACGCACTCATTCTTTTCCCCGCACTCTCTTTCTCTCTCTCTCCTCCACAGGTGCAGAACCTGCACAGCTGCGTTCAGGTGATCAATGACTTTGTCTCGCCGGAGCATGTGGTGCACTCCTTCCACTTAACCCAGGAGCTGCGCTCCTCCAAAGAGGAAATCAACTACGAAGATAAGCTACAGGTACGAGCCACTTCTCTCACACTACCTGAGGGGTTTCTACACACACCAGCGCGCAGGTCTCGGGGCATCTAATCTTGTTATCTGATATCTAGAGTGCGATCGTAGTGCTGTAGCGTCCTCAGGAGGGGAATCGGGTTCCTTTTCAGTGTCTCCGTTCCTTCCGCTATGGTCTAAAGACCGAACGCTGTAGGATGGGACACTTCCTAGGGGAGAGGGAGGGGGAAAAACAATTCTGTGATAAACTTGCGTCTGACTCCTAAAGAAAGGACGTCATTATTCCTTTCCTATTTATTACCTTATGTACTTTTGTTGCTGTTGCTTCCAGGCGTATTGGAGTAGATCTGGACTATATTTACTAGAAAGCGTAGCTGGAGTGCCCAGAAACTAGAGACTGATTTCCTCCTGCCCTCTGGACCTTCATATTAGTGTCGAAGCTGATGTGTGATACCTGTTGAACCCTACGCTGTTTTTATCAACAGTAAAATGAATAAGAATGACTACAGCAGTAATACTGAGCTAATCATGTTGTAGATCTAATACTGCAAAAGGACGTAGATCACAGAGATGCTGTTTTCTCCACCACTGCCAACAGTTTTCTGTTGGGTTTAGGTCTGGAGATGACCCAGGCCATGGCTCCAGAAGCTGAATGCCAATTTCTCACTCATTTTTTCATTTAATTAGGACAACTCTTCAGCCAGATACACGATTGGGCCAAACCTGCAATGCCAATATATCGAAATACATATACTTCAGTATCGAGTTGGTCCTCAAGATGTCCACAAGATTTTTGAGTGTTTCTGTGGGAATTCGTGCCCGTTCATTCTGTAGAGTATTAATGAGGTCGGGCACTGATGTTGGACGAGAAGGCCTGGCTCACAATCTCCGCTCCAGTTCGTCCCCAAGGTGCTCGATGGGGTTCATATCAAGCCAGTCAAGTTCTTCGAAACCGAACTCATAAATCCATGTCTTTATAGTCCTTGCTTTGTGCACTGGGACAGTCATGATGGAATAGAAAAGGGCCTTCTCCAAACTGTTGCCACAAAGTTGGAAGCGTAGCATTGTCCAAGATGTCTTGGTATGCTGAAGCATTAGGATTGCCCTTTACTGGGGATAAGGAGTCTGATTTGATTGAAACACCTTGACAGATACTTATAATAAATAATATAATACATGGCAAAGCTTGTCTGAATACCTTTGGTCACCACTGTACAGTATGTAGGTGCCTTTTGTGCTAGAAACTCTTAATCTCTTAACATTTCTTTCCTCAATTGTCTTTATAGTTAATAAAAACCACTAATTCTTATTTCCTATAAAATATAACGGAATCTTTAGCAACACATCGATTCATATGGAATGTTAAACCAAGATCAGTTTCTGCTAATCATTTTAAAGAAATGTACACACACACACACACACACACACACACACACACACACACAACCACACACATACACCAAATAACACTGTTGACATGATGAATTCAGACAGAAATAAAACCCCATGACAATACATGAGATTTATTATATTACATTACATTACATTACCCCACCCTCAAATAAAAACCAACGCAGTTCAAATAGGACTAAAGTTAAAACACTCTTGCTGGCAAAACTTATAAAATGGTTACTATGCTTTGAGGCAGTCAGCGGTTAAATGAGAGGACAGTAAAACGAGTTTTATTTAAACGTTTTTTAACCAGACGTCACATCCAGTTGTGCTTTTTTACACTAGACGGTGACGTCAGTCAGTATGTGATCTGACACGACCACACCACACCGCTCCGATCAGGAATAAAGTAGGACCTGATCTACAGTTGATATAATTAAACTGGAATTTTGGACGTATAGTTTTTTAACCTAGCATCCGGGACAAAGACATTTCAAACCTTTTGAATTTATGTATCTTTTGTGTGTAGACTCTAAAGCGCTTTTATAGTCACTAGTGCTTCAGAGATTACTTCGTATCCATGACAACTCAAAACGAGGAAACCAGGATGCATGTGCATGAAGATGTGTAATAATAAGCACATATTACCAGAGAGCTTGAATCGAAGAACAAACACATTTAAGTCAAGAGGCTATCACATTTGACTCATGCTACCGGCTTACTATTTAATATAGTTAGATTAATTATATAATACAGAGTAGGTTAATGAAATTGTCTGGGGAAAAATGCCATGAGACGAGTGTGGTCTGTACAGTATCACTCACTCACTCATCGTCTATACCGCTTAATATACAGACCATATAAGTAGGACGCACTGTACTGTATATTAACCTGAAACCTGTTTACATATTTGTGTATGTGGCTCATAGACGTGAGCTCGACCCAATATTAGTACAGTGAAAGTGTTCTACATCCAGTATCTCCAGACGTAGACTCCACAATGAAATCTGAAATCTTATCTTCGTTTTATGTTTAAGTCTCCATGCTCATTCACTCACACACACGCTCTCTTTCTCTCACACACACATTAGCAGCGTCTGCGCTCCATTTTCCCCATCGCTGCGCGCGGCCCCGTGCTTTGTGTCGAGTATTTCTTGTATGCATTTTCACCTTTAATAGCCGAGCTTGTAGAACTCATTAGTCTTTCAGCAGACGACGTCTAATAGATGTTTTTCAGCAGCGGCGCTCGCTCTTTGCTAAATGCACAGCGTCCATTAATGAGTTGCTGTGTGATTTAGTATTTTAGCCCCTTTTTTTTTTTTTTCTTCTTTCCCCCTGTCGAAGGCTATTCAACTTATTTAAAGCACATGAGTCAGAGTCTGGCTGTAATCCATAATTGTCCACACTGACACACACTCTCTCTCTCTCTCTCTCTCTCTCTCTCTCTCTCAGGTCAAGAACATCTTTTACCACTGCGTAAAGGATGCTGTGGGAACATTAAAGCGGTGCAGTGCTGAGGCTCAGGAGGAAGAGGAGGCGAACTCATGACCCTTCCTCATGCTGCTGTCAGCACGCCTTCATCACTTAACCCCAAATATGCACACTAACCTTCGCGTCCTGAACCTCCAGTGCCAAGCAGACTTTAATCGAAGACAAAAAGAAAGACAGACGTTATTTATTTGTTACTGACACCACAGCAGTATAGCCCAAACGCATCAGGATAACTGTGATTTTACAGAAAAGAAACAAACAAACAAAAAAACAACCTGAAGATAATCCGCAAGCAGCAGCACTGCTTTTCAGACTCTTATTTGTTCGTCTGTTGTTCTGTTCGTTTTTTTCTTTTCTTTTTTTTCTTTTCATACTGTATATTGTTCATGTGAAAATTATGTATTTATTTTTTAGGAGGTCTACGCTTTATGTTCTAGATCAAATGTAAATGTGACTTGTACAGTTTGCTAAATGGGATCCTGACGCAGCTCACTACATTGAGACAGTAACTGTGAGACGGGATCCGAACACCAGCTGTTGCCTGTACTTTTGGGAATCGTTGCTGAAATCGCAGTCCTCATGCCATATCTTTTGAGAGAGAGAGAGAGAGAGAGAGAAAAAAAAGAAATTTTAACTGCCAAACTATTGTAAACATTGTAAAGTTATATTATGTAAAGAAAGCCTAAATGAATAACACACGTCAGCATTTTATTAAGAAGTATTCACTGTAAAATGGAGACATTTACAAAAAAAAAAAAAAGTTGTAATTTATTTAAGAAAAATTGTCGTTTCTTTTTTCTCTTTTTTTTTTTTTGGTTAAGATTTACTATGGTGAAGTTTTGAAGTTGATTAAAAAAAAATGAAAGACTTACTATGCTGTGTAAATATATACATATATACATTCACTGATGTATTTTTTTAAAAACACAGCTTGCTTCAATTTCAGATTTTAAAAGTGCAAGTGTTACATGCTTTGTACATTGAAGTTCAAAGGGTTTTACATTTTCCATTAAAATGGATTTATCAGACGGCCGCCTTTTTGTCTTTTCTAAAGCAACCCCCCCCCCAACGATCGATGATTTACTGAGGAGCTGCTAATAAACGGATCGGCCACCTGCACATCCTTTTCTCAGCTCCTTCTTCATTCCCAAAGCTGAACATGTCTGTGCATGTTAATGAGTCCGGCCTGGAGAGAGAGAGAGGGAGAGAGAGAGTCAGGAAAAAAAAAAAACTGCACGGCTGCCCTGCGTGCTCCAGTCAATACATCTCCATAATGTACACGTATCGATCCATGCAGTTCAGGGAGCAGTCGTGCTGCTAATAGCTGATGGCGCGTGTCATGTGTTTAATCATTAGAGGAGCTTACAAAGAAACTCTCCGACTCTCTGTCCATCTCACACAGACAGCTCTCCTGCACCTCATTGTGTGTACGTGCGTGTGTGTGGCTTCATTAATAAGCCTCAAACATCAAAGCACTCAGCTCCCGACACATACGAGGACACACACACACACACACACACATCAGAAAGAAAGAAAACAGGAGCTAAAGCTCCATTAGAAAGCGACTCTTTTATAAATCTCACTCTCACTACAAAAGCCAGTGTTGATGCAGACGGCTGTTCAAGTTACATGGGCTACACACACACTGCACAGACGTGATGTCTGGCTGAGGATTATATTTCTCTCATATGCGAAGTCTCATTTCATTCATATTGAAAGCATTCCTTTTCCACTAACATGTCTGGGTGTTAAAATGATGATTGTTATAAATCATGATTTCTACTTATTTCCTCACACGTTTCAAGCTCTTCCATTTTTTTTATTCCTTAAAGCTGCTTTGCGACAACAGCTGTTGTTAAATATGCTAGATAAACAAAACTGAATTCAATTAAGTTGTGGAAGTATGAGAAATCCTTGTACACTGTAAAATACATTTTGCATCTAGTTCTGAATTTCTTCCAGACTTCCCTGAAATTAATCTGGTAACGATTTTATACATACACTGCTGTGAAAAATTATTTTGCGCACTTTGTGATCCGAAACACAGCAGCAAGTCCATCTCTGAATGGATAAAAAAATACTAAATTAAGGTTTTGGAATGGCCTAGTCAAAGTCTAGACTTAAATCCGATTTGAGATGTTGTGGCATGACCTAAAACAGGCCGTTCATGCTGAATTAAAACAATTGCGCAAAGAAGAGTGGACCAAAATTCCTCCATTAGAGACTCATTGCCAGTTATCGCAAACGCTTGATCGCAGTTGTGTTATGTTTAGGGGGCAATTACTTTTTCACAGGTAGGTTTGGACAGCTTTTTTTTCCCTCCCCTTAATAAATTTAATCATTTAAAACTGCATTTTGTATTTACTCGCATACTTGTATAATATTAACATTTGTTTGAGGATCTGAATCATCGTGTGACAATTCAGGAAGGGGACAAATACTTTTTCACAGTACATTCTGTAGATGACAAGAGGAAAAGAAAAACACAAGATCCAGTTTGAGGCCAGTGTTTGCCTCCTCTAGTCCCCTTACAGAGAGGAGTCACTGGGTGCGTTTACACAGACTGTAATATTCCACTAACAATCTGAATCACAGACAAATCAGATTAATAATACATCGTGTCACCACTTCTGTGGAAACAAGGGCGGGCCTGGGTAAAATTTTGATAATCCATCAAATAGGTAAATATTAGCCATGTAAAAACATGTGATGTGAACGTTTCTTTCGTCAGAATAAATACATTCTTTTTGCCCCATGTGACCAGGAAGTTTCCAGGAAGGAAATTCAGCTTCCACTTCTGATCAGTAAACTCCATGAAAACAACTCTCTCCCAGCGAGGTTCACGTTCATCCACTAGGTCTCCGGCTGAGGAAGAAGCGCTGATCTGCTCCCCATTTCACATGCAGTAAAGCATCTAACCAATCATAGATGAGACTGAATTCTTGTAACCAGTAAAAAACAGAAGGCGGGATTCATTAGAAAATATACATTCATTCATTCATTCATCTTCTATACCGCTTTATCCTGTATTCAGGGTCGCGGGAGGCCTGGAGCCTATCCCAGGAAGCTTCGGGCACG
>JAQMYG010000006.1:7388737-7404734 GCA_030014215.1 Clariallabes teugelsi | reverse complement strand
CCTGAATGACCTGATCTGAGATTTGGCAGTGATGAAGGCTAAAGCAGGACTTCTTGCTACTGAGTTGAAAGAAAAGGCTCAGTGAGGAGTGAAGGCTGGTCTGTGTAGTCTGACACAACAGAAGCGCTAGTGTTGATGAAAAGGTTTAATGCTGGTTGTGATAGAAAGGTGTCAGGACACACGGTGTGGCACTGTTACGGTGGAGACCTACTGATAGTGTTATGGCTGATCTGTGAAAAGCCAGTGTTAGAGGAAGTAAAGGACAAAGCTCAGCTGACTTCCTGTTTAGCCTTGACTACTGACTACTGACTTAATCCTTGGCAACAGCGTTAGTTGAATCAGTTTACTTGTATTTAGAGTTAGCATATAAAATTGCTGACAAACACAAACAAGCACACCAGCTCTGTATAACAATATTATCATACAGGTTTGTTATGCCATGCTATATGTTATGCTAAGCTAATCACAAAACCCGTGAATAGCAAACAGTGCTATACGAACAACAGTGAAATGCGGCTCGCGCTCAAATATACTCTCTCGCTTTCTATCACACGCGCACACTCAGAGGTTCATGACTCACCTCAGCGGCTTTGTTCACGGCTAACACTAGCTCCAATGCTAACAAAGCTAACTAGAATCTTGAACACCTCTCTAAGCCCAAGACAAGCGCACTGTGTGTGTGTGTGTATATATATATATATATATATATATATATATATATATATATATATACAGAGGCATTCCGCAACCTACATAGCACCCTAGCTTTCCATTTCACGCTATTTAGGATTCATTCGAGTTAGCTTGTCTTTCTTTAAGTTAACTCAATTCTGACGTTAACTGGACGCTTAAAGAGAAACTTACGAGGTTTACAGGACTGTCCTCCACCTCCATGTTTTATTCTCCTCTCCTCTCGGCTACATGAGAGGATTAAACTCCAGGCTGTTCATACAACAACATTGTTCCTCTTGTGACAACAACACAAGGAGGAAAACACACTCACACACATGACGTGGCTGTAGTACTGTCGCCACTTCCTGTCTGCTTGTTTTCTGTTCATTCGTTCAATTCATTCATTTTGTTTCGTCCTTGTAATAAACACAAAACTATATTGCACCCCTAAAAAAATAAAGTAAAACAATTATTAATTATTACTATTAATAAAAAAAAAAACTCTCACTGTTTAACAATTCTGCAGTTATTTACATTCACCATAAGAGGGCGCAAGAGCTCCATTTTCCTGCAAAAAATACATGATGTCTTTACACCAAACTACATCTCCAGAAGTCTCTGGACACCTGACAATCACACTCCATATGTGCTCATTATCCAAGCCGTGATTTTATACACATTTTTAATTGTATTTAATGTCTTTGCAGGCTGCACATTACCGCTGTCGTCTTGCACCTCCAGATCTCGGGTTCGTTTCCCGCTTCAGGGTCTATGTGCATGAGGTTTGCAAATTGCCCGTAGTGTGTGAATGAGCATGTGTATATGTGTGTGCCTTGCAGTGGAGTGGCACCTCGTCCAAGGTGTACTCTGCGTCGTGCCCTAACTCTCCAGGGATTGGGTTCAGGTCGCCTGTGACTCTGTATATAGGATAAAGCAGTATAGAGAATGAGTGAGTAAGTGATAATGTCTCTCCATCCATCCATTCCTCCAGCCATCTATCCATCTAGGACCCACTGTAGTCCAACAAGGAACTGTGGAGGCCCATTGTATTTATTATATTACCATTTTATTACCATTTTATTACCATTTTATTACAACAATTTCCCTTCACTCGAATGCAGAGGCCCAGTGATGATGCAAAGTAACCTATAAAAAAAACATAACGTGCCATGGTTGGAGTGGAAGAACTCAATTCCTCATGAAGAACTTATCCCCACTGAACACCTTTGGGATCAACTGGAATGCTGACTGAACCATCAGTGAAAGAAAGGGGTTAAAAGGTCCATCCATGTGCAACCCGGCACATTGAGTGGCAGGTACACCCCTGTTTCCATGGGGGTCGGGTTGCCAGCTCGACGCCCGTTTGTATCTGAGCACTTTCAGACGAAGGACCATTTTTATAAGGGTCCAAAAGAGGCAGTCATCTATATCGGCTGACGGATACTCCCCACCCTGGAGGTATCGAACCACACAGCCATGCTCCAAAATCTATTGGAAAGTCTGACCTGAAGAATGGAAATTTTTATAAGAGCAAAAAGGAAACAACTCCATGTTAATGGTCATGGTTTTGGAATGGGATGTGCGAAACGCAGATGTCCATATACTTTTGGCCAAATAATTTCTATGAGTAATTATGTCAAAAATAAAACTGTCTAAAAGGTTTTATATACTGTAGTTGAGGGGAAAATGAACAGGATAGCAATGTTTTTCTGTTAAGTGACCTGAGCTTATTAATGCTCTTTATTAATGCTTAATGAGAACAAATTTAGATTTAGTGGAGCGGAGGTTATTATAGGGATATTAAATCTGGAACAGGATGTTAAACAAGCATGCATGGGTGTGATGATCAGATGTCCACAATCTTTTGGACATACAGTAGTCTTAGGCTCCATGTGTTTTGTTTTAAATACAAACTTTTTTATAGAGGTTTAATTTATGACTTTATTATTAAGTCTGTGCAAAATAAATAAATAAATACAATTCAAATTTACAAACCTTAGTATTCCATCAAAAAAAAGTTTAATCTTATAGAGAAAAATATTTGTAGGCCATAAAAGAAATCCGCATATTATTTAAAATACTACTTTTTAGGCAAAAAATAGAAATAAAAATAATAAAAACTTCTGGGTTTTGCATGTATGAAAGGAAACAGGTGCGACAAAGTCCTCAGAAGAACTGTGGCTGGTTCTGGAGGATGTTCAGTAAAATTAAGCAGCTAATTTCCTTATAAAACAGCACAAATTGAACCTGAGACTCTATTTTAATCAATGGTTCATCACACCAATTATTGACTTTGTTCATTACTGTTTAATGCTCTTTATAGTATTTTTTGTTTTGAATGTAGAAACTTTTTTTGGAGACATCCTTGCTTTACTTGCATGCGTCTAAGAATTTTGCACAGTACTGTGTAGTGTACGTACTGTATATATTACTGCTTATTTCCCCCGCCCACCCACACACACCTCCTTCATACAGTGAACTCCATATTTCATAAATAAAGCAGATAAAAGTTCTAAACAGTTCTAAAGGCCTACCCTTCTCCATACACCATGCGAATTAAAATAAAAAAATTGGTCATCTTTTTCGCGATTTGTGGAGTAAAATTCCATTCCACGAAAAAAGAAAAAAAACGCATAGTATTTATTCGCGCTTTTTTTCTTCATAGAGCAAAACCCCCAACCGAACATCTCTGCACATATTAACGTAGGGAACTTTTGCTGTGTAATAACAATAAACCAGACACTCATTACTAGAGCACACTGCGTATATTACATATGATATTATTCTTAGTTTTCAACACGTAGGTTTCATTTGCAATGGACAATAATGTCTCCATGACCGTTTGTCTCATCACGGAAACTAAACCGCTCTGAAACCTCTGAAAGAACCTAGATGTCTTTTGTATTATTTACCAACCCAGCTATGCTGATGTGTTTTTATATACTAACCCGAATATCATCGCATTATTACGTTACAGGGACTGTAATTAAACTTTCTCATAGTATTAATAGGTAGGATAACATTACAAACACTTACATATAAATAAACTCACAAATAAAATTGATAGAATGCTAGATGTAAAACCACAGATCTGATAACAGACATGAAGTTCACAGCACAGTATGCAAAGTTGTTATGCCTCCACGGCCTGGAAATTCCTTACAGAGCACATCAGGCTCATGAATACGGCCCTGTGGTAATATCTATCAGGTGACATCATCAGCTCGAGCACTTTGTTTGTGTTGACCAGTGTGGTGTGCTTAAACCAAGTGTCTTATAATTATTGCTACTAGAGAGCCGAGTAATCTCAGGTACAGCTCGATGACTCAAGCTCTTCAGCTGCACACTTACGCAGAGGGCCGTGAAACATGAAACTGTCGATAAAAGCTTTACTAAGCAAACATTGCTGTGCTGTTATTTTTCCCTGCACTGTATAACACATTTATTTAATTCTGACATCATTATGCATGTATACTATTTATCTGGGCACAAGGTGGCACGGTGGCTTAGTGGTTAGCGCTGTCACCTTGCACCTCCAGGGTCTGGGTTCCTGTCCCAGGTCTGTGTGCATGGAGTTTGCATGTTCTCCTCGTGCTTGGTAGGTTTCCTGACACCTGAGATTTGAGCATCACATTCTACAACTGTATAAATCGATATTAAGTCGTTCACTCTTTGCTGTTTTATAACCTCTGGTCTTCTGAGAAGGCTTTCCACTACATTCTGGAGCATGGGCATGGGGATGTATGATCGTTCAGCCACAAGGGCATTAAAGGTCAGGCACTGATGTTGAGGAGGCCTGGCACTAATCTAGTGTTCCAGATCATCCCAAAGGTGTTCAGAGGGGTTGACGTGTGAGTTCTGCTCAGCCTACTAGAGTCCTTTCGGTCCATAGTGCATTCTTGGCACACTTTGTGCACGCGAGCATTGTCATACTGGAACAGATTTGGGGATCTTAGTTCCACTGAAGGGAAATTAAAACACTAGAGGCATCAAAGACATTCTGTAATGTCATGGGTTTCCAGCTTTGACTGATAAACTAGAGGACGTCTTTTTATCTCATCAGACATCTGTTTGCATCTTGACATTTGGTGGCTTTGTGGCAGCAATTGAAGGAAGAACCAAATAAGTCAAGTTCAAATTTTATTTGTCACATACACAATGTAGTGAAATGTTTTTTGCGACCGAGTCGCGACGGCAGCCACCTAGCAAGTTATGGTCAGGTGTCCACAAACTTTTGGCCTCATTCTATATTATTCTTAAGAATAAGCTGCTTCTTCAGACTCCAATCATCGCCTCAGGTGTTAGAAGTGAGGCCGAGGTGTACCTGCTTATTACCTAATCTCTTGACGTATAACCCGGGTCAGCAGCTGGACATGTGAGTCCACTAAAGTGTTTGAGACTTGAATTGTTCTGAGTTTCTGGAATTCACATGAATGTCCTGATTTAATGAGTCCTGCGCAAAGCCAGTTCTGTTCTCAGCACAATGTGTCCAAGCAGAAAGAAAGAGCTCAGTGGAACTCTGTGGGTGTCCAGCGGGCTAACAGACAAATGTGAATCGAGTCATAACTCATTGAAAAAAAAAAAAAATTACAAGGACATAGTAATGGTCTTGTTCTGCCTCTCTGTCCTGCTTTTGCTCATGTAACATTATTTACCGTGTGATCTTTATAAGCAGTATAGTTCCCTGTCATTAGAGGTGAAACAACAACAATAAAATAAAGATTAAAAAAACTAAACAAGATCAAAATATGATTTATAGCCGAGTTCAGGATCCCTGACACCGCACTCTGCTTTGTGACCTCTTTGTTTATTTCACACTGGCAATCTGGCATCATGAAACCACCGAGTGTAAAAGTGGAAATCATCTTTCGGATAATAGCGCTCATTTGCATTAACTTCGACAGTAAGCATCTGCCCACGCTACTCGGAGCCCCTTGTCTCCTCGACTGCTGTCATGTCTCTTACAGCGCTCTGTCCAACAGCTGGGAGGTCGACTGGCGTGAATATGGTGGAATTCGGGTGTAGGAGGACGTGGCTTTCACCTGGCTGAAAAGTAATGATGAGCCAGCTTTGCTCCCGAGCCCCCGGGACTCCTCAGGAGGCAAAATCCTCCAGCCCACGCTCCGCACGCCGCTCTCCTCTTTGTCCTCGGCTCTCGCCTCTGTCCTGACGGCAGGATTGTGCTTAGGCCGGCCGTTTCTGGTTTGAAGAGACGCACAGGAAAGTTCCTGTCTGCTTTAAGAGCCACTGTATTGGGAAGCCCACACAACCTCCCACACAGACAGTCCCAAAAGAGAGAAAGGGGAATGCGCGGGGCTTTTGAGGGCACTCCCCTTGGCGACAATGGGAACCCCTTGGTGAGCTAATGTGCTCGACAAATATTCCTTTCTTTACATTACACATGTTAGGCTAGCATGCTGCTCTCAGCTTCTGCACCGCTGTCAGGATTTCCACCTACTTTCCACAGGATTTAATGAGACCACTAATAATAACACTCTTGGTCTTTTTAGTGAATATGACTCAAATACTCATTTAATCTGTCAAAAAAGTTATAAAGAATTTAAATGTTTTGAATGTTTCTAGGAATTATGTTAATTTTCTATGTCTGCATCGTAAATCATCCATAGACAAATATATTTTTATTAAATCTATGAAAAGAGGAAGCGGTTAATAGGAATTCCTGCTGAACAACACTTACCCAAGTGAACCTTACTTGACCACAAGTTCAGACCGAGTTTTTTTTAAACGACCTGTCTGGTGCTTTCTTATTATGAAACTTGCAACATCAGAAAAACATTAGTTTCAATCCTCCAAAAAAGGAATCAGTGCACTATAACATATAATTATGCATATTTAAAAGGTCATATCCAAGTGTAATGACACAAAACACTCTTTGTTTAATTTAACAAAATGTTTTTGTGCACTTTTTCTAACCGCAAGTGACTTTTAAGAGGTATATGACACGATAAGAAAAGATGAATCATACTTTCTCTTGTCTCTGAATATGAAACATGAGAGATCGGGTCTCCTCCAGAGACTGACAGATATCGTGAATCCTTACCAACCATCAGTTTCATGATATTCAATTGTTAAATAGTTTCTGCGCCATTTTGTCAGGAGAATAAAAACCTGTGCGTTGAACGTAACTCATAATGCTAATGATCCCATAAATGGCTTTTCTATATTGCGCTTGAGAAAGATGCATTTACAGTTACTGTTGGTATTATTAGAGTCATAACTCTACAGACTGGCGCGATGGTAATGAAATATGAATATGAAAATATATTTTTTTTAGAATTCGGAATAAATCTCATTCTCTAAACAGATGGATGCTTTTCTGCGTAACTGTGTCAAAGCGGAGAGAGAATTGCTAAAATAAATCTTAGCTCTCCTGCAGGGAAGAACAGCAATCCTGCAGGCTTAGTGAACAATCCACAAGCACCACCAGTCATGTCTTTGTATTACTTTAAGCAAAATACAGTAATGTATATATACAGTATATATAATTCTTTATTATAAAAAAATTATATTATATTATATTATTATATTATATTTTTATTATAATCCTGAGCAGATTTTCCTGTGAATTTACAAATAATAATATGAATAAAGACATTATAATATCTATTATAATATAAAAGATATTACAGACAGGAACTTAAGTATTTACTTACAGAACACATTTAAAAAAAATAAATAAATAAAAACTGTCATGAGATTTAAATTTACATTATTTATAAGCCTAGTTTTTTTTTTGGAGTGTCAGAGATTTAGTAAGAAAAACAAAAACAAAAAAACAGTTAAAAAAGCTAAAACCTACATGAGCTTAATCATAAACGTGACTTTGATAACAATAGATTGTGATTTGAACCACAATTCACAGATGCCCTGGATATATTTTACGAACCCCTGGAGGTCCCCATGCTCCACTTTAAATCATACACATGGGTTTATAATACAGTCATAAAAGTTTTTTTTCCCTGTTTAAAATTTTTTTTCTAAATTTGGTAATGTAAACTCATACATTGTCATATGTTGAGCTCTCAATTCTCAAATAATTACAATAATTATTACAGCAAATTTTATTTGTAACGTACACAGCCATACACAGTATGATATGCAGTGAAATGCTTATACAACTGCCCATGACCTAAAAAATAAGGGTTTCTTTGTGAGAAATAAATTCCCTAAATAAAGAGAGTACAAATACACCTTGCCAAATAGACGGCAAGGTGACTTAGTTGTTAGCACTTTAGCATGGCACTCCATTGATGGTGTAGCTCTGCTTGTGCCCTAAGCCTCCAGGGATAGGCTCCAGGCCCCCCGCGACCCTGTATACAGGATAAATCAGTATAGACGTTGAGTGAGACCTTAATATGCAAATAGAGCTGGAGAATTTACAGTACTTACAAGGTTGTTAACTAGAATAGAATTGAAATAGAAGTGTATAAGGTGGTAAAGTGTGTAAATTATGCAGAATAAATTGGCTTATGGTGTCTTAGTGATTAGCGCTGTCGCCTTAAACCTCCAGGGTTTGGGTTCAATTCCCACCTTGGGCTCTGTGTACATGGAGTTTGCTTGTTCTCCCTGTGCTTGGTGGGTTTCCTCCAGGTACTCCGGTTTCCTCCCACAGTTTAAAGACATGCAGATTAGGCTTGCCTTGGGACCGGCGTTTCCAAATTGCCTGTAGTGTGTGAATGCGTGTGTGAGTGTGTGTGTACTGTATATGTGAGCCCTGCCATAGATTGGCACCCTGTCCAGGGTGTACCCCGCCTCATGCTGAAAGTCTTTTGTGATAGGCTCCAGGCCCCCCACGGCCCTGTATACAGGATAAAGCGATATAGACGATGAGTGAGTGAGTGAGTGAGTGAGTGAGTGAGAAATGACTTAAATTTTTTGCTTTAACATAATGATGCAGACAATAAATCAAACTTTAATCAGACATGTTTATGGTTATCCCTCTGAAGAGATTTCAATAGTGTTTGACAGGAAGACAAACTGGAAAGTGCCTAATAACATATTTACTTTGATATCATATTAGAAAGATTCATTTCTCAATGTTTTTGATTCTTTATTCGTTTAACAATCATGTAGCAGCAGAGAAAAAATGATCTAGATCAAGAGCATAAGTTTGCATCAACTTTAGGATTTTGTCGGATATCTGTCCTTTAAGAAAAACATTTCCCTGTACTGTATCAGAACACTCGTTGCCCTATGCACCGATCGGTGTGGGAGGCCTTAAGGTTAAGGTTAAGGTATCATATTTCTAGATTTGAGATTTTCATTTGCAAATCAGTTCTTATTTATATTCCTGTACCGTTTATTCATATATTTTAATGTGTCTATTTGTAATTTTTTCCATTAGTATATATATTTTTTTTCAACTTTAGATTTAAAGTTAGAATTTATTTTAGTATGGTTATTTAAATGTAATGTTTAAATTTTATTCTATTTTTATGCATCATAAGGAGGGACACCTAAATTTATTGCATGCTGTGCACTGACAGTAAAGAATGTATCTATGTATCTATCTATCTATAGATAACTTAAAGACATCAACTGTTATATTGAACTTCCAGCTACCTAACACACAGTATGACTGCAGATCAATCCCTGCTATCTATTTCACTCAAATGAGGATGGGTTCCCTGTTCAGTCTGGTTCCTCTCAAGGTTTTTACCATCTCAGGGAGTTTTACCTTGCCACCTTCGCCCTCGGCTTGCTCATCAGGGACAATCTGATCATTATGATTCTTACACATTCACACTTCATACAAACTTCCATAATTTTGATTGTGTAAAGCTGCTTTGCGACAATTTTACTCGTTTTCAGTTTTTTCAGGCGAAACAAGCATTTTGCTGCATAATGTTGTGTGTGCGATGAACACAATTTAAATTTGAGCAGTCCTTAGAAAGACCAGGCTAATGATGCTCAAATAATCACTCTTTACACCTGGGCTAAGCAGAAAAGCATCCCAACACAAGCCATTTTGAAATCTATGGTGTATGGCCTACACCAGTAGGTGACATCATCCGGATCCACTTCTGGAAGCCAGAACAGGAACCTAAGGCTATAGTGGACACAGGCTCACCGAATCTCCTGTATTCGTTTAGGGAACTACTAGAATAAAACTATCAGAAAGTTCATTGTTCATAACCTTTATGGTGGAACATAACAATGCACAAGTTCACTTTTTTCCTGGTTAGGTGTTTTTTTTTGTTTGTTTATTGTTTATTTTATAAGCCTTAGAGTTTTGCTTTGTCACTTTGGAGCATTTCTCGAATTCTGCGAAATTCTGCGATATCTGCAAAACTGTAAGTGCATTTCTCAATCCAGCACAACGGTATTACCTGCAAAACCCTGCAACTTGCTCAAAATCATTAGTTTATCTCTCAAAAGTAAGTAATCCTGTCTGTGCCACCAGAATGACCTCGTCCACGTGTCATTATTTGCAAACAAGATGTTAAGTCATGCTGCTAGAATAACAGTGCATTCTGTAACTTTTTTTCTCTGATCAAAATTATGACTAAGATTTGATCACTGTGTTTAAAAATTGCACAAGGCTACATGGTTTACTCCAAATACAAAAAGTGACACATTACTGTATGTGGGAGATTGATTGCAAGAGATTTGACATGATTCACAGTTAAAATTTTAACTGTTTATACTGTATTTTTTTAAAAACCAGACATTGTAACAGCAAAACAGAAATAAAAAGAAGGCTTCTTTATTGCGTTGTATAAGAAAAAGAAAAAAAATACAATGTTAGAAATGTAAACATGGGAAACACCGCTTAGACAGAACTGTACATGCAGTGCCGTGTGGGGAAATAACAGTACAGTCTGTATACACCTCCTGACGTTTCTGTCTGTCTGGCCACAGACTCTCATTCGCATCACAATGCAGCATGGAAATAATCTTTCGAAACATCTTCGCATGCTGTTTCTAATGACAGAAGTGAGACTATTCAATAGAGAACATGTATAAAACATTGCAATCTACACAATAATGTAGGAAACAGCAGACAACTGCGCTTAATCGCTTGCATGTACTGTATGTGCCAAAATATTAGCGATTTGTTTATAAGAATTTCTTTTTTGATCTGAGAAATGAACCAAAGCCTCTGAGAGACACTGTAACAGTTTTTTTACTAAACCTTTTGAGGAATATATACATCATCGGTATATCATCACATTCCTATCAAATGTGACAGAACAAAATGACGGCCGCATCGTGCCCTAAGTCTCCTGAGATAGGCTCCAGGCCCTCCGTGATCTCTCATTTCTTTATATTTTGCTTCCAAAGAGACTTTCAGAATTCTTGTATTTTTCTTTTAAATGTAGTCTTGGATAATTATTCTCAACGAGAATTCTTTTCTCTTATTTCTTTATTTCTCATTTTCTGTCCAGTTCCTGTTTTAGAGTTTTTTTTAATTTTGCTTGTTAAGCCACACTGTGACCTATAAATAAAAAAAGTCTAATCTAAGACAGAAACCAGTGAGAAACAGGCTGGTGATTAGTATACTGGTGATGCTGAATTCTGAGTGGTTGGAACAGACGAGAGGGGAAATGAGGTTGCTGCTGAGGTTGTTATATAAACAACAAATTTTTAAATCATATCTTTAGGCATTTGTTTCTATTTAATTAAATTTAACTTAATATGAAGAAATGAGGGGTGGCTCAATATCTTTTCACAATACTGTGTGGTGTATAGGGTGGCTTCACAGATGGTACCTTTACTATTAATTAAAACAATCGTTCAAATACTGTATACTATTTTACTTAATAGTGAAGGTACAATTTGACATTATTTCAAGGTTTTAGTGGAACTCCAGTTAATAAAGATGATACTTTATAGTTAAAACCTTGAAATTATGTCAGTTCAAATATTTGGATTTGACCTTTCTGAATGTGCTTGTAATATTCTCATAGAATATAATATTATATGCCCATGTTTTTCCTTCATACCTGCCTCCAATCCTCTTTCCTCACAATTTATAATCCAGATTTAGTTTTTATCATGTACGTAGTGCACTCCTCTGTAACCTCTTAAATAATGACTATCCTCTATTTAAATATTTCCAAGGTAGTGTTGCGTGTAAAAAAAAGTACATAGAAATGAGATGCGAACAGGTTGCGTGGTGAAGAGCATCAAGCTGCTTTGACTAGATGAGACGCAGAAGCATGTCACAACTTGAGGGAAAGTGAGTAGGCTCAAGCGGTTCCACTAGGTACATTCTGGTGTGTGGTATTTGGTCTCTTCTGAAAATTTCAGTGTGTATTAAAACATTTCTACATGCATATGTTCAAATATAATGTCAGATATTGTTATCAACTGATACTGAATCTTCGGTTAGCTGTAATCTGACTAATTACAGTTTTGGTGACTTTGCAATGCTTAAATCTATTCTTCAACAATGTTTCGAAGTATTAGAGCATTACTAGCTTGAAAGATTTTTGTTTAACTGATATGTTTTACTGGTTGATTATGTCAAGTTTTTCCAATATTTGTAAAGATAGATAGATAGATAGATAGATAGATAGATAGATAGATGTAAAGTAAGGGAACAGGTGACAGAGAAAGCAAGTGAAAGTGTGTGTGTGTGTGTGTGTGTGTGTGTGTGTGTGTGTGTGTGTATTATTTAGGTGCCTTGAGGAAATCCCCATACTGATAGCCTCCCACTGCTGTTGCTGAGAAGTCTTGCAGTGGACCATCAGTCTGTGCTCGACTGGGATTTTCCTGATGCCTAATTAAGATTGCTGATCAGAAACAACCCTCTGAATGTTGATCTGCTGCTAAGAGATAACAGCAAAGAACAGATTTTCTCACATATGCACCGAAAATGCATTTCCACCAGCAAACTGAACTTCCTTTAAAAATAACACACATTCATCAAATGCTAGACATACTGTAGGTTTTTTTTCTTCTTCAATATAGCTCTACCCTTTTAATGAGAAATTCTGATGAGAACTGTGGGCGGTAACAAATGCTAAAGCACGTTGAACGATAAACAGACAGCGTCATGGGATTGGAGTGATAAGAAAAGCTTTTTGCTGAAATTATTTGCTGTCAAATTGTAAATTCTCTGTTAAGCACTACCGCTGAAGTGCGCTTGATGAATGCAAGTTCATCTTTAAGACAGCTGAATAAACAGAGTAAATTTTACAACATGATCTCACCATCTATGTACATCTACGTATAATTTATTTCTATAAATATCAGAATTATCAAATAAATAATCAGATATAAATTACAGTGAGTTTTTTTAAGCTGAAAAGCTCCAAAATTAATGTCATAGTTATATATCGTATCGGTTTAGGAACAAAAGTCATATAAGAGGCAAAATTTTGCTTCCTTAAACTACAGAGAAATACGCATGAGATGAATATGGTTATACAAAGCAAACAGAGAGAGAGAGAGAGAGAGAGAGGGGTAGAAGTGGTCACAGTCTAATAATCAAAAGCACTGAACTTACAAATGGCAGCTAAATTGTAAAATTAATACCAGTAATAGAAGATTATCTCAACAATCCATTGTGTGTCACAGTGTGTTCTCGACTGCCATCTAAGCACACATCTGCATGTATACATACAAAGACACACTATTTCTGTTAATATTGTCCATCACTATTTTGATAAAAGAAAATTTTTAATGAAATACTAAGAAATCATAATATAATAATACTAGAAATAGAAAAGATTGAGATTGAGAATCCTAAAGATGTCCGTGCGGTATCTGGGTCATCAATCACATGAAGAGGTGTCAGCATGGTAAAGATATCACACCTAGATAAAGACACACTCATGAAGAGAAAGCTAAGGGTATTTCTCAGACGGGGTACATTTGCTTTTAGTACATTACCCTGTTTTAATTGTGTAAAATTGTGTTTTAATTGTGTCAAGTCAATACAAAACTTCAGACAAGATGATGTAAGGTCAGATTTTACAGGATGACAATGTTAAACTTATAGTTTCTGAGACAGTTTCTGCTGTGTGAAAAGTGAAGATAGGTAAAGCAAAGATCCTTGCAAAATAAGCAAAGTTTCTGTATATCAAATGAATCATTCCTAGAACAGTACACAACAGGGAGGTAAATCAATACTGGACCACCACTGGCCTGTAAAATAGCATCAATTCCCTGTCAAAGTCAGAGGTCATTTCAAGCATCTTGACAAATTGCCCAAGGCATTTCCTCAAAAAGTGGGCATATCCTCTTTTATTTAGGGTCATATTATTTTTTTTATATATGAATGAATATTCTATGAATATTTGGACTACAGTGCAGAGATTAAATAAAAGTGCAAAAATAAGCATTTAACAATATAAAGAACATACTAGTTCCGTGTCTCTAAGATAAACAGACAGACAGACAGACAGATAGATAGATAGATAGATAGATAGATAGATAGATAGATATTGAATGCCATGCATATATGTTTTTAGAAAAAAAATTTTTTAGAGAATGAAATTTTCCTGTTTAGTATTGGCACACTAATGCAGAAGATATAAAATCAGAATTCTCTCTCTCTCTCTCTCTCTCTCTCTCTCTCTCTCTCTCTCTCTCTCTCCCCAAAAGCACCAGGGCAATAGGTTTGTGTGAAACAAAAGTCTACTTGTTTCCAGAGGGGAAAACTGCTGTATGTCTTTTTTTTTTTTTTTTATGTCTCGCTCCTTTCTCCTTGCTGTTCTCATAGTCAAAGGCAGTCCTCACATTCCCCCGTACCCACACACACACACTTGGGTGCACTGTTAAAACCAGATGCTTTGAACCTCTTCAAAGCAGCATGTTATTTTTTTAGCCTCGTTCCTCCTATGTAAAGAATGTTTTGAAGGTGCTGAGCATATGGTTTTCACTACATCTGAGAGTTCAGACACACAGCTGCACTTACAAATGATGCCTTTTCCAGCATCACACACAATATCCACTTTGTTAAGTGGCTGGATAGATGTGGATTCATTCAAAGCTCTGCGTGTAACCTTTAACAGCGTTAGTGTCTGAGTTTGTGTGTGTTCTTATATAGTGAACAGTCTCAGACACACACACACACACACACACACACACACACACACACACACACATAAAACATGCAGTCATGTTGTAGAAATGCAAACAGGAAATGACATCATGATTATGTTTTAAAAATGTTGTCAACATAGGGTTGATCACACGGAACATATTCAGGTGAAACATAATGAGCTGGTTTTTATTTAGATGGGCAGAAATCACTGGTTGACAAACTGTAGAATGTAAAATTAGTCATTAGTGTGTATAGTGAACAGATTACACTGGCATTAATTTAAGATTAAATTAAATTAATTTAGGACTGTCAGGTCCAGTCTTTTTGCCCACCAATAAATGTGAAATATATATATATTTTCTAAAGCTTTCTTCTGATCTATAGTCTCACTCATCTCTTGATCTGAAACTGAAACCTCTGTATTACTGTCCACCAATTACACCAATACTGTGCATGCCCTACAATTAAAATCATTACCAGGTGATGTGAATAATAATGATAGATCAGTACAGTGGCAACTGTAGGTGTGGGATATATTAGAGATCAAGTGGACAGACAGACAGCATGAGGAGCCGTCTGGTTCGATTCTACAGAAGAACTATTGTAAAAAAAAAAAAAAAAAAAAATGCTGAAAAGTTAATTCTGGCTATGAAAGACAGGTGCAAGGAGACACAGTGAATTGCAGCTTGCTGTGTATGGGACTTTAGTAGTCCATGGGAAGTGTGAGGGCAAGAAACAGCCCTTATATGTTGAATCCTGATTTCTTTTACATGGTCTGGCCAGGCGGGTGTGTATGTGTGCAGAATGGACTAAAGGAATAAGGTAAGCCAGCGGAGGCAGTGTCATCCTCTCAGCAACTTTCTGCTGGGAAAACTTGGGTCCTGCCAATCATATGGATGTTACTCTGACTTGCTCATTTGTACCACCTACCTAAACCTTTTTGCAGGCCAAGTACCCCCCTTTTTTGACAGCAGTATCCACATCTACAATCCAAACACTGACGTATTCCTGCCATGAGAGGAGCACAATATACACTGCATGAAAAGAGCTGTATCCGGACAAATATGGGTATGGGAAATCCCCGCTAAACTTTACATTTGCCAGATGTATGAGGCAGAGTGCTTGGAAAGGTACTGTAGTATGCAAAAGGAAATTTTCTGAAATGACCAGATACCTCATATATGTGGATGTATAAGGGAATCGTTGGAAGTTTCTAGGAATCTCTTTAGTTATTTTGGATTGCCAGGAGCACTCTGAAACACATCGTTATAAACACCACTATCCAGTTCAATTCAATTCAATTCAATT
>JAQMYG010000006.1:7368023-7388637 GCA_030014215.1 Clariallabes teugelsi | reverse complement strand
TTTTAGAGAATGATATTTTCGTGTTTTTTATTGGCACACTAATTCAGAAGATATAAAATAAGAATTCTCTCTCTCTCTCTCTCTCTCTCTCTCTCTCTCTCTCTCTCCCCCTCTCTCTCTCTCTCTTTCTCTCTCTCTCTCTCTATGCATCTGTCTACCTTGGCTATCTAAGGCTGCTTTTTTTGTTAAAATTGTGTATAGGTGTAAAAAGACAAGAATTTCTTTAGCAACCAAAATCTATCGCTGAAACAAGAGTGGCGCTGACTCGCACCCATAGACAAATGTGACTTTAATTGCAGTTCAAAAGCTTATAAATAAGATTGGATCATGCGAATAAGAGTGAGGAAACACAGTCTATAAAAGTTTAACTGAAAAACTAAAGTTCTGTAAAAAGTCGGTCAGGTGTGGGTGTGTTTATCAGAAAAACAAAAGCTCACCTACTCACTCATCACTATTATCTTTACTATATTCCCAAATTGCATTACCATACGTCTGCTCGGGCTCCATACTTCAGTCTGTGGCCTTCGCTTCGGAAACGAGGACGCCTGCTTGCGCATGTATTAGTCCGACAATTAAACTGACGCATGAGTGATAATCAAACTGTGACCTTTGACCCCAAGTCTTAGAGCCTGTCATTTGATTCGTGAGCATCCGAAGCTAATCAGCTCTCTACAGACAAGACTGGAGGTAAGTTCACTTTTAATAAGCCGCAAGATTACGCCGTCCCGAGATCCGGCATGCATAAACACCATGTATGATTTCATTAACTGCTTCATAATGACGCTCGCGAGCTCACATTTCTCCTGAATAGAATTGATAGGAAACAATATCGGCCCTAAAGTACAGCTAATGCTGTTAGGGGAGAGTGGGAGGAACTGGGGGGAAATATAGCCACCAAAGTCTTTCATTTAGCCACAATCGAGTGGGAGGCAGAGGCATTACCACGTCCAACCTAAAAACAAGGGAAAGAAAAAAAGGATGGATGCTAATGTTTGTACATCAGAGTAGGAGTAAATTAGTCAACGTGAGTCCCGCACTGCTAATATCGCTTAAATTGAATGCTGATCAGTTGCTTCAAATAACAAACTAGATACAAACAAGAACCTTCAAGACGCACCTTGGAGTGTGTGACAAGAATTACTTACACGATGCCTGGAGATAACTGCGGTTTGCTTAAGAAGACACGCATGCATATGAATGACTTTCATATTTAGAATGCAAGTAGAAGTGTTAAACTTGGCATCTTAAACTTTTTAACACGCATCTTTGAAATCATTATTTATCCCGAAGTCTGTGTTTTTGTTTATTCAATCTATATTAGTGATCGCATCATGAAAGATTAATACAACAGTTAGGCAGCACCTGTGTCCTATTATACAAAAAAAAAAAATGAAGAAAAAAAATGCCTGCGCTATTTATTAGATTTGCTGTCACAAGAGAACAGGCTGAATTCTCATCATTTGCACTGAGAAATATGATGCAGCTGGCTGAGTTCTCTTTAACTGTTTTAATTGGTGAGAAATAGAAGTCTGAGGCCAAAACATGATTACAGGATAAACTTCCACATCGGGGTATTACTGATTTTATTACACGCTTTATTGCCTCATTTTGCATTTGCTGAAGATTGTTGGTGTGTTCCGCTTTGCCACAAAGTTAAGCGTTGCTCAGCTGTATACGGTATACGTCCAAATTATAACTATCACATAAAGATATGATGAATGACTTTTCAGCGGTAGCAAAAATACGCTCGGTTTAGATCCGTCCTTTCATTTTAATCTGCCGAACGGCAAACAGATGAGAGATTCTTCAAACACTAACAGCAGGTCTATCATTCGACTGATATTGATATAATTTTCCATTTTAGTTATTCGTTATAAACTGCGGAGAATATCAACTGTCTTCTCCGCTTAGCAAAAGCAGTGAATTTAGCCTCGTCTAGAAGAGAGGAGTACTAATGCTTTTCCCAAGCAAAGCAGGCAGAGCTCGATCAGTCTGCAGCAGGCCTGGGGGTAATAAATGGCCCAGTGCCTATTCCTATATCCCTGGCAGGCAATTTACGCTTGTAACGATCCTCCCAATCACTGACATCTTTATAGATGTTGCAATACGGGCAATTGTAGTAGACCTAATTCTATTTAAGCTCAATGCAATGCTAACTTTTTGCACATTAATTCATCGCGGCAATATTTTCTCCTCAAGTCATTCAGCTTTCCTAAATATATTCTATTTCTTCATTGACACTGTCAGAAGCTTTCTCTCCTTTCCTCTGATTTATGTTCGCCGTGGCTGTGCCGACTCCGACCTGGAAAGCAAGGAAAGAGAAAAGCGAACAAACTTCCTCACAGATTCCTGCCATCTCCTCCAGATTCAGTTTCATTTTGATTCCCAGTGACATTATTACATTTTATACCACGGCACTATTGGATTCTCAATTCCGATTGGCCAAACTGAACTTAATTTTCTTAACTGCAGCTCTGACAGTTTTAATGTTTATATGAATATCTTTCTAATACATTATAATTATATGTGTATATATATATATAATAATAATGGCTAACTTAAAGGAACGTGTAAAACGGATCTTAAGTCTAAGATTAATATCAAACAAAGCAAAGCATACAGCTGGGTCTGTGTATTTTCACAAAGTTAATTCCTAAAAGGCATACTTTGTTTTAACCATCGAATGAACCATGCAGTTCTACACTTCAATCACATCTTGATTTCCTAATTTCAATTGTGGAAAATTTTTCTAATTTGCGCCACTGTCCAAATACTTATCGGCCTGGCTGCGTAAGCATTATGTTATTTTAATTTTTTTTTAATATTTTTTTTTAAATAGCATAAAGAGACTCCACGTTCTTTGTAACAGTAAGTAAACTTACTTTTCTCTTGTTAATTTCAAGGGAAACAGAGAATTTCTGTTCTAATATCTTTTAGATGTCTGTTTATATCTGCTATAATGTAGCTGATAACAAGAACAAACTTGTCTCACAGACATAAAACAACATCTAATATATATAAATATATATATAAAAATATAATGAAATATAAAAAATATATTATTTTTCTCTTACACCATGGACCATTGCGTTTTATTGCATACATTTTGTACCAAAACAAATTATATGTTGTATCAATGTAATATCAGTTAATATAAACTTTTCTTATGTAATAGATATTATATAAATATAGTTTTTGTACATTGTACAGATCATCAATACTGTCCAACCCAAACAACAATTATAAGCCAAAACTATATTCATTTAAACATTTTCAGTTGAAATTCAATCATTAGCAAGTCCAGACCTACAGTACAGTCATTAAAACTTCATACACCCTGTATTAATGTTACTGTAAATACTGATTAATGCATATTATAAACAAGGACATGAATAAACTACATGAGCTTTTACTACAGTATGTTAGTATGCTTATCTGTAATGCTATTGTTTTATTTATTTATGAATTTATGTATATTAGGTTCGAATCCCAATGATGCTTTAAAGCATTTCAATAGTTGTGTGGGTGACAAGTAAAATTTGAATTTGTTCTCCATGTGCATGTGAATTAACAGACAACAGTGTTTATATACAGAAGGTCCAGTTCGACTCTATAAAGTCTTAGATAAACACTGTGGATTTGACTTTTTTCCACCAGGTACGACTGTTTCCCCTGCAGCTTAAAGACACATGTTTTTGCCAGCTTGCCCGACCAAATTGCCCATACTGTATGGCTCGTTGTGAGTGTGTGTGCGCATCTATGTCCTGTGATGGTTGGCACTCCATCCACGGTTTATCCCGTCTTGTGCCCTAAGCGCCCTGGGATAGGCCTCCAGACTCCACATTGCTTTATACAATAATACATTTACTTCAGAAGACTGTAGGTCAATGAAAAAACAGCATGTTTAGAAATTTATTAATGATTTGATTTTAAAATGCTTGGAGCATTTTAGCCATTATTTGTTTTTGCTTTTTTTTTTTAAATAAACATATATAGGACTCAGGATTGTGCAGTACACAATGATATATCCTTTTTACAGCACAACCTATGCAATATAATTAAATTTTCTCCATAAACTAAATTTATATTTCATTTTAACCAACTATACAAGCATGACTGAGCAAAAACGTGGGCAGAAAATGGCTCATACAGACAAAGAAATAGCACAGATACACATGATCATGTATTTTTATTGTTGTTTTTGGTTGTTTCTATGACATAACAACAACAACAATTATTATTATCAGTACTAGTAAAATGTATACAAGTAATGATAACTTTTATCCCAAAACTCAAATACACAGTTTGAAGTCTGAAGCCTCCCCTTTAACACGCACTAGCAAGACGTCCATATATTTCCTATTAGAATTCTACAAAAGCATCAAACGTCTAGTCAGGGGCAGCAGCAGCAATCTCTAAGAGAGCAGAGGCAAGAGCGTATCCCTGCCCTGATTTATCAGCTGCTTTCTGTATTAAATGCATTAATGAAAACATTGTGATAATCATTTTAATTTATGCAATCCAAAACCAGTGGAGATATCTATATTTCAAAACTTAACCCTAGTCTAAACAATGGAAAATGGACAAACAATATAGAGGTATAAAGTCATTGGCTAATTCATTCCATCGCTCCATATATTGTAAACTACTAAATGGGATGCTAAACTACACTAAAGGGTTAATGCAATTATTATAGCATATGCATTACATTATAGCTGTTATTATAGCATATGTGCATTTATTAAATTATTATAAAAAATAATAATAAATTCACCTGAATCCAGGTAAGCAGATTAACCAGAAGCAAGTCAGCACTTTATACAGCAATTTGTACATATTACAAATGTATGATCTCACTTGTGCTGTTCATGACAATAGACATCTTATTGAGTTTGTTCAACATGTAATTTGCAAAGAAACTGTAAAAACTTTCATCTTATATATGAATGAAATACCGAATTCAATTAATCACCTTCATCATTATTAGCAATGCAAACAATTTATTCAAACAGACTCACAAATGGCTCTGATGGATGTTGTGTGTGTTTAAGTGTGTGCACATGTGGGAGGGTAAATAAGGGATGAAGGTTTTGTGACAGGGACTAAAATAGATTCTTTTGTTCTATATTTTACAAAGACCTACAGAGCTTCTGAAGTGACATGTTTTTTTTTTTTTTTTTTTTGGAGTCCATGGCTTAATATGCTATTGGAACATCATACTTAATACGTGACCTCCAATTAATTTTTGACCAGAATGTATGAAAACCTTCATTTGCTTTGAGAATATATTTAAGGTGACCCATTCTAATGGGATAATCACATAGCAATCAATGCCAGGGACTCCAGTATGTTTTATATTTCATAATGTGGAATATAATCAATCATCTCCATGCTCAGATTCCTGTGGGCACAGTGGTCTAATTCTATTGATTTCTGTGTCTTGCGCATTTTAAAATACAATAGCTGTCACGGGTTTAATATTTCAAACTCATGGCCTTAATTAACTTGTGTCAGTGACTTTATAAAAAGGTGCCATTCTTAATAATTTCCTTAGTTAATCTCGATTCAGAACAGTTTTTAAAAGATCAGTTTCATATTGCATGTTCATGTTGAATTAGAAAAAAATATCGACTATATTTTACATTTGTTTTACAATGTTTTTGTGTCAACATAAATGTTAGGATGATTTTGGTATTTGATGTGTAGCGGTTTAAACGTGAAATAAAGAGAAAAAATTAAAGAAATATCCAGCAGCACTGGATTTTATAATACAGTAATTACCTGGTAATTAATAGGGAAGTACATAGTAATTATAAGGTAAGGATAAGTAGCTATATAGCTGGTTGCTAGTTTATTACAAATAGTAATAAATAATCTGCTTTATTTATAGATTTTATAGCAAATATTATGTTAAGTATCTGCTATGCATATACAGTATGTAGTCATTTCAAGAATTTCCCTACACATCTCAAATAGCACTTTAGTAGATATTTACGTATAAAACACAAGATAATAGCTACTGATGAATAACCATACCTTTAAAGTTATTCTGTTTCATTAATTCGTCGTCTATATATCGCTTATTCTGTGTAAAGGGTTGCGGAGGCCTGGTTCCTATCCCAGGAGACTTAGGCCACGAGGCGGGGTGCACAGTGGACAGGGTGCCAATCCGTCGCAGGGCACACACACACACACACACACACACACACGCACACATGCAATCTGGGACCGCCAGTTAGCCTAATCTGCATGTCTTCGGACTGTGGGAGGAAACCGGAGCACCCGGAGAATATTTTGTGTGATTTCTGCTTATTGTTTGACTATATTAGCACTTGATCACGAGTGTTGTAAAGTAACGAAGTACAAATACTGCTTATTAGTGTATATTTAATGCACTTTAATTTGTTATTGAGATTTGAAATTTTATTTGTCACACACACAGTCATACACAGGATGACATGCAGTGAAATGCTTATATGACCAATTGATAACAACATAACAATTAATAAAAATAAACGAATATTCAAATAGAAAAATAAGAATAGAAAATAGAAAATATTCAATAAAAATATATAAATTTCACTTTTTCACTATCGCTTTTACTCCACTACATTTCCTAAATAAAATGTGCACTTTTTACTCAGACACTTAAGCATCTTAGCCTTAAGCATTTTGTTCCTCTTTACTACACCAGTTTGTGTTGGGGAAGTAATGCCTGTCTTTTGCCTGCGTCGTCATCACAGTAGAATCAACGATGACTGATACCTGATACCAAGCACCTACTGCAGGCTCTGCTGCTAACATTACAACTCTTGTAACAGACGAAACCAACCAATGGGATATTTATGTCTATGTAAGTTTTAATGCATTTTATAGTTATTTCCTTAAGAACAACATGAAAGTTTTGACATAGCACAAGTTACCATCTACTATCTAGAATATCTTGAATAAAGTCATATACACCAGGAAACAAGTTTACTGGTAATTCCCATTCCCTTATCTAATTATCCCAATTACTTACCATATTGTAAAATAATGTTTGATCTAATATTTCTTTCCCTTATGACTATGTCATTACAATATATATGACACATGGATATCCTTTTATTTATATGCATAAAACATGTTCTTCTCTTTAACACTTCTCAGGGTTATGTATGAATGACTCAACTTCTAAAAAAAAACGAGAACTGAGGCAGTTGTTAAAGCACATGTGTGCTATTTTACTCTTTGCATATGGTATAGCCAATTTTGTGGGATGAAAAGACACTAGAGATAATAGACGACTCATCTGAGTCATTTTGAAGTTTTTCCGTAGGGTTGACTTATAGCATTTTTCCCAACTTTTTTGTTTTTTGTTTAATCATGTCAACCTGAGCCCCAGAGGGGGAAAATCCTCTTATTCAATTGGTAATTTATTCATTTGTCAGCAGGACCATGTATCCACTCTGAGTGATTTTTCTTTCATCATACACTTCCTGCCACTTCCTCTACGTTCTCTTTCTCTATCCAGCGCACCAATGTCTCTCATACAGTAAAAAAGTACAAACCAGGCAATTTTCCTTGACATTCACTGGCATCTTGTTGTGCTCATTAAAACAAAGAGAGCGTGATTGATGGCTTTGTGTGGCCACACAAGCCCCTGACAGACACCTCTATATTCAAAGTGGTCACTTCCTCTAGCAGGCTTGATCTCCACATGGATCTGCCAGAGGAGCCTTAGCCTGCGAGTTAATGTTTGACCAGGAGCAGGAACTGACGTTGTGCTTATGTAGTGGAAGAACTCCACCCCAAGCAAGCACAGGCTAATCAGTCTCCTCTGACGGCCAGCTCCACTTAGCTTGTTCTCTGCTTGTAACGTGCCATGTCCAATTAGCTTGCGGGGTGCTCCGTCTTCATCCCTACACACTGTTGATGGCAGAGAGCCACTCACAGCGACCATGATGGAGGAGGCCTTGATTGGACGACAAGGCGTCCTGTGGCCTGCGGTCCGGGCTGACTCGGCTAATCATCAAACCCTCCGTCCCTGTGCTGCTCTGAAAGCCTCTGAGCCAGGCAGGAAGTGTCAAACCGGGCCCCCAGTGCCAGGCCGAGCTGGAGGAGAACTCCTGCTTTTGTCTTCCAGATCTGGAGAATGAATTTCTGCTGATGGAGACGTGAGCGTACCGTGTCGGTGGTTTCGGCAGGAAACTGAAACAAGATGTTGACAATGAGACCAGGGGGGTTTTATCTAGTGTTCTTGCTATCACTTGTCCATGAAGCCTGCCATCACCCAGTAACGTTAGTGTGTGAGTGTAGTGGAGAAGGTTTTGGGTAACTCAAAGATTCTGGGTGAATCTACAGTACCAGAAAAAAGTCTAGACACAAGTTTGGATTCAGTTTGTTTATTCTACAACAATACTGGATTTTTTTCTTCTTTTTTTTTTTCTTCAAAACTATGAAATAACACGTATGGCATTAGGTAATTAAGTTACAACAGTCAGTTGTTATTTTAAGACATGAAGGTCAGCTGTACTGGAGCAGTTCTTGCAAAAACATTATTGTCAAGTGCATTTGTAAAACCCATCAAGCACCAGGAAAGCAAGAACAAAACTTACCTCTGCTGTAGAGGAGAAGTTCATTTAGAGTTACCAGCCTCAGAAATCACCAATTAACTAACAGTACCTCAGATTAGAGGCGTTATGAAGGTTTACAGAGCATACTGCACATAGCAGACACACCTCAATATCAACTGTTCAGAAGAGATTATTGCATATTTTGGACGCCTTCGGTATTATTTTACAGTGTAGAAAGGAATAAAAATTTAAGAAAGATCATGGAATTAGAAGGTGTGTCCAAACTTGTGATTGGTTTTGAATATAAGTTTTTTTTTTAATAACTGGAAATGTTTACGATCATGAAAATTTGATATAAGTGAAAAAAAAAAGCAAACATTTCAAAATCTCCCATTTAAGTCCCATTGAAGCATGTGCAAGATAATTAATGACACCTATGCTTATTTATTATTATTATTATAAACATACACTTATAAGAATGGGTCATTAGTGAGGACTTTATACGTCTTTAAACTTAAATCAACGGCAGGAAGTCAAAACAGGGTGCTGGGCCTGAGCACAAAGGAGAAGTGCACAGTGCTTCTTTTCCTCTTTTGTTTAATTAACAGAGATGGCTCATTAGGGGGAAGGCGAATGAAGTAACTAAACCCCAGATTAAAACAAATCTAAGCCGGTGAGGCCAACACACACTCATTTGCTGATAAACTTTCTGCATTAATAGTGTCATTAAAGAATAGGACTGTGGAAGCAATAACAGCTTATAGAATTACACAAATGTGTATGTGTGTGTGTGTGTGTGTGTGGATGGGGGGGATTTCAACATGCTAATGAGCTTCTCTACTGAGACTGCTCTTAATGGGCTTCTGCGCGAGCATTATTACCCGCTCCGCTCCGCACCGGATCCGTCCGTAAGGAGAAGAGGAGAGTCCGATAGCTGCCTTGATGTAATTGTCGGCCTGGAGTCTCGGTTCAGGCTCCGTGATGCATCTTCATCCAAATGGGCACAGACACGAGCTATAGCTGCATCTCCATCATCATGTGGAGTGCTCAGAATTCCCTGGAAAATAATGAATCGGGGCTTCATTTGTAACTGTCAGTGAAGCTCGGCGCTCCCTGCTGAAGGTGCACGGCGACCAAGTGAGCGAGATTGGGTACAGCTGTAACTTGAGCTGCTTCCTGGGATTGGTTTTGTTCTGTTATGGCTTTGTCGTGATGCTTAATAACATTCAAAAATGTCATTTGGGCTGCTTGTTAAGCAGACAGCACAGAAACGCACACACACACACACACACACACACACACACACACACACACACACACAGAAAGAGTGAGTGTGGAGAGAGAGAGAGGAGAGCGATAGAGAGAAGAGAGAGAGAGTTGCCCTCCTTTTTGTTGTCTGTTTTTCTCTTGCTAATGACAGGACTCCAAACCGCCGGGCCCTCACAGAGGTCGTCCATCTTCCTTAGACATCCACCCACTCACGCAGGAGCGTTTGCACCCACTGATCCTGCAGGCCTATCGCGGCCCTGCTGACCACCATTATGGCTGTGTCAGGGTGCGAGCCCCCCCCCCACCCAGCCCCCAGTGATTAATCATCATTTACAGAGTGCTGGCGGGCTGTGCAGGAGGTGCTAGTGGCGCTGGGGGAGAAAGGGCCCCGCCACTGGGCCTTTGTGGCCTCTCCCCTGGAGCACTGCACTGCTGCTGGGATGCAGTGCTTCTCCCAGAGCCGAGAGAGAGAGAGAGAGAGAGAGAGAGAGAGAGAGAGAGAAAGATGACCTGGAAGAAGGCCATCAAATTGAAGTCAAAACAGTGTTTGGTTTCACTGTGTAGGTGAACTACCAGGGTTTAATTTGAGATGTGTGTGTGTGTGCGCGCGTGTGTGTGTGTGTGTGTGTGTGTGTGTGTGTGTGTGTCCTCAAATAAACCAAATCATCCACTTTGTAAAACTGCCACCCTCTTTATCATCCCCTAAGGAATACTTTTATTGTGTGATATCACTTAACGCATATCTATTAACATTATTTTAATTCTAGGAATATTTGACACACCAGGTGGCCTTCAGTGTATCCTGAGTTCTTCATGTCAAAGCGACCAGTCAGAGCAAAAGAGTGTGTAAATTGAGGAAGTAGACGCCCACATTAATGGATGTGATACTGTACAGTATATCATGTATTCTGGATTCTAAAATATATACTGTATATAACTTTGAGGTTTGTGCTGAGTGCAACACAAATAATTAATAATGATTTATAGGAGCATTACTCACTTGCAAGTAAAACTTGGTGGGTACTTCAGTATCTAGAGATGCAATTACTTAGTAACTAATTTATATGAATATGAATATGAAGAAGATGAGGCATAAATGAGAGTGTTGAATGTACATCCTTTTTCTAACTTCTTCAGCAAATGCGCTCATTTAAATATAAAGTATAGAAAAATGCAAGTAATAATTATGTCATACTGTGAGTAATGCTGCATAAAATGTCTTGAAATGTACGACACAACTCAATTGAGTTTTAGTAGCGCATTACTTTTAAGACCAGGCAGTCACAGAGCAGCTTTACACCAAATGATATACATGTCAAGAATGAGCAGCAAGGAAAAACTCCATGGAATGACATGAGAAATCAATCTTAACCTTGAGAGACCAGATACAAAAGGAAACTCCTAGATGTGACACTAGAATGGGTGATTATGAGTGCACATTTGAACATCATATGGCTGAATGTGTTTATAAAGGATGTACAATATGAGCATACTGTCAATAATGAGTCATGGGATGGAGTATAGGAGTAGATGTCTATATGACTACAGCAGCAGTTCTTAGTTCAAGACTACATTTGATATTGGACACTGAAGCACTAGTGAAGGAAGTGCAAAAGCGTCCCGTTAAATTCTTGACCTGATATTGTACTGTAACACCGAGTCGCGAAAAGTGAAGTAGGAGCTGTCTTGTATAAAGTACTGGAAAGCAATACTTGAGTAAAAATACAATACAAGACTTAAGTTATCAAAAGTCATTTTCTGATATGTTCTGATACAGTATGCACTTAAATATTTGAAGTTAAAGTAAAAGTAGAATTTCGATTATGCACATTGTTGTGGTTTCCTTACAGTAAAACATTACATATCAGGGATTCTACATCTTTGTAGCCCTTAAAGCTCAGATGATTTTAGCCTGTATTTATTTATTTATTTTATTATAAAAATATATAGGGATTGTGCAGTATAGAGTGACATATCTTTTTTTTCCAGCACAACCTTGGCAATATAATAAACAAAATTTTATTTCATTTTAACCAACTATACAAATATGACTGAGCAAAAAATAGAAAAATTGAAAAACAAAAAATGTTTTTGTTGTTTCTAAGACAATAACAATAATAAGCTCGTTTTGAGAGTTCTTTGGGAGAATTTTTGTGACATAATTTCCATATTGATAAAATTTACCCTTTAAACAAGTAATGATAACTTTTATTCTAATTGACATCTCAAAACTCAAATACAAAGTTTGAAGTCTAAAGCCTTCCCGTTTACACACAACCGCATGGGTTCCATATAAGCATTTTTTTTTTAAAAATCATCATTGACCTTTGTGTTACAGACACGTATCTGTGCTGTTTGACTTTTAGGGGATTTACACACAAATTGTGAAGTAATTCCAGGGAAAACAATCAGTAGTGTAGTTAAAACTTTGCATGTAGGCTAATTAGCGACTTTAGCTAGCACAAGTTAGCTTGGCCATCACGACTGAACCGACTTAGGATAATAGCTAACAAACTAACTAGCTAACTTTAAATAATCTTGACGCTGTGGCTCCACTAAATCAATCTAAATTTAATTTACCTCAATGCTCTTATTCAGGTTGGACTGGAATTTTTTCAGTGCTAATACTTTAGCGACTTTCTGTAGCCTTAAGAATCACAACACCTAGTAGAAAGAACCTTTAAACAATGTGGAACGTTATCTTTTCAGCTACCACAGAGTTCACAGAGCTCACCACTGTAGTCAGGGTGGTTGTCATGTGTTGGCAGTTGTGAGTAGCGTTGTAACTTTAGCAGCAGAGCCAGCAGCAGGTGCTTCTGATGGTACCATGATGGAAATGTATTCGAGTACAAGTACACATTGTATTTAGGAAATCTAGTGAAAAAGTGAAAGTTGCCAGAAATATAAATATCAAAGTACAGATATGTGAAAATTCTACTTACAGTATGTACGGTACCAAAATATTTGTACTTTGTTAAATTATAACACAGAGTATGAGTAATTGCACATATTTACACATTTGGTTGTAAATATAATTGTCTTGCAAATTTATTAGACTTTATTACATTAATTGTCTATTTGTTTTCAATCAACCTGTAAATATAATTTCTTTTATTTGTGAAAGATGTATTTCATAACTTTTGAGCATTACATACAATATATGATACGAATATACATTCAGTATATATAAAAAACTGTAGAAAAGCAACTGTAGCACCTGCATTTCGTGATTAGTATTTATAATGGCAGTATATTGTGTATAATGTAAAGCCTGTGATCCTAAAATAAATGTATATAGAGTAGAAGACAAAAAATAAGAATGTTAATCATGTAAAATGTTTATTTAAAAAAAAAGGGAAAAATATAGCTGCAGATTAAATTAAGAAACATCATGCATATGTAAATCATACACAGGTATTTTTGCGGGTAATTTTCCCGCTTGGAACTTTTTTTTGAATTTGAACCGTTTTGATCCACACCACCGTGCAGGTGAGGAAAAAAAGTAAAAAAAAAAAACAACCTTATATATAAGTTTGAATTATAGGGAATGAACTGTCTGTAACATTTAAAATGTTTTTAATGCTTTAATAACTTATTGATTTTATTTTTCTTTTACGTTCGTCTTTAAATGTTGTGTATGTGTAATTACCATGTCAAAAGTCTCAACCGCAGTTTAATTACGAAAACATTTTCTTTTAAAAAAACATTTCTCTCTTCATTTCTGTAATGAATCAAAATCAACACTTTTTTCCAGCAGGCCACTCGAGTCTATTTCCCCCATTAACCTGAACACATCATTAAGAGGCTCTTTAATGACAGCGTTTAATATTTCTAAGCCTTCGGTTCATAAAGACCTAATGACACTGATGCACACAATTCATTACTGGCCACATCGAGACATGATGGATCTGCTTCCTAATGGCTAAACTTTGACTCGGTCTGCACGAGGCTACGGCTGTAACAAGGGCCCGCCTTTCCAAAACAGTGGCGCCAAATTAATGGATGATTTAGCCGTGCCATTTATTAGCGCGGTTTGACACACAGCTCTTTCCGCCGAGTCCTCCGAAGAAACAGAGGCCCCTTCATTCCTGCACCCTTCACAGGTAAAGATTAACGCCTTTAATGGCACCATTTGCTTAATGTTCTGCTGCATAGTTTTTCCTCATCAAGGCCTGTGTTGAGTAGAGCTGATTTTCTGCCCTTAGACTTGCTAGAATATTTAATGTTTTCGATACAAGAAGCTATTTAATCTGTTGTTCATTACTTAATCCATTCATTTTATAATTATTTACGAGTTCATTTGTCAGAAAAGATTGGGAGATCGTGAGAAAAATGCAAAATCCAAACTTTCCCTTGCTTAAGTTTATTGATTAACACTCGGATTTATACACATTTTTTGATAGCAAGTTTCTGAGAATCTCTCATAACTTAATGAAAGTGCACCTCTGAGAATCCAAAGTCCACGTCCAAGCAGGCAGAGTCCGTCCTCTGGTCTAGGTGAAAACCAGGGTCTCGTGTCTTTACCGCCGAGCAGAACATTAGCGTTAATGGCTTCTGATGCTGAATGAGGAGGCAGAAGTCAATGATGGAGCGCGCGCTCAGTAATGAGGGAGACAGTGCCCGGGTCCGACCCACGGCCCCTCGGCCACGTGCCTCAGCTCTGACAGAGGCCTGGACAAACCCTTGTGTGTGTGTGTGTGTGTGTGTGTGTGTGTGTGTGTGTTAAGAATTACTGTAACTGGACGTTTTTCTTTATTTACGTCAGGGTTCCTCTTCTACAATTAAGTCTATATGTGTGTATGTGTTATCAAAATGCTTGAAATAATAACCAAAAATAACACTGTTTAAGCCTAAAATGTAGATACTCCACTCTGACGAACATTATGTTAAAACTGCTATTATGTTAAAAGTCGGAGTTAGAACGGGGAGGTGCACGCTGCGACATGTGACACGTGAGTGACACCAACACCTACAGGTCCTTCCATCAAATTATCCCAGCTCCCACACCTCTCACTCAACATTACCATGATAATTTCAATGTCAAAGATGTGGCGTGCACAAGGAACAGTGCTATTGTCTTGAGTTTCCTTGATTTTTTTTTTTTTTTTGTTACACCCCCTTAAAGCGGGAGAGAGAGAGGGAGAGAGAATGAGAGAACTCCTCATATAGCCCCTTGGTAGATTATAGATAATCAGTTTGGAGAGCGATCCGATCGGATGAGGAGCCCAAGCTATCCCAAGAGCGTGTGTGTGTGTGTGTGTGTGTATGTGTGTGTGTATGCCCGGATAGTGTTTGTGTGAGTGTGTTGCTACTGGATCAGTGTAATGCTCTTGGAGGAGCCCACTCATGTGATGGGATTCACAAAGAGCCACTTCTCTCCAAGCCCTGATAATGTGAGTATAGCACGGGCCACCGCGCAACTCTTCTTCTTCGTGGGTTTTAGTGTGTGTGTGTATGAGAGAGAGGGAGAGAGAGGGAGAGAGAGGGAGAGCGCACGAGTAAGTGAGTGAGTGAGTGAGTGCTTTTAGGTCCTGTAGAACTGCATGATGTGGTGTCTGTTAGATGTGCTGCACTCTGCACTGAGAGCACAGCCCTCTTCATTTAGATAATGCAGGTAATGTGGAAAGTGAATATATTACAGAAGCAGAGGGGAAAAAAGCGCTTTCCTCGTCTAGCACCGCCGTATTCAGAGTTGATCATGGCTGTTTTGCATGCAATTAGTTTCTTCTTTGCACTTCAAGTGATTTTCTTGGGACGCTGTGATTTATTTATATATTTTTTGCAATTAACAGGACCGCCTAAGTACGCGAAACAGAAGAATATAATTAATTTTCTTATAGTTAATAGAAAATAGTTTTATGTTAGGGAAAAAGCAATGGTTAATTGCCATCTGAAAATAATTAAAAAATTAACAAAATATTTAGCAAGTATTTGTGGATTTGTGATTTTTATATATATGTATATATATATATAGTATTCTCCAATCCTTAGAATAATAATGATAATTTAAATAATAGGAATAGGGAGAAAAAAAAACAGTTCTTAAAATGCTAGTCAAGTCTTGTGTATATAAATAGGACATGTTGTTTAGAGGCAAGACTAAATAATGCAACATAAAAGCTTAAGAGGGAATTTCGCACCCCACATACCACGAGCGCAAACTGCTGAGTCCTTTGATGGTGAGCATCTATAGAAAAGTAACACCTACACAAACTCAGTAAGAAAAACAGCCTCCCACTCGATAAAGAGAGAACAATTCGTGTTGTTGCGGACTCTCCCACGGCTTGTCTTTAGATCTTAGCCGGTGCTGGAGCAGGTTGGTGTCCATTCACTCTTCTTTGACGGAGCTCATCTGAATATTGTGGGTGGAACTTGACAGGTTGCTTTATGCTGCCTTGTCATATGCCCGGCCGGCGTTTCGGGCGGGCTGTGTGCGGCATTCCGCTCCCGTTGTGGTTTTCTCTTTTCCATCTCGGCCTGCTCTTCATTCTCATGTCGAAATAATGCTCGTGACCTCCTTTGTGTATCAGCGCAGAGGTTTTTGTGTTGACTCAGTGCGGTGATTCACGACACAAAATAGCAAATTGTTCATTTTTACTGGATTTCTAGTGGAGCACTGACAATGAGCTGCTTTGTTGTTCATTATTCTCCGTCTAGCATAATAAAAAGTTGCGCGCCGTACAACAGACACGTGAGGAAGACATACTGATGTTGCATGCAGGTGTGCAGATGGCGTATCACATTCGAGGCCGTCGTCGGTAATGTGCCTCTTATGAGAAAAACAAAAAATGAAAATGGCGACGCAAGAGAGAATGAACAAAACTGAAAGAAGTGACACAGATGGGCATGAGCGTGGCTGAAAAGGTCATTTGATATATCCTCATATGTTTGACCCCGCGTGACCCTGAGCACATACAGCAGTGAAAGCTCCTGAATTCAGGGACTGTTTGCCGTGGGCGGCCAGCACACTGAGTCCCATCGTTCCCGCCAGGGTCGGCCATATCCCAGCAGCCAATGGGCATCAGGCTGGACCAGTCCGTTGCGCCAAGATGCAGCACTTCTGCAGTGTGTGCAAACATTTTTGCATCTGTGGGTGTGCAACAAAGGACAAGAGCATCTCAAGAAGCTTCCTTCTTTCCTCTGTGGGGGAGGACACAAGAATCCCTAAAAATGCGAAACATTCTGCTTCAACAATTAATGGCAAAAGATCGTCGCTGTTCTGGGCTGACTCGAGAGCTTTTGTGTCTCTTCAAGTTGTCATATAGCCACAATTATCCATTGAGAACAAACGGTGCTGTGGGTCTCACAATGGAGTTTGTAATTATAGCAGCTGTAAAATGTGAAAGGGTCGGTTCATGGCCTGCGGCGATGACTGATAACAGCTTCTTGATCTCTTGCTCGGTAGAACGGATTTATTCCGCGTTCATTATGCACCTGCATAACCCACCGCTCGCTCACGATGTAGATCGCCAATCTTGCTGTAGCTCATAAAGCAAGAAGCATTTACATGTTAAACTCAGATTCTCACTCAACCCAGTGCTGTTCTGACCATTTGAGGCTTATCTATGGCTGGTGCCCTGTGTGATGCATGGCAATTAATACTGGCTTTAAAAAACGAGCCTGGCTTCATTACCTACCCGCCTCATTATGGAGGTTCAGGTACTGGGACAACATTCAGAGGAGTTCCCCCATTAACAACGGCCGACGCGTGGCCCTAATCGTCCTGGCCAGACCTGCTCTGTCACCCGCCTGTCACATTACCGTTTATTCACACCCGCCTCGCCTGGGCTGAAAAATGCCTCTTTGGTTCTAACGGTCTCTGGGAGAGGATGTAAATGTGACATGTCAGTGGCTCAGGCTCGCTATCGAGCGGCAAGGGTGATTTGCGAAGCTGCTCTCCAGTCGATATCCAGCAAGGTGTCATTATGACGGCGTGGTGAACACGACCTCTTAACTAATCGCTTTGGCTGGTGACAGAGGTGATGAAAAAATGCAGCTCAGTGCGGCGCGGGCTGGAAAAGAACCCAGACAGGAAAAGGATGGAAATGATGGTAAATCACAGGCTTAAGCACAGCAGTAGGAGGTCCGATTTCCCGCATCAGATTTACTGTAGAAATTGGGGCAACTTTGCAAACAGAATTAGACACATGTAGTGATGTCTTTTGCTTGTTTGTTTGTTTGTTTGTTTGCTTTTAGTAATCTCCAGCGTGGTTAGAGTTGAGTTCATCAGACTTTCCGTATACTTATATATACATATATCCTCTCTTGGGCCTTTCCCTTGTTTAATTCAAAACCCGCCTACACCCAAAGCAGAGCAAGACACCAAGCAGGCTGTTTCTTGGCTCTGATAGTATTTGATACCATCTGAGCAACACCATCCCACGAGCGCAGAGCCGATGCAGTGACAACAGATGGCTCCGTTTGTACCTCGGTTAAAAAATTGTTATGACGCCATACTGTCCTGAGTTGTATTAAGAATCATGGTCTGTTCGTCAGCGATGGCTGTGGATGATGACAGCAACACCCCAAACAACAAAAATATCTGTTGCTTGTATGGGTGGTAACAAAAATACATGTGACCGAGTTATATCAAACAGAATGCTTGGTGATTATTATGTCTGAAATAAAACTCTGAGGTTTCCTGCGTTCTAAACAAGTTCAGGCTTCCACTGATGGGTTAGATAACCGTGTGCTCACAGAAGTGGAAACAACACTACAGGAACTTGCACACGAACAACTACAGTACAGAACTAAGAATCCCCCACCCTGAAAGAACTTGTTTACATAATATCCAAACAGCAATAATTCAAAGATATGCTCAGATCTTATTTCAACCCGTTCTCTCATAAAACATAAACATAAATCAAGGATATATTTTTTTAAAGAAAATCTTAAAGTCAGACGAATGCCATACACCACAGGCTTCTTTGATCTAACCCCACAATCCTGATTTTATTTCCTTTAACTTTCTGGTTGGACATAAATTTACCCGTCCTGTTTCATCGCCCCAGTTCTGCTCCTTTAATGTTGCTTAAAAGTAAGCTTGAAAGTGAAATCTGCCACTGACTAAGCACAGAAGTGACATTCATACTATTAGAGCTGAGGTCATACACATCAAACTTCTCAGAGCATGACCATTCCAGGGTCAGTGTTCGTCTTTTATATTGTAAAGAACAGGATTGTGCGATGAGCTGAGAGCTGACCTTTCATCAGAGTAAAGACCATTTGAATCAAATCCTACTATAGTCGATTGGTCATTACACTGATTTTAAATTAATGCATAAAACAATTTAAAATACTCAGCTTTTACTTTCATTCATGTCTCCATTAATTTTTTTGTTTCATAGTGATTTTAGAACTGAGATGTGATGAGTAAAGAAAAAAATAAAAATGCTACAAGCTGTAATATCGATATTATGCAAATCTTTCTATTATTCATTTTTGTCTAGAAAATGTTGCCTTGAATTGTGGCTAATACCTCTACATTTGAGTCACTCCTGTACCTGCAAAAATAAACGATCGCACATTTCTTGTGGCTTCTAGACATTTATATAAATCGAAGTATATCTGGATTTTACACCTAAAAATACTATATACATTAAAGATGAAACCATCAAACAAAACCATATAGGCTTTGCCTATATTAATCAGCACTATGAACGAATTTCCTCGATGTTTTTGCTTTTTCAGCTTGCTAAGCATGTGGTTATCTGCCCCACATCTAACCTGCACCTACATCCACGTGCTCTGTGTTGCAAGGGGAACAACTCAGCATCTCCTACCTGTATCCATTATAAGACAAACCACAAGCCAGGGTGCAAAAGGGCAACTCCAACCACAACACAAGGTGTGCCATAACTTTCTTAAGATGCCAGTGCAGAGTTCAAATGGAAAACACTGCCCCCTAGTGAGGAATGTCAGGGGACTCCATTTATTTCCCCCTGCATGTCCAGTGTTACAGGATTAGAAATGTAGTTCATGGGAAAATGCACAACAGTGCTACATGAGTGGTGAATTACTATCTACTGCAGATTGTGATGTTAATTCAGCACTGTGAATTGTTGTGCACAGAATTTTTTTTTCTATTCTATATTCACTGCTCTTCTTTCAGGGGCATTTTAGTCATTTATATTTTAATTCAGTATTTGTTTTTTAAGTTTGCACAGACTCTAAAACAATTGGTGAAAATGAACTTATGCAAGATTTTCTATAGAATAAGACGCTCTTCCCAAAGAAAAAAAATATTAAAAATATCTATATTAATATAGTGTATATAATATATTACCAAAAGGTAAAGGTGTATATCCACATTCCCTTGTGAAGGATTCATAATAAAATGAAAATAAAATAAAATAAAGCAAAGCATGCATTCCGAGGGCAACAAGGAAAAATACAATTCAGCACATTTTTTCTTTTCCTAGAGGGTAGGAGGGTAGGATCACATAACATCATTTGTAACTTGCTATATGTCTCTCTGATTATACATTATTGGTTAAGGCTAGTAAGTTTATACTGTATATATTATGTGATTTTAATAAACACAAAATATTTTTTTCCTCAGAGGCTGATTTACAGTATTAATGTGATTTGATTTTCTTGCCAAATGACATGGAATAAATGGCTCATAAAAAAAGACCTACATGCACTGCACATGGATGGATTCTACAATACGCATAATGCATACTGGCATTTGGGCACCTTATAATTCAGGATCACTTGTTTTTTTTTAATAAACTGAAATTCAGGATAGTACATATTACAGATAGTGTAAGTCTCTCTCTCTCTCTCTC
>JAQMYG010000006.1:7340421-7356927 GCA_030014215.1 Clariallabes teugelsi | reverse complement strand
GGGTTCGAACCCCCGACCTTCCGATCAGTAACCCAGTAACCCACAGCCTTAACCGACTGAGCCACCACTGCCCCACTTGGTACTCAAGGCTCACAAATGCCCATGAGGACCAAAGGCCAGCCTGTTTGATCTGATCCCACGGTAAAACCAATGCAGAACAAATCACCAAAGAAAGTAAATACTGGCAATGACAGAAAGGTATCAAAACACCCAGTGGGACCACAGCCTGTCACGCACAGGGCCCAGCAAGCAAAGAGTCCAAGGTTGCCAACCCTGCCTCCAAACTTCCCTTCTAGACCCCAACCCAATCGAGCACCAAGTCCAATCCATGGACACCCAAAGGCACACAGCACACAAATGATCTGCTGCGAATATCTTGGCGCTAGACACCACAGCACACCCCCAGAGGTCTTGTGGAGTCCCGTGGAGCCCAGGTGCACAACCTACAGAACCTACAATGGGCATAATTTTGCATAGTAATGTTATGGCTGATAGGTGTAAATATATATCTTGAAGATGCAGGACATCTCTTATTACCATCTTATTAAACAAAACAATAATTTTTGTAGAGTTGGGGAAATATAGAGAGATAGAGAGAGAGAGAGAGAGAGAGAGAGAGGAAGAGAGATGGAGAGAGAGAGAGAGGTGACAAAGTATGGCTGGACAGAGCACAGCTCTCTGAGTCAGTGAAGTGCACCTTTGCATGGCACCACAAAAGACCACCCTCTCGAGAAATAATGAGGCCTGCTCATTTACTCCACACCCAAGCACTTCTAAATGCCACTTCCAGCAGGGGTAATTCAATTACCCCTCTCTCTGCAGACAGGATATGGAAATCAGCTACAGTTGATACATATGGGGAGATCCGTGAGGTAAAAGCATACGCTCTGTGGGCGAACGGTGATGGAACAGAGCGTTAAATGTTTCTTTCTTAACATATAATTTGTAGAAGGACCATATCTCTCCATAAGTAGTTTCTCTACACTACCTCCAAATACACGTTCAGATTTAAAATCACCAATGAATCCAAATGTATCGCACTGTTAGCCATAAACATTGTCTTTAGTCAGCCTTAGTGGATTTCAGATGTAGATCTTTTTAAGTATTAGTGTTTACAAGCCAGAGGTAATTTCTCAATATGGCATGATGGGACAGCATTAAGGTGTAAAAGATTAATGACATATTGTGAATAAGAGTTGTGAATAAAAGTTCCTATATCACCTAATCAGCTTTTTCTTCTAATCACAGATCAATCTCAAGGGTGAAGTGAGAGGAACAAAGGCAATAAAGAGAAAAGCTACTGTTATTTTATTTAAAACAGGTTACCACTCAGCATTAAATCTCCCTCTGCCATATTTGTCTAAGAAACTGTAGATTAATCCGAGCATTTGGTAGTGTTTAATTTATTTACAAGACTGTGCGTAGGCATTTTATCAGTGTGTCAATTATTGTTCTCATATTATGTAAGGAGTAAAACACAATGGGGAATAGTTTTATAGGAAAATAAATTAAAAAACAAGATGGCTCATTGCAGCTTAAAGTGAAGCAGAGTTATTATTACAAATCTTAGATGATTATTTTCCAGTAATAGCACATTCAAGTTAATGATTTGCTATCAAATATGTTACCTGTAATAATAATAATAATAATAATAATAATAATAATAATAATAATAATAATAATAATAATAATAATAATAATAATAATAAAACATTTATTTTGGGTCTGTTTATGTGATGCATCCACAATACGTTGTACTGTATTAGTTGTTAAAAATAATTATTATAAGCAGATTCATATAAATCTGTGTATAGAAAAAAAAAAAAAACCAGTTGATCAATTATAATTGACAATCCAGTAGCACTTTGTTATAAATCTTTAACATGCTTTATAATCATTTACAAATATTCATTCATTTTCTGCACCTGTCCTGTAGAAGGAAATCAGGCCACAAGCTGGAGAATAGACTGAATGGGTTGCCAAGTCATCACACAAACCAGCCATGTACACACTCAAACATCCAATAATACACTATTAGTCATATTGAATGTAATTAATTAATTTAGATTACATTAAAGAAAATGGAACAAGTGTGTAATTGCGACAGGTGCAAAGTGCCTAAAGATACTATTTAAATATTAATTTTTTTATGTAACAACTGGGCAGCATGGTGGCGAAGTGGTTAGCACTGTCGCCTTGTACCTCCGGGGTCCAAGTTTGATTCCTGCATTGGGTCTGTGCGTATGGAGTTTGCATGTTCTCCCCATGCTTTTTCCTCCCACAATCCAAAGATTAACCGGTAGTGTGTGAATGAGCAAGTCAGTGTGTGTATATGTGTGTGACCTGTAATGGATTGGCACTCCTGTGCAGGGTGTACCCTGCCTCGTGCCACAAGTATTTAAGTATTACAGGCACAAACCTGTATTTAGGATAAAATGGAATATAGACAAGCAGCAACCTTATTTCCCCTCTACTCTGTTTCAACCACTCAGCATTCAGCATCACCATTATACTAATCACCAGCCTGATCATCTGCCACCATCTTCACCTGTTTCTTACTGGTTCATGCTTTAAGTTGGACTTTTTTGTGCTTGCATGATTCAAAGGTCACTGTTTTGTTAACAAACAAAAAACATTCCTCTGAAACTGGTCAGGTACAGCAACCTGAGAAAGAAAATTGTGCCAGAAATGAAATGCAAAAAAAAAGTCCTTCAGGAAGTCTGTAGAACTGCAGAGGTGAGATTTGAACCCTTAACTGTGGAGGTAAACTCTAACCAAAAAGTCAATATAAAATCTAAAATTGATGTGATCGTATAGGCCTCTAAATGTAAGAGGCCTTTACGAACCTCAGTCGATTTACTCATAACTCAATCTAACATTATTTCATTATGTAGTCATAACTTATGTATACAGCAGTTCTCTTACAGTCCTCTCCTTTGTTTTCTGAGACATCTGAGACCAGCATGTGTCCACTGGTTAACAATAAACAAGCATTTCCAGGCCAGATAATCACTCTCCACAACTAATGTCCAGACCAGATAAAGGCAACATTATTCTCTGATGTTTAAAATGTGCATGACTTACATAGCGCAGGAGTCAGATAGACTGGAACTCATACTTCTCAGAAAATTCCAGCTAAGGAGCGTGAATGAGTGAAGTGATTCTTTCTGTCTAAGCAATCTCCATAGAGGACAATAAGACCAAGAGCTCACATATCTTGTAATAAATGTGCTTTTTGTAGTTCTCTTCTGATATGATTGTTAGTTTATTCATACTGGAACTATTTGTCCCTTAAACAAATGAATCAATGATCCTTTCACCGGACCAAAAATTGTAATGTTAAAAACTAACAAGGATTATAAAAATGTATGAGATGGCATTATCCCGAATTAAAAATCTGCAATGCTAAAAGGAAAATCTAATGAAAATATTTTTTCTTTACATGAATGGGTGTTGTGTGATTTCTATATGATTTTAGTACATCGTGTATAATTAGCTGTTTCAAATGCTATACATACGCACTATTTACGTCAGCAACTCATCTTTTATATCATGTCAGCTACAATTGTTTGCAAATTTCTTTTATTCAAATTTATATGTTTCATACACTCACAAATAATAAAAGGAAGGAAATTGAGTTATTATATCAATAAAATTGGATGTCAAGTTAATTTCATTTTAATCTAATTTAATACAAATGAATACTCGATATCTAAATTAAATCCTCATTTCTGGTCAGTACTTGACAAAGTGGCTCAAATTGACCCAGGCCAACATGATTGTCTATAGATAACCTAGTTAAGTATTTTTAATTATTGAATGTGTATTAAATTAATCCCAGTTAAACACTCACATTTACACAGTTTCATATTAATTACTGTATCTGACCCTTAACGTCTATTTTAATTCTCACTTCATTAGTATTGTTAACAAACTAAAGACTCTTTATAAAAAGCAATGAATTCTGAGTTTCCATTTCAAATACTGTATACCAGACATGAAAGTAATTAATATGGCATCATCATGTCGGGGAAAAGAAAACTTTTTGCTTTGTTATACAATTAAAATGTTCTCTGTCTCTCTCTTTGACTCATTCTTATATGAACAATAAAGAAATCTGGGTCACTAACTGCTCACTTCCTTCAAACGTCACTGGGGTTAAATGTTGAAAACAGACATGGAGACGGTCTCAACCTCTAAAGACCAAATTTCTTCCCCAGTGGAGTTGACACCAGATATTTTTACAAGATGTTATCAAGCTAATAAACTTGTGTAGTACAAAACTGAAGAATTCTATTTTGGACCTTTATTGATTAACAGTATACACACAATTAAAATACGCTTTGTACAGATACAGTACATTTTAGAAAATTCAGAGCTTAGAAATTAAAAGCAATTTTTACAACATAATCACAATTACCTTAATTACTTTTCTAGTCCTAGTCTTAAATTGGGTATTAAGATATATAATTATATATAGTGAATGTGTGTATGTAATATATAGTTTACAAAAAAAAAAAAAAAAAACACACACACTAAGAATACATTCGCCTTTAGCCTTAATTATGGCACCTAATTTGGAGGCCAAGTCATGTATGAAAATTATTTCTAAGGCTTTGACAATTTAAGTCATGGAATATGCCTGGACATACCATTGTGCCATTAGGAAAGATGTAATAACCTGGTCATTCTGTATATTCAGGTCATCATAATATTGTCGTAATATTGTTGAGCCTAGACCTGCCTAAGTGAAGCAACCTCAGATCATAACACCTCCAGAGGCTTGTACAGTGGCTACTATACACCATGGCTTCCTTTCTTACCTTGATGCACCCATCACTCTGGAATGAGGTCAATCAGACGACATGAGCTTTTTACCATTGCTCCAAAGTCCAATTTTATGCTCCATAGCAAGTTGAAGTATTTCTTCTGATCGGTCCCACTAACAAGTGGACACACAGCTGTTTAATTCCAATCCTGTAAGTTCTTGTCGAATTGCTAATATGGAAATGATCTTACTTTCATTATTAAACATGCCTGTGATTTCTATTGTCGATATTTCAGAATGAAACATAACCAAGTGTTTAAGTGATCTCCATTCATAATATTTTTCCAGCCACATTTCATTTGCTAAATTCATGGTTCACCCAGATACTTTTTACAAATTTTTGTAATTTTTACAAAACTTTTACACTCATGCTTGAGCTGTTGTCTTTGTTAGATAGAAAACTAGATGCTTACCAGATCCCTGACATATTTATGGAGGATGAAGTTGTAAAAAGGCTACATGCTTTTAGCAACAGGTGCTGACAATAAGAGTAACCCGCTATCTATCACCCAACAAGGATCTTGCAACCTTTTGTGCTTGGTCTCTGAACTGGAACAGGCCTTACACAGACCTGAATTAGAAAAAATGAGGGCTGACGTTCTGTCAGCTGAGGAAGGTGTAATAGGGGTTTTTCTTATCACTTAGTGGGCCACAGAGTTGACAGTAGCGCTGTGAGAGGGATGAGTCTTGGTGAATATTTTGCTCCCTGAATCAATATGAAACTATCATTGGATGAAGACAGACATGTTATCGTCTCATTCTCCAGAGCAGAACCACTGCAACTATTAATGCTGGGCCACGGATGAGAGCTACAGCCCCCTCCGTAAGTACTGAGAGAATGTGAGGTCAAGATAGTTGTTTTTAGTGGACATGGGTCTGAGGTTAAAGAAAAGATGATTTCACTTATATTTCCAAGTTTATCTTTATACTACCAAGATTCGTTTTGGCTTTATTTTAACCAATATACATACAAGACATACTACAATTAAGCAAATAGCAGCAAAACATCAGCTGAAGATCCCAATTAGCTCCAAACATCTACAGAAACATCTACTTGGTATCTACTGAGATTTTTTTCATAAATGCAGGTTTTATACTTACGTGTTTGTAAATATGATTCTATAAAGTATCTACACCTGTCATTACAGAGGCTACTTGGTTATATGGTGGTTTGACTGGATCTAAGGACTGTTGTTGGATGTGGCCCGGGCTTCAGTGTCACTTACAATGTCCATCCCTGTCAGGCCTAAGGAGGTCCCCATTGCTATGCTAATTTCCCCCTTGTCAGCGGAAGCTACCCCTGTCAAGGTGGACCGACGTTGCAAGGAGGGGCGGTAGGCAGGAAGGAGCCATCTCACCACTACAGGGGGCTTTCAAGCTTTGTGAGGAAAATGATGTATGAGACAGCGTCTCCTTTAGATCCCGAGGAGAACACGACAGAGAGGGCCGATGCGAGAGAAAACACTGTCCCCGTAATGGAGACTGATGGCCTTGTCCTGTCTCCCAGTTATTGTCAGGGATCAAGATGGAAATGGGCCCTTCGTATGAAGGACCTCATCCAGCTGGCGGCTGCCGTCTGCTGGGCACGCTGCCCTGACCGATAGCCTTCCATCCATAGCCACTGTAAGTGACAGCTCAGAGGGCCACCAATGGGTCCTTGATGCCTCCGTGCCACTCAGAAGCATTCCCGGCATTTTCCCCTGCATTGCTTTCATATCCCTGGTTTGGAAGTCTTGAGACAGGATGCATAGCGCACTTTGACAGCTACAGCTGCCCACGAGGGGCTTTCACTTCCTTCAACTGATGAGGCAGAACATGTCAGACTCCTTTGCATACATGTATGTATGTGTGTGCGTGTGCTTTTGTGATAATAAGTGCCTTCATGTGAGACTGAACGTGAGCAACTGTCGAAGAATAATAGATGTTTACCAGAAAGCACGTATGAACTTGGAACAGTATGCTTCGTGACTCTAATCAAATAGTCGGCAATGGGGAAAAGAGAGGAAAAATAAAATAATGGCAGCACGAATGCATGAATAAGAAACGTATGAAAAGTGTTGAGTCGATGAATCATTTCCTGTCATCATATCAAAGTTGGCAATGTGCCCATTCGACCGAATTTTGCCACTAAGGGTGTGTATGTGTGTGAATTAATATGAAGTGCAGTGAAGGCTTTTCTGATGGTTCCTGAGATTATAGCCAGTACCCATTAAGTGTCTCAGACAGCTTCCCCTACTTGTACACTTCTGTACTGCACCATTACTGGTGTAATAGTGAGAAAAACAAGCCAAAAAAAATGGAGAAATCGGTTACGCAATACCATACTCATCCTTTCATCACTATCTATCCAGCCACCCACTTTTGGCATCTTTTGTTCTTTTCTTATTACTCATTGTTTATACTTCTGCGTTGTCCCAGGAACGTCTGAACAATTTGTCCAACATTTCACTGAGCACATGGTGTGATCAGGTTTCTTGACTTGTATGATGGAAAGCCAACAGGACATCAATGTAATATTCCACCGCAAAGCACTGTAATTAAACAGAATTATGGTAAATAATTGACGTATGTAAGCGTTAACTCGATAAAGTCGGGTTGAAATCTGAGGTATGGAGCAATTCCCTAAATGCTGAATTGATGAGGCTGCTTTAAGCTCTGACATTTTTATTGACTTGGCATAAGTCCACGAATTTTCTATGTTCCCTTTTCATATTAACTGTAGCAGCGCTTTGCTTCCCTGATAGACTCAAATCAGACATATCAGTTTCACTTTTGTTTGTGGCACACAGAATCTTTTTTCACTTCTTTCAAGTTATTCGCAGGAAGTGTCCTATAACAGAAAAAGGGGGATCAAAGTTGACGTGTTAGGAGCTATGCAAAAAAAAAAAAAAAAAAAAAAAACTGTATCACTGATCAAAGAGACCATTCTCAAGAGCTCTTCTCAGGGGAAAGATTAGAAAAGCATGAGAAGAAAAACAAAGAGATGTTAAGAACGGGAGTGTTTGTGTGTGTGTGTGTGTGTGTGTGTGTTTATATACTGTAAATATATGTGCAGGCATTAAGCAATTCTAACATGGATTTTGCTGCATCTTTCAGTGGCCCAAAGAGGTAATGCGGGGGCAGGAGCGTAAAAGAGCAGAAGGGCACGTAGCAGTCAGGGGGAATCCACAGGCCTCTAAACAAGGATCTGAAACCCGCCAGGCAGAACTCTCAGCGCAAAAGGTCAAAAGCTGCCCTTTTAAGGCTGTTTCTGAAGCTGCACATGTTGCTAAAATTATGATTATGACAACTATGACTAACTGCACCATGGTTTGAAAAACAAAACAAAGCAAAAACGCTGTCATGATTGCAAAGCAAACAACCTTCTGGCTACCATCATATTGGAAATTTAACATTAAGATGTTGTCAAATTAAAAGACAAAAAAGAAAAAAGAAAGTTTAAAAAAAATGTAACATTGTGTTTTTATTGATGATTTTATTCCAGTTGTATTTTCCTTCATGAAGACCTTCTGAGACATTCAACAGAATGGAAAAAACGTCTTGTAATATCACAGACCCCTTTACCATATTTACTGAGCATTAGGGTTTGTTGAGTGTCTGTTGCTAAAAATCATACATTTCTGACTTATTCGACCCAGACCTAAAAGATAATAGTGAGCCTATAGTTTGTTGGCATGTACTGTAGGTGGCATCTAATCTTAGACTGGCAGTGACTTATGACCGTAGACTTGGTGGGGCAGGATGACATAATAAACAACATAGCCTCAAACAAAAATACATTTCAGAAGCTTGACTTCCGATACAGGCTACTATCAAGTGAATTTTTAGAGTAGCACCATATTGGGCAGTTTCGAGTCGACAACACAGTGATGTAGCACACCCTGAAGCAGCTTTTAGACGTACCTTTGTTTAGTTGTGTACAATACAGCTGACGTATTTCAATTTACCACAATGAAGGTTGCCAAGTTTTGGCAAAATTTCCAGGCCGAATATAATTTCAATTTCCACTACCGAATAAAAGACCTGAAACTAGCCCAAAAATTTCAGACTTTGGAAATGGGCTACTTTCTATTTTTCTATTTTTTTGTTTTGTTTTGTTTCAGCCTTTTCATGGGGCAAACAAGGTCACTGAGATACACGTGCATTTTCTTTTATATGGACGTTAACCACTTCATAATTTCCAAGTATTTCTCGGTGGTCAGTACATTAAAATCTTTCACTTTTTTGTTGAAAATTATTATTTATATTTTATTATTTTCTTTGCTATAAATTTATATCATATTTTAAGACTAACTCAATTGAGTGCAAAAACATGAAACTGGCAATTCTGTCATCAAAAATCCTGTCTAATGCGCCTTCATCACATGTACATAGGGCAAGAGTGTTTATTAGTGCTTGCTGCCAGTCCACAATTTTGATCACTAGGTGCATTCATAACTCTGTAAATCTACTTTGCCTCATGGTCATGGAACATCTAGAAAGATGAGGAAATCAATGAAAATCAGTTTGTTCCTAACAAATTTTAAAACATACACCAATCAGCTATACCATTAACACCACATAGCATTAACACATTAACACTGATTATCAACTATACACCAAAAAACTGGTGACAGGATCATGGACACTCAAACCTCATTCATGTCCATGGGGGCCAAAGTTCTGGTCTGAACCCACAGAAAAGCACCACAAATCACTAAAAAAGACAATGCTGGCCGTGACAGAAAGGTAACAGTCAAACTCCAAACTCCCCAGATCTCAATCCGATCAAGCACCCATAGGGACAGGCGGACAAACAACTCCATATCCATAGAGGCCCCACCCTGCAACCCACAGCACCCAAAGGATCCACTGCCAACATCCTCATTCAATGTGCAACGTCCAGACACCACAGCACACCCCAGAAGCCCTGTGGAGCCATGCCCCGAGGGCCCAGGCTTTACAGTACAAGAGGAACTTACACAATACTGGGCATAATGGTTTGTGTTGTAATATAACAGATGATCGGTGTACATGAGAAGGGGAAGAAATTCTATCTCATTGACTTTTACTGTTTTATGTTTGTTGGTCCGAGATTATTTTGATTTGTGTTATGATTTTCAACTAGAGTTAACAAAGAACAGTAAAACTTGAGAGAGCTTGACAGAACATTAACTGATCTTTTGCCCATCTTCAGCTATACAGTCTCAGTGAGCCTGGTCTCAGTTCCACGTCAGATTCCTGTTCATGGTTGACAGGAGTGTAACCTGAAGTAGTCTTTTGCCCTTTCGAGGCAGATTGCCCACATTCTGCTAATCATGGTTGTAAAGAGTGCTTATTGACTGGTAGCTGAGTATATAAGACATTTGTAAGTTCAAAGCTGCCAAACTCTGAGCACAGCTCTTAGCCTTTGACTGTTCAGATATATAGGAATGAGATAAGTCTAAGTTGCTCTGGAGAAGGAGTTTGCCAAATATCATACAATGTAAATTAGTTCCTAGTCTCGCCATTCTCCTCTGACATTTCTCAAGGCCTTTCCACCCACAGAACTGCTGTTCATTGGATTTTTTTTTTCACCATTCACTGTAAACTCCAAAGACTGATGTCTAAAATATTATGAATGAGCAAGGGTATGGGTGTTCATGTTAAAGTAGTCAGTGAGTTTATATACAATACATCCCTACAGTACATACTGTATATCCTAATCATCTGATCTTCCATAATACCTTATATTTGTTTGTTATTTGTTTTTACTGATAGTCTATGATGTTATATACAGTACACACAATAAAACGAGGAGATTTATTCATCATACCACTGTTAAGCATGTATATAACACTTCTTGTGGTTTGATAAGAATGAATATGCAAGTAACAAATGAAGATGTTGAGTATAATCTGAATGCCTATAAATGGAACCGTAATATTTACCTGTTGCTGTCCATTAATACTTCGGAATAGACAAGGGGAAGTAAGGGAAGTCAGCATATCACGCTGTACTATTTATAGCTCATAAGCAGCACAACATGATATGTTAACTTCCCTTAACTTGCCACATTTAGCACATTGGCCCTGGGTCAGTGAGGTGGAAAGTGTGTGTGCTGTGAGGTCGGATTCGACATTCATCTCAGTACGCTGACGTCTCTGACGGAGTTTGGTCATCATAGTGAAATGAGTGATCATTCTACCTCAAACCGCTACTACAGTGAAAGTGGTCCAATTCATCAGGGCGAGTTAAAAGCACTGCTAAGGTGGGTGAAGATGGGGGGAGTACAGACTTGCTTTTCCATGACAAAATGGTTTGATCCTCCCCCGAGTGTGCTACTGATGTATGAGTGTTGTTTTCTTGAGTCTTCTGAGACTTTTTGCGCACCCCTTCACTGTCTCGGTGGACATATATCTCAATGAGATGTGATTTTCTAGTAAAAAAATTAATAAATAACAATCATTTTTCAAACTTGGTGCTATAGAACTGCTACCGCAGGCACCCTTAGAGGTTACAGATTTCAAGATTGTTATTTGAACAACTATTTTAATTGTAATTTTACAATTATATTCATGCCACTCGGACGATATAGTGATTTGGAATTAGTTTGTTTTGTGAGCTTGATCAGGTTTAACCTAAAACAGAACTCAGTCCTGATTGATAGACAAGTAGTATATCATAATAATAATAGAAATACTTATCATTTTAATGGTATGCATGATTTTTGTTCTTTAAAGTGCTTATTAACATGGGTCTTTATGTTGAAAGACAGCAAGGAACTCAACTGTTTGGACAGATGGGGCGTTTCATTCCACCACTTGGATGCCACTGTAAAAAAAAAAAGTGCAGAAAAATTATTTCCAAGCAGAGGAGAAGCGTGACGCTTGTCTTCCTTGGCATCTTGTGAGGGGTGGTGTGTCGAGATGCGCCGTACTCACCCCTCAAATGTATAGCTCAGCGTATGAAAGAGCTGAATTAATGAACGATCATTATCATTTGCTCAAATAAAAGGACAGTTACTCATACGAATATGTACTCTTATGCATAACCTTTTTATCAGTATTAAAGCAGAAATGTATACTGTCCTCTTAAACTGGCTGATAGTATGAAAGTAAAAGTAAAAAAAAGAAAAGAAAAAAAAACCCATGACAAAAGACACCCGACACAAACCACACACACTGCTGTTACTTCCTGATGCTAAATTAGTCCCTTGTTCACTAAGAAAAACAACATTAGCCAATTTTACCTAACCACAGCTTTACGTGTATTGATAATACTTCTGGCAGTACAAATCAGATTCACTGTCACTAAATAAATCTTAATAAATACACAGTGGACATACGTAGCAGCACATCTGTTAAAACTATCACATCTGTTAAAATCTTAGACTTTTTATATTTACGCTGTCTGATGCTGTACAATGCTAGTTACCTTATGACTTTACAAACACAAAATTATCCAAGGGGAGATCAAGTCAAACCGGGACTTTTGCCTTTGCAGAACAACAGAACACAGTTATGAGACTTCAAAATTCCCTTTATTTCTCTTTATAATCCCCTGCTACACTAATGCACTTTTCCCAGTGTTTCACTAGTGCTTGGATACCATCAAGGTAGAAAGTTTTCTCAGATAAAGGAGTCATGATTGCACTGCTTGATTTATGTCTGAAACGCCGGCCTCCCAGGAACACCTTTACTGGCCAAAACATGTGAGAATGGCTTGGAATGAGGTCAGGCCTGTACGGGGATGTTGCAATAACTTCCAGCCGAGTTCCTGTCATGTGCAAGTGGTGCTGGTGAATGATCGTGTGTACACTTACTACAGACAGATGTGTCTATTCCGCAAGCTATTTGTCGATTTTCAAGGATAATGCGTTCCACTCGCTGAATGTTTACGAGAACAACTGCAGTGGGTTCAGAGTCACCTTAGCTGGAATTAACATTCATAGACATATGGCTTTCTTTAAAATGACTTTTAAATGACATCACTGTACCTGAAGTATTCTGTAAATGTTTTACTTCTTCATTCATGAGAAATTTCATCACAAGTCCCAGTTTGACTTGAACAGCCATCATAGTAGAAATTAAGTCGGAAGTTAAAGAAAATAGGACAGATATATACAAATATCAAAACAACAACAACAACAACAACAACAAAAAGCAGACTTAGATTTAGACTCGGACTTAGAGAACATAGGCCATCACAAGGTGTCACTCTTGAACACTCATCCACACTTCACATAGACAATCTATCTAATAACATGTTCTTGGAAGATTGAAAGCAGAGAACATGACAGAAAACCACATGAACACATTGAGACCACTACAGGGACTCTACACAGACACTTTCCTGAACCGAGGACCCTGAAACCACACCAGTGTTCCACCAATTATAAACAAAAAACAAGCAAAAAATCATAATAATCAATAGCTTAGGCACCTACTGGGTCCGGGTTCGATTCCCGATTTGGGTTTGTGTGCATGCAGTTTGCATGATCTCTGCATGCTTGGTGGGTTTCCCTCAGGTGACCCAGTTTTGTTTCACAACCCAAAAAATCATGTGGTCATGGTGAACCCCACCTTGTACCCAAGATCCCTCCAGGTCCCCAGTCACCCTATACAGGATAAGCAGTATAGATAATTAATGGATGGATAATATTATTAATAATAATTAATAGTTAATGTTACATAAATGAATAAACAAAAAAATGTTCTAAATTCATCAGGGATCTCAGTTGATGCTGAAGATACAGTGTGTTTTCGCATGCAATGTAAGAGAGTTCATTGTCCCAGGCTGAGAAAGAAAGCTCCACTGGGTATATGCAGGAAGCAGAGCTGATTCAGAGCTTCTGCATTCACGCTATGGTGTCCCCAAAGTGATGTTTTTTCCACCTCACAATCATTGATTTGTCTTTCTCACATTATGTCGCTTAGTGGTTTATTTGTGGTAAATAGTAATAACGGAAAGCACCTGAATGACGTTATGTTCTAATAACAGAGAAGTTGAGAGAATCTGTTATCTTGCCTAACTTGTTTTTTTTTCCATCAGCATCCTGTTAATGGTCACACAAATTTGTAAAACTCAAACAACTTTGTAAGTTTGTTCCTACGCTTTGAACTTTTCAGTGTTAGACGGAAAGTCATAATGATGCCCACACAACATGCTATCAGACTGAGTCCTCGGCAGTGAACCCTTGAAGGACTTTTTAACCTGTCCTAGTTCTGCAGGAGACTTTAGATCAGGCTGCAACGTCTCAAATGAATGTTGCGAATATTTGCTATTTTCCGATGATGCTCTGTTTTGTGTCTGTCTATTCTAAAAAGGAGCAAAGCCTTTCCAGGTCAGGTTATTAGAAAGCGGTTCATAGCTCAGCCTGTTTATTTACCTTGGTTCAGAAAACCATCTCTTTCCAAGTCCATGAACCACTCCCCCCGACCCCTCCACACCACTGTATCCCTTTGCTCTGTTTATACGGTCATTTCTTGATGCTAAACAATGAATTCATGTAAGTCTGTATATATTAACACAGTGACAGATTAAATGCTTGGACTGCTGCCAACAAAGAAAGCAGCAAGATATTTTCCATATCACGTCATCTGTCTCAAAAAAGGGGGTGGACAAATCAGGACCCCGGGTACCCTGAACAAAAAAGACTATTTTTTTATAGACTTTTCCAAAACAAAAGCTTTATTTTGTTTAGCTTTTTTAGTGAAATTGCACCTCATGGTGTGTGTGATGCAGCTTTATAGATCTGTGATCTGACTGACAGTAGAATTGTTTTATTAGGTAGATTAATCAGCATGGATGGATTACATGAAGACCTGCAGGGATATGAAAATACTGACAACACAATGATTAAAATAAAATATTTTTTCATGCAACGTGAGAAAAAGTGGACTTTCTTTTAGCCAAAATTCATAACACTAACTAAGTAGCTACAAATACAAAATTTAAATATTATGTTCACTAACATTGCTAGTCAGTTTGGTGACCAAAACATAAGACTAGGTAGAACACTGGCGCTTTGTCCACTGGGCTAGCTGATACATTTATTATTTGTCATGACAAGCAAAAAAAGAAACTGTTGCTCAATTTCCACCATCCATGGCTAGGAGACAAAGGGGCTAAACTGTCCGTTCTCACTGGGTAAGTGGCATGGTGTATTTGGAAGAGAGAATTTTTATACATTAGCAACAATTTCAAAATATGCTGTTAGCTGGCTTCAGTATCTCGGGGGGGACCCTTAACCTTTACAGGTTGAGGAGAGTTGGCCAGTCAGTGGAAATGTTACAGTAGGTCAAAATAGACAATAGATGACAGAAACAAGCTACTATACACCTACAGTACTATGCAAAAGTCTTCAGCCCCCCCCCCCCTAATATTTTTCGATACAATTCAGTGTGTTATTGTGAGTGGCTGTTTAATAATTTTAAGATATAGTTTATAAATTGGTCGCTTATGTAACAACATCAGCAGCAGCCTCATTTCCCCTCTCGTCTGGTGCAGTCACGCAGCATTCAGCATCATCAACATATTAATCACCGGCCTGATCATCTGTCATCATCTGCACCTGATACTCACTGGTTCATGCCATAACTTAGATGTTATTCTTCATGCCTGAATCATTCAAAGAGAACTGGAGAACTGTTCCTCAAGAAAATACAATGTTACTGTTTGGCTGTTTACTTTTCTGTAGCTTTACTATACTGGCTTTTCTCCAGGGTAAGTACACAGGAAATTGCTGCCAGCAGTGACTCCAGGCCTATAGGCTCCTTCTTTTTTTATTTACAACTGTTTAGACTGAGCCATATTCCAGCACTTAATCACAGGGTTCTCAGGGCTGACCGTCCGTGCAACTGCCATTCCACTGTTAGGGTCAAGCAAAGCAGATGTTTTCAAACTAACAAATAACAGACTTACATTAAATTAACTGTTAATGCATTTGTGTTGGATTTTACAGTAAAATGCAGAATTGTCTCATTTTATATGTTGTACATACATACTGTAGTTAATCACTTATGAGGTTAGATATATTGTGGGTTCACAGTGTTAGCGCCTGAGTCTTGGATTTAAATATTTTGTAGCATAATTAGTTTTGGTGTTGACATCTTAATCTGGTTGGTCAGAAGTTGTTGATTATGTTTCTCTAATAATACTCCTAAGCCAGTTGCCAAAAAGGTTAACTGATCACAACAATGTTCGCTTGATCGCAGTAATTTAAGCTGATCACTGATCAAGTCACCACCTGAATTTAACTAAATATGATTAACTAAGAACCTTCTATTGGATAATTACTCCAGTGATAAATATGGTTCAGTTGGCAGCAAATTATCTAACTGATGCAGTAAGTAGCTTCTCATTTCTTAAACAACCATTCCAGAAGACATATCTGGGTTGTTACAAAGACAAAGGTTGTGACAAAGATGTTACCCTGTTTTAGAAAGGTCAAATTATTGTCCCGCAATAAGAAAAGAAAATAACAAAGGAGACTGTTGAAACTACTAAAATTGGGTTAATATCTTTAAAAAATGCATTATTAAAACCTGGAAGGTTAGTGGTGAACCATCATCTTCGATGAAGAAATGTGGTTGGAAAAACAACAACAGTAGAACTATGTTTGTGGGATTATGGGATTAAAGACAGAGATATTACTTATTGGCCCAAAAACCAGTACACAACAGCTCTCACAATTCAGCTTGCATTTAGAAGGATGT
>JAQMYG010000006.1:7317116-7340321 GCA_030014215.1 Clariallabes teugelsi | reverse complement strand
TTAATTTAAATAACTTCTGTTATATTGAACTTTCAGCTGCATAACACACATGATGTTATATAATTTCTATCCGTTATTACCCAAACGAGGATGAGTTCCCTGTTGAGTCTGGTTCCTCACAAGGGTCCTTACTATTGCCATCTCAGGGAGGTTTTCCTTGCCACTGTCGCCGTCACCCTTGGCTTGCTCATCAGGGACAATCTCATTATTATCTAGACACATTTTTTTCACACATACACACCTCCATAAATGTTCTTTTCAAATTTTCTTTAAATTTTTGTGAAGCTGCTTTGAGACAATGACCATTGTTAAAAGTGCTATATAAATAAAATTGAATTGAATTAAATTGAATTAAACAGCTGTGTAAGAGTTCAGATTTACCCTGTTCCAGAGAGATGGGCATGTCAGGGTACGAAGAGAGGTCAATGAAGTGATGTACACATCATGAATTATGCCTACAGTACAATCGTGTGGGGGCAGTGTTCTCAATCTGGGGTTGTTTCTGTTGGTCAGGTCTAGGTTCAGCAACATTATGTTCCCCAAAAAATTAGGTCAGTTGATTATTTGAAGATTTTTTTCTCCCTGATGGCATGATGATGACAGGATTCAACCCGCTCAAAATATGAAAGAGCGATACAGAGAGCATGAGACACCGTGTTCACACATGGATTGGCCACCACAGAGTCCAGGCCTTAACACCATTAAAAATCATTGGCACATGCTGGAGAAGGCCTTTCTCAGCGGTCTGACGCTCCATCATACAAGATGTTATAGAGATATCAACATGTCTCTGGATTAAATTTAATGTTGTATCAATTGCATAAGCTTATTGAAATTATGCCATGGCTGTAATCAAAGCAAAATAGCGTGTGACTGTTTCTTTTTGGCCAGGCAGTGTATTACCTTTACATGATGACTGTAATATTAGCTGATTGGAGTAGTGTTAGATAATCACAGTAGTGTTACAGTAGCTGATCACAATAATGCTTGCTGATTTCAGTAATGCTAGCTGATTGCTGTAGTCCTAGATGATCACAGTACTATCAGATGATCACAATAATGTTAGCTGATCACAGGACTGTTAGCTGATCACAATAACGTTAGCTGATCTCAGTGGTGTTAGCTGATCTCAGTGGTGTTAGCTGAGCACAGAAGTGTTAGATGATTGTAGTATTCGTAGCTGATCAGAGTCACACAGTAATGTTAGTCGATGCGATTTTTAGTGTATGATTGAATATAAAGACAGAAATTAACACTTGCTGTAGTCAAATTCCGGTAATGTGGATCACACCAAAACTTTGGTCCTGTTTACATCCCTGGTACTGAATGCTGTTTATAAGTGATGTAACCTCTAGTATATGTGACAAAGGCTCAAAAATCCCATGGATACTGATCACATGAATTACGTCCACTCTAATTGGCTACCGGAACTGGAAAAGCAGACAAAGCTACAGCTGCCTGGTTGCAGCTTCAGGTGCTCGTCAAGCGTTCGCCTCATTAGCACAGCGCTATGAAGACTTGATACCGCTGTTCTTCTCTCAAGGATCGGTGTTGTACGTCAGACATTGTCCCAAATGTTGATGAATGCCTGTTATTTTCACTAGGCTTCAGTTAGCCATGCTAGTGCTAATTATCTGAGGGCCTCTTCAGAGATGAGATGTTTGTGTTCGAGTTCCTGACGGAAAACATGAGCTCACAATGGGCCTTCGTAGGAGTGTGTGCTTGACACAGAGCCCTCAAAGGGAGTTAAGGGCAGGTCTGAGAACAGCATATGAGCTTTAGAGAGCTCTTGTATAGGAAATTCAACTGATCTGTAAGCCTGATTGTTCAGCTCACACTGTGCTGCAAAGGACTAGTGAGGTTAATGACAGTCTAACAAACTAAGGGGCATGCCATTAGCATGCTAGGTCTATACATTGTAGAGAGAACACAGTGTGCTTGGTAATATTCCTTATATTATGTGTGTTTTTCTTGATTGAGGGTGACTGACCTCAGCAGGTTACACAGGGACGTGTTACTTTATAGTACTGGAGAGTGTTCCAGAAGATTACATTTTTTGTACCTTAAAGCATGGTGAAATGATTTTTTCTGCATATCCCGAACAGGAACCTGAACACAGGATACAGTGTTCCTGGAACAGATAGGGTTAAGAGGCTTCCTCAAGGGCTCAACAGTGGAAGCCCGGCTTGAACCCCCAACCTTCTGATTGGTAATCCATAGCCTTAACTGTTTGAGCCATCACTGCCCCAAATAAGAGGAAGGAAATTAAAAAACAGAGCCATGAAGGGTGATTTTACCGAACTGGCAGGGAAATGGAGCTCGTGCTGGTGTGTAAATGGCTGTGAACATCAGATAATAAGACAGGATTCTTTTTATCAGCAGTTTCCTCCCACCTTCTGAAAAACGTGCAAGTAGGTGGATAGATTCATGGCCAATTGTCCCTAGGTGTGTGTGTGTGTGTGTGTGTGTGTGTGTGTGTGTGTGTGTGTGTGTGTGTGGTGCACTGTGATGTCCTGGTGACTTGTGTCCAGTGTTCCTAGATTCACTAGCACCCCGACCAGGATAAAGTGTTTACTGAAGACAAATAAATGAATGAAATAAAGATACCAAACACAAACAATTTCCATGAAGTGGCACGGTGGTGTAGTGTTTAACACTATGGCTCGTTCTCCCTGTGGCCTTCCTCCAGGTACTCCGGTTTCCTCCCAAAGTCCAAAGACATGCAGGTTAGGGTAATTGATGTTCACAAATTGCCTGTAATGTGTGAATGGGTTCGAGTCCTTGTGTGCATGTGTGTGTGTGTGTGTGCATACCCTGTGATGGAATGGCACCCCATACAGCGTGTATCCCTGGGACAGGCTCCAGCACCCCGCCACTCTGTATAGACGTTAAAGCATTATAGACGATGAGACGATAATTTTCCATGTTCCATGAGTCCCATGAGTCTTCAGAGTTGATTGGAAAAAGTCAAAGAAGGCAATTTGAGAGCAAAAGTATTTATATTTTACGGTATTTGGTAGATTCTCTTATCCAGAGCGACTTACATTTTATCTCATTACGCATCTAAGCAGTTGAAGGTTAAGGGCATTGCTCAAGGGCTGGGGTTTGAACCTGGGACCTTCTGATCAGTAGTCTAACCTTAACTACTGAGCTATATATATATAATGAAAAAATATATTATTATCAACTGAATTGAACTGAATTTATTAAGAAAGATTCCAAATATCTGTAAAGCCTAGTGCACTAAATATTTAGGCATAAACACACACACACACACACACACACACACACACACACACACACACACACACACACCCGCACATAAGCAGTAAATGCTGAACTTTTGTAGTTGGTCGTTTTTCTCATAACGTTATCAATTAGCGCCACCTCCTGGTATAAACTTGGAACTACTAAATATTTGAATTAACAGAAAGAATGCTGAGATACTATACAGGTTTATTACAGTTATACTACCACTTTCAGAATCTCCTATTTATATTTTATAGCTATTTTAAATCCCTGGACATTAACGACTGTGCAGTTTGTCTAGCTGTTAGAGTATTAAATAGGAGGTTTTGCTGTATGGCTTGGATAAGACGGAGACACGGCTTCTCCCTGTGTATGACTGGGTTTCCTCCCAGACACATGTAGGTAGGTGAAATTGACTATACTAAATTTCCCTAAGGTGTGTATGAGGGTATGAACTTTTGTGTGGACTTGGATCCCATTCAGCATGTCTTCCTGCATCAAGACAAGTGTTTTTGCGATGGGCTTCAGATCCAACATGACCCTGACCAGGATAAATTAGACTTATGAGGTTTAGTGAATTAAGTTTTTTGGAGTTTGCATGTTCTCCACGTGCTCCGGTTGCTTCCCACAGTCCAAAGACATGTACATGAGTGAATGAGTGAGTGACATATCCTTATGGAATTCTTTTCATACCCGATTGTTAATGATGCCAGAGGAGCACACAGGGTTAAAAACTTTGCTCAAGACTCCCATAGTCACAGTTTGTAGTGTCAGGGTCTGAACTCACAACCTTCTGATCAGCAGCTCAGAGCCTTCTCTACTACAGGCCTATCCTGTTTAACGGCTCAGGTTGTTAAACCCTACAAAAGACTAAAACTAATAACCCTGGAATGAGGGCAATAATATTTTAATAGCATTATTATTATAATCATCTGCCATCCATTCAACAATTCACCTAATCCTACTTCACGTTAATGTCTCTGTGTGGTTACATACCATCTGTGTGGCAACTATTATACATGAAACTATCACTGAGAATGTTTTTTTTTTTTAGATTGATTACAGCAATACATCTCAAACATTATTTTATTTTTATTTTCAAAGCGTATCCTGTGAATGTGTATCGACCTACATTATAAGGAAGGCTAGTTTTAAAGCACACATTATGCAGAATTGATTTAAATAATTTCAATTATACTTTAAAACAAATCATCAAACCTGTTTCTGTACATTTTCGGGTTCTGTGAATTTATTGTTGCAAATCCTGTTCATTTTACTAGGTTATTACAGCTCATTGCACAATTACATATTTTATAATATAATGTTCCAGAGCTGATGTGAGTCCCCCCGACACCCCTGTAATAGAAACTCACAGACAGTGCTGTGTCATTTCAGAACTGGGGGAAATTTGTGCATGTACGTCATACGTCTGATAAGATATATAAATAATCATTACGATATAATCTTTAGCCATAAAAGAAATCAGATTCCACTGTGACCGGCATGAGCTGGCAGCCATGCAGCGGAGAGAATACTCTATACATATATGTAGTTTGTCAGTACACCATAAGCATTGTGGGTATTTAGGCATACTATAGGGTGCAATTGAGACAGATGAATGTGTTCACTGAGATTAAACTATGTGCTGACCTATGCACTGGAGAATGATGTCAGACCGCCCACAATGCTAAATACTGTATGTTCCCAAAACTGATATAGCATTTAAAAAAATAATAATAATATTGCATGTATTCCATGCCATTTATTTATACATAAATTCTATTATGTGCAATATCTAATTAACTCATCAATTTTATAAATTCTATTTATCCATTAATTCATCTTTAATAACTACTTCATCCCAGTCAGGGTTGTGGTAGGTCTGGATCATACTCAAGGAATACTGGATGTAAGCTGACCCACTTGGCACAGATTTTACGCAGGTGCCCTTCCTGATGCCACCCTCGCATTTTATCAAGGTTTGGGACCGGCACTGCATCCAGTGGCTGGGGTTTGGGCATTGGGTCGGAATTGAACTCAGGCCTTCTGCATGTCAGGCAAAAACCCTACCACTGATCCACCAATGCCCACATGAATGATTTATGAGTTGTGGACCTACAGTAATATTAACAATATTATCCAAATATTTACTCAATATTATTTCATTATCACATCTGTCAATTTTTTATACTGCTTACCCAGTGTAGGGTCGAGAAAGGCCTGGAGCTTTTTCCAGATAACTTGGGGTACAAACCAGGGTATATCTTAATTAGAATGCCAATGTAGACACTCTTAAACAGCCAGTCATACCCTGCAGGCAATTTGGAAACACCAATCTGCCTACATCTCAACATATTCTTTGGACTGTAGGAGGAAACTGGAACACCCCAGAGGAAACCCACCGAGCATGGGGAGAACATGTAAACTCCGTACGCACAGACTGGAGGCGGGATTAAAACCCCCAACCCTGTGTTAACTGCTAAACCACCATGCCGCCTAAATTATGACATTTATGATCTTAATCATGGTGAGATCCCCCTGCTATACAGTTACATCACTTCTCTTGTCTAAATTTTATACATTATGTAGATTCTGTTCTAATTCCAAAAAATATAACATGATTAAAATCAGTTTTAGTATAAGATTTCATCATATTGTATTGAATTGCACTAAAAAAGCGACAAATACGGTTTTAATGAACAAATTTGAATACTGATCAGACCTGTCTCTAAATGCAGCATAATTTGGATTGAATGAAACCAAATTGAATAAAACAGATTATCGATCGCTCAAATGATTAACAGCACAGAAACAGAAGACACACATAGACAGGAGAGCTCAAACATGGCAATTTTAATTTTTTTTGGTCTTCACTTTGCTCAGGTTTCCTTCCAGCCCTCCAAAAACATCCCAGCAGGCGCACTGATGACTTTAAATCACCCCTTGGTGTGAATGAGTGTGTTCATTGTGTTTGCATAGTATCTTGTGATTCAGGGTGTGTTCCCACCTCACACAGAGGTTTCCCGGGATAGACCCTGTGTTCACTGACCAGGATAAAGTGGTATGAATAATAAGTGTGAATACACAAACAACAGATCCTTTTGCTTCGCTCACGACTCCCACTCTCCAGTAATGGAGCAAGTGACCAGGTCATGCGTAGCACCTTGTGTCTTCATGAGAAGCAGATAAGCTCAACGGCTTTGTGTATCAAGGTTATTCACGGTGACTGGCCCATTAGCCTGATCGCTCCCTCGGCAGTGCTTATCATTTCGAGTCTAGAGCTTAGTTTTAATGCAGCATGAAGACTTTACATGCATTCTGATAACACTGGAAGGTTTTGCAATTTCAGGATTGAAGGTCGGACTGTCCTTTCGTCTGAAACAACATATAGGTGCATAAACAGTCCTGAGGCCAGACCAATAAACTCAATATCAGTTTAATGCAAAACAGATTTTTTTCCCGATTGTATTGTTGTATGATTTAAAGCAGCGGTTCGTAAAATCAGATACAGTCACGGACTCCCTCGGTAGATAAAAGACATCAGAAGGACACAGGCTATGCACAGAGAACAGAAATAACAGCACCCATACTTAGCGAACTGAGACAGTAAGATTAAATTAAGATGCTGAGAAGCTGCAAAAGTAGGCAAAGTAATTGTTGGCAGGTGATGATCATAATATTGTTCACAATAAGAAAGAATAAATAATAATTAATACAATGTGGCAAAATGTGAAAAAAAATCACATTCACAGAATATTTAAATAATTTTCCAGCAAATGCACTTACATGCACTTATGAGCATACTGTATATTGGTCATTTAATCTTAAAAAAAGAAGAAAAAAAAACTACATTATCTATTTATTGGTGCGGGAAGGTTTTCCATCTGACATTCCAATCTCATCTGACATCTGCTTGTTGTGTTAGCAACTAATGTAAGAATATTTGGTTACTGTACACCTCCTGGTTATATTTTATGGACCCCATGTTGAAAAACAAAAAAACCTACATTATCTATTATTATAGATTTAAAAGAAAAATTAAACAATTACAATTATGAGAAGAAATGACGATGCAAACTGAAGCCATGTGGTGCTGCTTATTGATAAGCAGTTCCCCAATCCAGATCCCTATACTTTTATACTTTAATTCATTTATTTGTTTGTTTTTGCCACTAAAGAGGGAAATCCAAGAAGGTTGTAAGTGTGTGGCTATGTCTCCTATAAGTATTTCTAATAGGAAACTGCTAACATGATGTGTTAGATATTCATACTATGAGCGAGGGATGTAATACAAGAATACTACTTTGCTTGTATGTCTAGCTGACACTAATGTTTTTATAGTGACATCTACTGGTTACTGTAAAGATGTTACATTTATGGCATTTGGCAGACACCCTTATCCAGAATGACTTATGATTTAATCTCATTATATATCCGAGCAGTTTAGGGTTAAGGGCTTAACAGGGGCAACTCGGTGGTGGTGGGGTTTGAACCTGGGACCCTCTAAACCAAACCATTGAGCTACCCTTCCTAGGGGAGTGGTGTTACATGTTACATGTGATGTTACATTAGATGTTATTGTGTGTTTTAATTAATGCTTTATTATTATTGTTATTATTATTATTATTATTATTATTATTATTATTATATACAAACATAACTTGAAAACGGTTGTTTATTATTATTATTATTATTATTATTATTATTGTGTTTATTATTATTATTTTTATTATTATTATTATTATTATTATTATTATTATTAAATACAAACATAACTTGAAAACTGTTGTGTTGTTTATAGGGACCCAGATCATAAGGACAAATGATAGTTAATGATAAAAAATAATAATATTTCTCCCTGGGCACAGTGTATCACACATCATAAATCATTTAAGCCATACTAGTCATACAAGATTAACAGGGCAATAACAATCACACATACAGTACATGTTGTTACAATCCACTCGCAATTAGTCGTCAAAGGCTATTCAATAACAGGATGCTGGCGTTCAGCCCATACACACCTTGTTTTGGTAATCTGGCGGATTACTCGGTTGTTTTATAGTTTTTTTTTTGGGCCAGGATAAAGGCACTCACTGTTCCTTTTAAGAGTAATCATTCCTTTTATGAGTTCATGGGTCATGTACTTTTAAAAGGTAAATATGAATATCTAATTCTAAAGCATGCCACTGAATGCACCATTGGAAGAAGCTCAAAACATAATGAAAGGCTGTGGTTGTTTTTTTAATATATAAAAACCTTTCAGTAAGTGAATTATGTAATTTGGTCAAGTGGCATTAAATAAGAGACACACCCATTTGCATATGCCTGAGCAGTGAAGCGTTCAGTGATGGGATACAGAGCGTTGGCGGTGTTACCTGCCAACACAGCTTCAATCCTAATTATATGAACAGTGCCATGAAGTGATTTATTCCACCGCACCCCAGGCAGCCGGGAACGCGAGTCGTAACCTGTTCTGATGCAGTTTCACATCCTGATACTGTATTCACTCGGTCTTTAACATGACAAATGTGAACGAATCCATCCATAGGTCAATGCTCACAGCGGATGTTAACAAGCGTAATAAAAAGAAAAGAAAATGCCATATTCACTTTACTCAGTGTCAATGGAGAACGATATAAAAGAAGGCAGTTTACATTAATAGTCATTGTTGGTGTAAAAGTGAGACATTCTTGTGGCCGAGCTGTGAAAATTAATTGCCTCGTACACGGAGCTGTGAATATAGCTGCACTTTGTGGTTTGTTTAACTGCTGTGGGAACCTGATGGAATCCATACGAGATACCCGCAGCCTGCCTACCAACACGGCCCTCAAACCCACAGCCATGAGCCTTTAGGGTCTAATAAATCATGTATTTAGGGAGCGCAGAGCTATAGCATTTCATGGACTTTCTGTTTGGATAGTGTGCTTAAGTGATATTGGAGCAGGTCATACCACTGAGGAGATGAACATCTGCTTAGCTGAAAGGAACGTTGCACATTTTTGGACAATTTAGGAATTTTGCTAAGTTGGAAGCATGGATTGTGCTGGTCTGCTCTTATCATCGTCACCGATTTCAATCAGACTCTGACAAAAAAAAAAATTGTGAATCCAGTTACAATTATAGGAAAAAAAAAAAAAGCAAAAAATCAAGTACTCAGTAGTGACTCATAACCTTTCACTGCCATCGTATAAGTCTTCTGATCGTATCTATAAAAGTGGTTAACAGTGATGTGAGGCTTTTGTATGAAGCAGAGGGCAAAATGAGGGGCCGAGATGGCTCACAGAGCTAAAGAGTGCTGTTTGTTCCGACGGCCATTCAGTATTGTGGATTAAGCGAAGACAGGAAGGCTCAGATGGTACTGCGGCCTCTTCAGATGTCCAGCCAAGCCAATATGAAAGAGCACAAACTAACAACACTCTCATTAAGGCATGACATTTCCAGCAGGCCATCGTTCAATGCCATATCTGTTATATTCAACTGTACACAAGGGCCTTCTACCCCTCTCATTCTGCTCCCTTTTCTGTTCAAATCAACTTTAATAAAAGCCTGGTGACGTGACACCACTGCCACTCCAGGGAAAGGTTTTTTTTTTTTTTTTTTAGAAATCCGAATCTTTGAAAAAGTGACCCTCTTTTAAAAGTACAAGAACCTTGAGAAAGGGCCAGCACACTGTACCTTAACTCTCTGTGCCTCTATCGACTTCATGCTCAAAGGGAGGCGTGATAAAAGCTGGCATTGTGATGTACAGTGTGGGAAAACATTCACGTCCGGTGCTGTTGAATGAAGAGCTTGTAAAAGAGCCGGGCCGCATTCTCTCTCTCTCTCTCTTTTTTTTTTTTTTACTTTTTTTTTTTTCATTTCCGCTCGCTGGCTCAATTCAAACAGCTGATTCTTTACCTGCACTTACATATAATATGAGTGGGTATGTTGCAAGGAAAAAAAAACAGTCCAGTTTGACCCCGGGTTTGAAAATATTTGAGAGAGAAAAAAAAAGAAGAACAGCCCCAAATGAAGCTAATAAATGGAAGGATGTTTTCATTTCCAGTGAACCGCAAGCCATAATACACACCAAACACAAGACAAATAAAAGAGTCCAAGCTTGAAACATGTGTCCAACAGAGCTTGACCTAATTATCAGGAGAGCTTTCCAAAACAAACTAAATAACCAGAGTGAAGCTCATGCACAGGGTCACCTGAAAATCCGACAATATGATGGTAAATGATTTCCCTCTTTCCTGCAGTCTGTTAATAAAGAACAGGGAATTTTTTTTGAGGGGGGGGGGGGGTTTGAACAGACGCCTGGATGAAAGGCGAGGTAATAACAAAGAATAAGTGTTTTTGGCTGCTTGACTTTTTTCCATGAGTCCGAGGGAGTGAACGGAGAACGCTTTCCAGACCACATGCATCAGATCCAAGAGCCAAAGCCCAAGCCCTTAAGGGGAATTACTCAAATAACAGTAATTGTGCACTGTTTTTCTTTTTCTTTTTTTTTCCCCTTTCTTTCTTGAGTACACATATAAGCATTTTATTCAAATTGTTCCACATGTTTATGTCTAATAATGCCGTCAATAACAAGTGTACAGTGAAAAGTGCCTTACAGCCTGACTGCTGCATGCTGTGTCTAATATCCTACTGCTACACTCATGCTGGCAGACTGCAGTGAAACGAATGACATAACTCTACAGAAGGCTCTGTGTATTGATAGATCTCATACAGAACACGTAATACTTAAGATGATTTACATGACTGTATGACAGCAAGAAAATGTCGGATAATTTAGTGCTGTGTTTTAGATATTGTGACAGTAGACAGGAAAATGAGGCAGCTGAGTCTATGTGTAGTGTGTGTGTGTGTGTGTGTGTGTGTGTTTTTTTTTTTGTATGTGTGTGTGTGAACAGCCTATAATACCCTTTATGACCAGTGACTCTAATTTCACGATGTTCTCCGTTGGGACGTCCATGACTGACGAAAAAGCTGCATTTAGAGGGTTTTGGGATAAAGTTTCAAAAAAGCAGAAGTGGGGTGTGACGTTATTTATGCCTCCAGAATACCACAATCCATTCCGACACATTTCCCAGTCTCAAATTTCCATAAGGTCCATCCCAGCACTGTGCCTTTGTTTCAGTGTTTTAGATTATGAGAAGCCACCCCCCGACACACACACACACACACACACTCGTCTTTCCTCCACCCTCCACCCAGCAGCCCTTTGGGAGTCCTCTTGATTGGTTCCATATGTCAGTTCACATTACTGCATGGAAAACTTTACAACAACAGTGCATTTTTCTTTTACAGATCGTCGGATACACTTTATAAGGATTGTGCAGCTTGTAAGGAGGGGAAACATTGTTTTTTATCGGGTGCGATCGGCCTGTTACAGTCTGTGAACCTGTATTAGAAGCAGCTTTCATTCCCTCGTTACATCGCAGTGTTTGACTTTTAAATGTCACTCGCACCCCATTTGTAGTTTCATATCATTTCCGAAGTGGAACCAGATGGTGGAATGATGAACCGAGGACAGTCCAATAGCTCTATTTAACATGTTATCATTAGCTCTGTATGATATGATACTACATTATATGATAGCTTATTATATGACTGAAATGAGAATGAAATATAAGCCTGAATACTTTTAATGCGTCCAAAAAAAGCTAGCTGATCCAGTCGTTTAATTCAAGGCTAGATTTATTGCAAACACCTTGAGACACACACCTTGAGGCAATCAAATTATCAAACTGTTTATCAGTTTGGCTGGTATTCAGACTGACCGTTCCATGTATCGCCCTTCCGATCTTAATTCTCAAACCCTGAGATAGAAGGAAGGAGAGAAAGAGACAGAGAGATACAAACACCAGATATACTGGACTATAAAAAAAAAAGTATGTACTCATATTTTCCTTTTTCTTTTTACTTGATGACTCAGCATTAGATATACTGTAGAGTGGAGGACACTGATGTAAGGAAGGTTCCATCCTGATAGAGTTATTGAGCAAAAAAATGGAGCAACAGAGGAAAGAGGAAGCAGATTCAAGCTGAAGCACTTGTACTTCATTGGAAATTCTCTGAATAGAAGAAGTGGAAGAAACTGCTTAAAATACCATAAATGAACATTTATTTGAAGAGCTCCCACAACCAATCTTCAACAATTAGAGTTCTGGAACACGTAATACTTAAGATGACATCACGAAAGAAAAACTTCATATATGTGATCAGTACATTCAGGTCGTCAGCTGACTTCATTTTATTGCCACATAATGTTGCTCAGACTAGACCTGACCAACTAAAGCAAACTCAGACAATAACACTGCCTCGCCAGGCTTGTACAATGGCCACTATATATGATGGGTGCGTTGCTTCATGAGCTTCCCTTCCTACCCTGACACACCCATTTCCAAGGAATAGGGTCCATCTAGACTCATAGACCACATGACATTTTTTCCGTTGCTCCATAAAAGCACTAAAGCCCAATCTTTATGCTCTTAAACAATTTTCCCCCCTATTTAGTCTCCCGTAGTGATCTTACAGCTGTTTAATGCCAATCCTGTGAGTTCTTGTCATAAACATACTGTTGCTCTGATTTCTACTGTCAATTTTTTTATGATGTCACCTTCACGAAGCGTTTAAGTGATTTACGTTAATGATTATTTTTTTCCATGAAGTTGACGGTTCAGCAGTATCCTTGGAGGTTTTAATAATGTATTACAGTTCTTAACCTAATTCCAGTATATCTTCCTAGTTGTTTTCTTCGCTTGACACAGGTCATAGTTATTCGACCCCTCTGAAATGGCAATGGATAACTGATCACTTTCGAAGCATTTCCAAACTCTCAGTTTGTCAGTCCAACAATACCTGATTTAGATATTATTTCACATTCGTCAGACATTCCTTTTTGTGATGAGGTCATAGAGAAGTTTCATGCTGATGACTCTTCCATGCAGATCATGGGTATGCAAGCAAAGGCAGGCTGCACAATCATTGCGAGACTGTCAGGCTGTGGAGCGAAGTTCACCACAGCTATGCTAACAGATAAATAAAGGTGGTGCTATAATTGCAGAGCGGAAATATATTTGTCTATTCCTGTTCATTTATATGTTTCTGCAGACTCATTTCTCTTACTATTTTTTTATCTGATCGAGATAAAAATGAATACCAAGTGTGTACAGGTCCTGACTGTTATATGGGTGTTTACTTTGCTGTTCTAACCAGGTTTGTTTTTTTTTGGTCCTGCAATTTGAACTAAATTATCATACAAACCTCATCTCATAAGGTCAGGGGTAGCTCAGTGGTTAAGGCATTGATGAAGGTCCCAGGTTGAAATCCCATGACCACCAAGTTGTTCCTGTTGGGCCTTAGAGCAAGGACCTTAACGCTCAACTGCTCAGATGTATAATGAGATACATCTGGATGAGGGCATCTGCCAAATGTCTAAATGTAAATCTTACGCTCATCCTATATAGGGTTGTGGGGATCTGGAGTTTTTTCAAGGAGACTTGGGGCACAAGGTGGGCTACACCCTGGAAAGGATGCCAATCCATTGCAAGACACACAATGCTCATTCCGCACTTTAGGGAAATTTGGGAATGGCAATTAGCATTAGCATGTCTTCGAACCAGGACCCTGAAGGTGCAAGGCGACAGTGCTAACTACTACCCCGCCATGCCACTACGCCAGTAAGTCTACAGTCTGTGTAGAGTACTGTATGTTAAACAGTGTATATCTGCCAAATACCAAAAATATAAATGTAAATATAATGGAATTCTCTCTGTCTTGAGTAAAATTTCTTTAGCATTAAATTTACTACATTCACAGAATAAATAATTGAGTCAATAAATACTATGCTAGTTTATTTTCCTTTAACATTTGACACCCCGTGAACAAGTGACAGCGCTGTAAATATGGAGAGCTCTCATATGCAGACGTCTTTCACAGTTAATAACAGACTGTGCCTGAAATGACGCACGGCATGCCATCAGATCCTTTTGGAATTTTTCCTCAGTACACTGACTGCACTGTCACTTCAGCCTACCAACAGATCTGTTTATAAATTTGGCAAGGAAATTTGATGTATTAGACAGAGATTATTTCCTTTGCTTGTATCAAATGGAGCAGAATGAGTCTCTGGGTGTGTGCAGTGATACAGTATAGCAGAGGCACGAATACGGATGGGAGATGATCCGAATGCAGCTGTGTCCGATAACGCAGCACATGCACGACATTCATCATTCGGTATCCTGTGCGGCCCGAAAGACAGATTCGTGCAAGAGACAGTATTCCTGAAACGGAGGATTAACACACAGTTTAACATATCAAAATGAACACGCAGGCGGCTTTCTGAGAAAACAATCCAAATATCTGTATTGAGCATAAAGATGGCAATGCATCAGCAAATATTAAATGATCACAGATGCATCCTCTTACATAGAAATTGTATGCTTCATTATGAATAAGAGTGAAAGAAACGTAAACATAAGGTTCTAAAATGTCCACAGACAAGAAGACAAGGTGTGCCAGTTTTATTTTCTTTCTCTGCACCAAGGTGAGTCAAATCGAATCAGTTTTTTTTTTTACATTGTTAGCAAATTTGCTGCATTAAAGAGAGGACACGGTGTCAGAGACTGGAGACTATTAATATTATTTTGCCTGCAAGTAGTGCAAAATGACTCTCTGGCTCTGCCCTTGACCAAGAACTCACACTTATTCTCCACCACACTGAGTTATCAAGGGGAGCTATAAGGGGATTTGGCATGCAGTCAAAAACACTTTGTGCTTTACATAACAGCTTCTGCGTTCTGCTTCTCAGCACAGGAAATACAGCACACTCTGACACCATTCTACCACTTCCAGGTACAGCAGCTATATTTACACACACACACACACACACACACACACACACACACTCACACACACACCGCTCTACCTTTTTGTTTATCTACATATCTCTTCTATGAGAACTTTTGTTTCCTGTCTAGGTTGCTTTGCTCCTTCTACAACTTCTTCACATCACTTGGTTTTATTCTAGTTCAGCACAAGTTCATACACCACCTTCTCCTCCTCCTCCTATGCCATGCTCAGGCTGGCGTCTGACTCAGAACATGAGCTCATGAAGATTGAGTTCATGTCCCCAATGAAAGCCCCCCCACCCCCCCACCCGCTTCATCTCTGAGGTGGTAGTAGAGCTCTATAAACAGTTACCTCTACTACAGTATGTAAAACATGCATGCCTGTACATGGGCAGATTGAGGCAGAGGTCCAGAAGAAGAGAAAGTGTTGACTTTTAGGATATCCCAAGGTTAGCGGATCTGGCTTACTACTGTGCCCAGCTGCACAGACTCCCTGCACATGTAACATCTGGATAAATACGTTATGAACTGCGCTCATGTTCATGTGGAGCACGACACAATCAAAGACAAACCTCATAACAGGCCTACCAAGTACTACCAATACTACTATTACTAATAATAAGAGGAGTTTGCATGTTCTCTGTGTGCTTGGTGAGTTTCTGGTTTGCTCCCGCAGTACAGTAAGACAATTGGTGACCTCAAACTGTGTGTATGTGTGTTTGGGTTTGTGCCAAGGATTGGCAAACTGTCCTGGTTATACCCCGCCTCGTGCCCAAAGTCTAATAATTATACTACTAATAATGATAGATGAAAAGTGTGATTGGATAAGCGGTGTAATGGTTAGCACGGTTGCCCTGCACCTCCTGGGTCCAGGCTCGATTCCCGCCTCCGTGTGCATGGAGTTTGCATGTTCTCCCCGTGCTTGTTGGGTTTCCTCTGGGTACTCCGGTTTCCTCCCACAGTCCAAAGACCTGCAGGATAGGATAATTGACCTTCTCAAATTGCCCATAATGTGTAAGTGAGAGTGTGTATGTGTGTGCTCTGTGATGGATTGGCATTTTGTCCAGGGTGTACCCCGCCTTGTGCCCTAAGTTTCCTAGGATACGCCCCTCGTGACCCTGTATCTGGGATTAAGCAGTATAGGAGATTAGTGATTGCCTGCTGTTGTGATGTGGCACATGACAAAATGGAAAATATGTGAGTAATGTACTGTATAGCATTATAGAGTATTTATCCACAATTATGATATAATATAATATTTGAATTTAATTCAACTAGAATATATTAAAATAAAAAGACAGTGAGTGCATTAACATTGATTTACAGCTTTCTCTTTTTTCATAATGCCTCTTCAAAGTGAATCTTATCACATATTTTAGCATAAAAGACAACATAAAGGCAACATTTATAAATTTTATGAGAAGGGGAAAACCAGAAGAAAAAAAAGCCATTTTCAGTATGAATGTCATATTTCCTGGGCCTCAAATGCTCCTTGATAGATTTACTGGCCTTGTTAAAGTCTTGGCTATTTTTGTGCAAAATACATCTGGCATTCCCCATGAGCTTATTTTTCCTGCCTGGCGGTTTTCCTGTGGTTCTGCGAGTCAATACTCGCTGAATGCCTTCCACTCCGCTCAGGCTCTTCATTAGAAAACATACTTTTACTTTTGCACAAGCCAAGCCATGATGGTGAAGTTGCACTTTTACTGGCATGGCTAAATCCGGCTGATAGGTGGCTTTTAATAACGGTCTGAGTATGGGATTTTGACGCGCTTGATGGTTTTTAAGTTGAAAAAAAAAAGAAGAAGAAAAAAAAATTGGCCTGCTTTAAAAATCTTGATGGCAGCAGCTGTTCTGTATCATTTTTATCCACAAATAGTTACAGGCCCCTTGAGCTAAACAAAGCTCTTTGGAAAATGTAGTGCAGTGTACTCGAGGAGCTAAAGTTGCCTCATTTTGTCCACGTCTAAAAGAATTAACACTGAATAAAGACAATTGGGAGATGAAATTATAGAGCGGAGAACGCAGCGTCGCTGATAAATAGCTGGTGCAGTATTGCACGAGCCAGCAGATTATGAGGAGAGCACAGCTGCCGAGTGCGAGCCTAATGCGAGCAGCTGGGCCGTCAGGCAAACACAATAGCGTGTCACAATCTGCAGCGTGCGTCTACAACAACTGCATTCTGTACCGGACAAATAGCTAACTAGCAAAAGGCCAACTCCATCGGGGCCTTCAGCAGATCTGCTTCACACGCTAAAGCTGACCTCGTTCCAGCCGGGGCTGTACAACACTGCGTCTTAATTTTATCCCGCCACAGATTTGATGGGTTCTGTAAGTAGTCATGATTGCATTGTATCCATAGTAATGCCATAAAATTCAGTTGCTTTTCATAAAAAAAACATGCTGTGGTTGTTTTGAATGTTTTCCTCCAACTTTTTGTTTTTTTTCTGCTCCCCCTCCCACCAGCCTCCAAGAACATGCTGATACAATCATACCGCAGTTAATGAATGACTTCACTGGCTGAAATTATGCTGCTTTTGGACTTGCCTTTGCTGTCTGTTTGTCCCCAGAGGCAGTGTAGTGAGTAGTTTACAAGCTGCAGTTCTGCAAGGTGTAATGTCTGGTTTCTGTCTGTAGATGTCACTGCTACTCAATCTCTTACCTAGTTTTTCTAGCTTTCAGCTTTCAGTTATTCACATTCAACAACAACAACAATAATAATAACAATAATAATAATAACAACAACAAGAATAATAATAACTATTATTATTTTTTTATTATTATTATATAAATAATTATAATTTTAAATTATTTTTATTATTATATAAATTATTATTATTATTATTATTATTATTATTATTATTATATAAATACTTATATTTTATATATTTTTTTATTATTGTATAAATTATTATTATTATTAATATTAATATGAATATTATTATTAATATTAGTATTATTGATATTATTATTAAATGTAATTGCTGCTTCAAGGTTATTAAGATCTTACTTGCTTTTAGGTATGATCTCTCTACTATCCGAACTATATGTTGTCTTTATCCTTTTGCCCAACAGTGTGTAGTTGAGAGTGGATGGCAATCAAAACAAATTCCATAAAAAAACACAATAATCAAGTCAGTAATAGATTTATATGGATTATTAACATGGGTTATTGGTGTAGTGATTAGCACTGTCGCCTCACACCTCCAGGGTCTGTGTGCATGGAGTTTGCATGTTCTCCCCGTGCTTGGTGGGTTTCCTCCAGGTACTCCGGTTTCCTCCCACAGTCCAAAGACATGCATATTAGCCCAATTGGTGTTCTCAAGTTGCCCGTAGTGTGTGAATGAGTGTGTGAGTGTTGACCTGTTGGTCCTATCATGGTCGTAAAAATGGGAATAAATACACGATCCCTAGTTGGACTACAGAGGTTCCTAGCTGGATGGAAGGAATATGGATTGTTAATGACACATTGATTATTGTGCATTTTTATGGATTGGTTCGCAATCTATAGAGACTAAAGCCAAAAGTATTAAAACAACATATGGCATGTATTATAGCTCTCCCTGTGCACAAAACAGGTGATTTCACTAAGTAGTTCTGTCCTATCTGGATAAAGATTTCTGCTTATTAACTGATAAAACTATTGAAGAACCGGCTATGTGACAATGATATTTAGGTCTGGATCATCTCATCATCTCATCATATATCTTTTCAAATATATAGTCATTTTTATAAATGATTAAAACACTGAATTTCACTTTTGTCTTAAGACATTTATTATGTGGCCACCACCAAGCATGATCTAAAGTATGTTTACTCCTGACTGTTAAACTAAAAATGTGATATTTCCCCTAACTTCCACCACAAAATTATATAGAATGTCTTTCTTTATATGCTGTAGAATTGTAATTTAGACTCAAGAAGCCCCGTTTTAGCATGAAAGTGCAGCGGCATACAAACTGAACATATGGTTTGACAGGACAGTGGAAGAATTCGAGTGACCTTGACTTAGCCCTGACCTCAACCCCACTAAACACCTTCGGGATGAACTAGAACTCTGACTACATGCCAGACCTCTTCCCTTGACCTCTAATACTGTTCTGGCTGAATAGATAAAAGTTTCCACAGTCTTTCCACATTAGGTTGTTATTATAATAGTAATAGTAATGGGTGGGTTGAACAAGTATGCATGAATATGAGTCGTGAGGTGTCCACATACTTTTGACTATACAGTGTAGCTAATAAAGACTCTGATGTGTCTACATTGTAAAGTATCTTTCCTTAGAGGAAAATGTGATACACTGATACGAGATCAATAGTTTGATGAGATATTACTGCCGAAAAAAAAAATAGGTGAAATATGACAAGGAAAAAAAGAGTGTGGAGGGAAAATGTGGTCATGGAGAGTCTAATAGACATACACAAAGCGATGATGAAAATGTATCAGAGATATGGGTTCACCACAGTGACCTGGTTTCCCACGCAAACGAAAATGCAGCTCTTTTCTAATGCTCAAACTCTGCATGCTCACTCGAACACCCATTCTCCCTCTCTTTAATTCCTTCTTTGCAGAATTTAGTCAGCTTGTGTGCATGCGTAAGAGATATGCCTAATGCAGTGGTGTAGAGGACAAGGACATTTCTTTCTTTTGCTGTTTTGCTTTTTATGTCTTATGGAACATTATGAAAGACAACTATATTGTATTAAAAAAATGCAATTAAAGGAAAAAATCCTCCCTGAATGACTTGCTTATTAATCTTTATAACTGACCTTTATCTTCTTAGAAATACATTAATAATTAATTTCATGTAATTGCGGCACGGTGGCTTAATGGTTAGCACTGTTGCCTTGTACCTCCAGGGTTCGATTCCCACCTCAGGTCTGTGTGCACTGAATTTGCATGTTCTCCCCGTGCTTGATGCGTTTCCTCCGAGTGATCGGGTTTCCTTCCACAGACCAAAGACATGCAGATTAGTCTAAGTGATCGTAGTGTGTGAGTGAGTGTGTGTGCTCTGTGATGGACTGGCACCCCATCCAGGGTTGTACCCCATCTCAAACCCCGTATACAGGATATAAAGCGCTATGAGACGAGTGAATGAAATGCATGTAGTATGTTGGAGAATGACGTTCGACGGTTACACTAATAGTAGCTCCAAATGGGAATTTATCTCTGAATAAAGAGACAGATGCAGCAACACTTATTGCGCCATTAGTGCTTCAGTCCATCCAGCTCCCTGACCTGCTCAGCTGTGTACTTCACACTAGCACAATCACATCAGCGTTCAAAGTCTTATTGAATGTTAACTAGCTGAGGCATGCCTCAACCGCGTCGCACTTATTAACCAAATCAGTTCAGAGTTCTGAAGAAGTCAAATATTGAGATATGACCGTCGTTTTCATTACCTGGAAACTATTTCGAACTGCATTTATTTGCGTAGGCAAATGAAACCACAGCTGTTTAGTGCTGATTAGCGTCTTGTTGACTGTTAGTTAGCGTGATTGGTGCTCGACAGTTTTAAGGCGGTTAGATATCATTTTAGATTTCATGATGCGTGCAAGTGTGAGTCAGTTGTAACAGTGCTATTTAGAGGCTCCACTTACTTGAAAAAATGGCTTCCTTCCTGGAAAATTTTTTTGCGGTCTGTGCACGAGCTGTTATTAAAGTGATTGGCATATTTGTGTGTCATGTGGTGCCTATTTATGCCTCCATTTCAGAATAAGCTTTAGAGCAAAGAAAGTGCTTGCATCTGTCCCTAGCCATGGTGTAAATGATACATTTTTATATACGTGCCCTGATATTAGAAAAATGGCGCTGGTTTACTATGAATAGTTTAAAGATAATTGTAAATTCAATTAAAATATTTTTTTTTTACTATTCATATGATGTAATATATAAATAAACATTTGAGCTGACCCCACTCTCTGTCTCTTGGTGTTCGAGTGAGATTTGTAATCTCACTAGTGTGTGTATGTGTGCTCGCTGGTTTCAGTTCCTTGACGCTCGGTACAGTTCTTGTATATGCTTGGCTAATCAGCTTTTGCCATCTAAGCCAATACACTATGGCCACATCTTGCATAATCCTGAGATGAACTCACACACATACAGACAAGCCTGTAATTAAGCTGTTGAACCCTCAAGTAGAATTAAGTCAACCACTAGAGGGTGCATCAAAAGCTAGGGAAACATTTTTTTTATTCGAAGTGTTTTGCATTTTAATAAAGTGTCTCTGTTTCAAGGTTGGCATGCTCTCGAAATGTTAAACGCATTACTAAGAGAGTTTTACACTCCAGCTGACTATATTCTCTGTAGCCTGGCGACATGCCGCTTTTTAAAAAACGTGCTGCGTGTGACATTGCGAACTGAAGTACAGGGTGTGATCTTCTTAACAAGAAGCAATATACGGTTTTAATTAAGGGAAGAAGAAAATAACACTCAGTAAGACAAAGACAATATTTAACAACCTAATGTAAGAAATTTGGCAAAGTGTGAACACATAATATCTTAATATCAGAGTAATTGGCTTAGGGCCTCCTAATGGAATAAGCACTTCATGAGCAATAATAAGGGCATTTACAATCAGCATGTTGTTTACCCAGTGTAGTGTACTTACAATGTCCCTGTAGCAAACAGCCAGAAGATTGAAATAAGAACAAGGAGAAGCATGTAACAAGGGAGATGCTATTAGCAGCACATTTAAAAGAGTTAGAACCTGAACAGCCAAGGTCTGAAGTCTACCCTCCAAAGTGCAGCTGGTTGTGACAATTTAACACTGAAAAGAGACACTTTAAGTGCTCCTGACAAACATTCTAATTATGGGGGCCTCGAAATTCCCAGCGCTCATTACAGTTATAATGAACATGGTAAACTAGAGCAGATGTGCTCTGGTACAGGATTCTTCCAGTGTGTGGGTGAATATTCTATAACACTAAGCCAAAGGTGACTTTCTCCTCCTGTAAACGCTTCTTAAAAAAAAAAAAAAAAAAAAGTAAACAGACTCGTGTGCTTCTGTGCGTGGTATACACAGAGGCCCAGATTTACTAAAAGTCTGCATGTGTAAAAGCACATTAAAAAACACCTTGTGAGCCGATTCCTTCTGAGAAATGTTTTTCATTTGAGCAAAATAGCACAAGTTGTCTGGATTTGCATGTTTACCTTAATAAATAAGCAATTTGGGGTGTTTCCGACAAAACAATGATATACTGTGGTGTACATGCAAATAAACTAATAGATTAGTAGATTAAGGCTACATTTGTGCAGATTAGTATGCCCAAAGAGCAGGTACACAGTCTGTCAAAAAAAATAAAAAAATAAGTAAAAGGTTGCACACTAATATTTTGATCGACCGCCTTTGCCTTTAATTATGGTATGCCTGTTCATGTGTGAAAATGACTCCTCATGCTCCCAGAGTACTGGAATGTGCCCGTGCCATGATGAAAGAAAAACTCCATAGATGTAATAAACCCGGCCATTCTGTGCTGTTTGGACGTCAGCTGACTTCATTTTATTGCCACATAACGTTGCTGAGACTAGACCTGACCAACTGAAGCAAGCCCAGATCATAACACTTCCTCCAGTGTTCCTTGTACAGTGGCCACTATGCATGATGGGTGCATCGCTTAATGCGCTTCCGTTCAAACCCTGATACGTCCATCACTCTGAAATAGGGTCAATCTGGACACATCAGACCACTTTTCTATTGCTCAAATAGCTCCAATCTTTCTGCCGAAGTCTTTTTTCCTAAGTAGTCTCACTAACAAATGGTTTTCTTAAGGCTACGCAGCTGTTTAGTCCCTAATTCTGTCGTCTCTTGATTCATTAAGTGTGTGTGAAATTGAGTATTATGTTCATATGTATTAAACATAGCTGTGATTTCTATGATTTATTATTTTTTTATGATCTCTGATAGTGGATTTTTTTTCTGACTACATTTCTTCTACAAAGTTGAGGATTCACCACTATCATTCCAGTTGTTAATAATGTATCAGACAGTTCACCCAATTCCAGTCATTTTAGCAGTCAAGGATTTCTTGTATATACACACTACCGTTCAAAAGTTTGGGGTCACTTTCTAACTCCATGATGGTTCCTGATTTTTATTTCTTTCTACATTGT
>JAQMYG010000006.1:7283183-7301798 GCA_030014215.1 Clariallabes teugelsi | reverse complement strand
TGATCATTCCATAGTTTAGCAATATAATTATGTTGGTATTGTTAATGTAATAAGGTTATGTAAATCTGCAATCTGAAATCTTTATGCAAAGCGCAGAAGAAATCCTTTGCAGGCTAATTAGAGAACAGAGGATGCAAATACAGGGACTTTAACAAGGGATTTACATGGTTAGACCATAAGCATCCAAGTCGTGAGATAAGGAGCGGGGAATGCGGTTATCTGCAGAGCGGAAGTCACGGGCGGCCCGTTTCTGGAACAGCGATCTCCCTGGGAGGAGGAGGAGGAGGATTAAATAAATAAGCGCGGCCTGATTGATCAGTGCCACTGACCTATATAATTAAAAAGCAGCAGGAAGGGAGGGAGGAATGCCGCAGTCTCTCTCAAGGTTATTCATGTCGTTTTTATGACCCAATTTGCAATTTATGTTTCTTTCTTTCTCTTTCATCTTGCCCTTTTTCTCTTCTTCAATCGGCAGACAGTTAAATAGATAAGAGAGACAAATAAATATTATCAGAAACAGTTCTGCTCTGATCGCCGGGACTGTACAGGACGTTAAATATTGATTTGGAGCTTTCCCGCCTTACTGTACATCCCCCCCACCCCCAACAACCCCCCCACCCCCACCCCCCCTTGTCCCGAATGAAAAAGGTTCCACTTGGATCATGTATGAAATGACCGTATGTATCCTAGATTACATTTAAACATAAGCAACACAAGTATCTCTTCTCGTCCTTGCAATTTCTAACTCAGTTACTGTGTAACCTTACCCCGAGCCACAGAACAAAGCGAGCGCATTTAGCTTGGCGTCCTTCTCCAAAACACTAAATACTTAACAGAGAACTTTCTGAACAAGTCAGAGGAGTTGAAACAAAATATCTAACATCAAGGCACGTTCAGGGTTCGTGGTCATTTAATTTTTATGTCAGTAACAAAAAATCACAAACTCAATCACGAACGATTCTTCGGTTATTGTTTCCAGGCAGGAGGAATGAAAAACAAGTTATTTTCTCATTTAGATCATAATTAACAGCAGATACAAAACTTTAAACATGACTTGTGTTTCTTTTGCTTCTTTGTAAAAGAAAATGAAAATGCAAACAAGCTTAAACAGAAGAAGTGTCAGTTTTCTTTACAACCTGTGGTTGTTGATGATAGACCCGTAACTTCATCAAGGCCAGCTTGTATGCTTATGACTCTTACTATTACGTAGGTTTAGAAGTTGCTTTAAAGACTATATTCTGTAATGATTACTGACACGACGGGAACAGAAGAAAAACAATCTCCGCAAATGTGCAACAACTGAGTCAAATTAAGCCATTTTCTCCAGCAAGAAAAATCTTTTTTCAGGTCATGGTATTTTATTATTTCCCCCCAAATATTCATCCAAATTTAGGTCTTGCCATATTTATCCCCATTCAGGACGATCAAGAGAGTGCAAAGTCTAACATTTATTGCTTGTTTACAAACTGCTACTCATGCAGTGTTAAAGGTAGCAGAGGAACACCGCATTCAGAGGAAAGTGCTATCCACCCATTTCCACCTGCGTGACCTTATAGACATCAATGACTAGCTGTAATTGATGATGGAGAGAAAGTATGCCACTCCTTCCGTCCTAAGAGCACAACCAATTTCGCTCTCTTGGACTCTTCAAACTCTTCAAACTCAACAACAATTTGGCCGTGCTCCCTCATGGGGCGAGGGATGGCATACTGTACCCGCACTCTTACATCAATCATGGCGACACTGGCCAATCACAGACACTAGTCTCTGAGCTCACGCAAGCGGAATGGGTGGATAGCACTTTCCTCTGAAGCTGTTACGCCATCCCCAATGTTGATTTGGTCAGCTGGAGTCACGTGTCTCGGAGGAAGGATAGAAAGGAGGATAGTTTGTGCCCTATCTGGATGGTAGTTGTCGGCCATTTGATGGCAGAGACGTGTGGGAAAAGGGGCTTATACTCTGTTTCTGATTTAGTTCCTATCAGGAGGAACGCACACTATTAAAACAAAGCACACACTACAATATGTAACAAATTCATTTGAAAAGATTATGCTTTTATAGAAAAAAAAAATCAACAACAGTACGGTGTGTTGTGTCACAACTATACGTGGAGGTCATAAGCAGTTCATTCAGCGTCCTTTAGATCTGACACTTTCCAATACCTAGTTATTAATTATGGAATGATTTTACTAATATTTTACTAATGTATGGTTACATTCAGTGAGAATCAAAAGAAACAAATACACAATGTTTTCATTGTCACGTGTTTACACCAGACTCTCGTTTTCTCGGTCTGGAAAAACCTTTTACAAAATGCTATCACAGGACAAGTAAACATCCCCGTACTGAAAACTTGACCATATCCACGTTTTTTTAAAATCCATTTATGTGAAACTAGTGTGCGAGTCCCTGTGTACTAATCAGAATAAATGTAAAACATATTGTTATATTAAAAAAAATCATAATAAAAACACTGCACCACTATGTTGCTAATTAGTAGTGCGTCCTGAATGAATGAGACAGAACATGACAGTTAATGAGCTGCTTCAGTTCAGCTCTAAAGCAGAGAGCTTTCTGTAAAAACGTGCCTTGATGAGAAACTGAAAACTTTCCTTGGGTAATACGAGGTTTCACTCTGCTACGAAAGAACAGAACAGCTTAACAATCCAGCAAATTAATCCAGTTAATTACTCTCGCTCACAAGTGGACATAGAAGCATGTTGCCCCATGTTGTTTGGTCAAGGATGCTCCATGGGCTTTCGGGCAGTGTGTTATTTACTGAGCTGTACGCTATTATACACATCTATTGATTGAGCACTGGGTTGAGAGAGCGGTGGGCCCGAGGTGAGAACCCACTCGTCTGACCTCAACTCGGCTCCCTCAAAATCCCGGCAGCAAACACGGACGTCTCACAAACATTAAAGGTCGTATTGGATTGCTTTTCAAATAACTGAAAGAAGGCCTTTCTTTCCATAGCTTATGCACTGATCCGTGCCGAAACCGATTGCGAGCTCAGTACGCAATGCAAGCACGCGACAAAAAGATATTTCCAGACATCTTTTCCTATATTAATTCCTGTAAAATAAGACTTATTAGACGTAACACCTTTTCTCCTGTAACATCAGCACACGTGTTCAATCTTCAATAAAAAATATAAGCCTTTATGAAAATAATGAAGAACAAACAAATCCAGTTCAATAGCTCTGTTCACAAATAATTTAATAGTGGGGGAAAAAAAATAATAATATTAAATATTTGAAAACAACAAGCTTTAAACAAAGCTTGATAATTGATATTTTTAAATAACTTGAATATTGAACTTGAATAGTCTTCTGTATTATGCATTCATGTCAGAGTATTCAGTATCTGCTAGAAGATACACCATACGCCCAAATGTACTGGATGTGGACACCTGACCATCACACCCACATGTGGTTTTCCTCAAGCAATTTTACTAAATGGCGTTGTATCCTGTAATATTAAAATTTCCTTTCCCTGAAGCCCGAATCTGTTCCAGCAGGACAAAACAAGGTCTATCAATACATGGTTTGCAAAATTTGGAGTTGAAAATCTCAACTGAACCTGCACAGAGCTGTGACCTCAACCACACTGAACCTCTTTGGGGTAAACTGGAACACAACCTGAACCCCAGACCTATCAACTAACATAAGAGCCTGACTTCACTAATGCACTTGTGGCTAAAGGCTTTTGTGGAACACAAATCCACATAGCCACGCTTCGAAATCCTTGAAAAGTGAGAGTTTTCATAATCAGCAAGGGGGGCTAAATCTGGAACTTGATGTTCAAGGAGCACATGTTAACGCAATATCCATACATCCATCTAGGAACCACTGTAGTGCACCTAGGGACCGTCCAAATGTATGGACTATTTATTCCCTTTTTTTTTTTTTTTTTTTTTTACAACCGTGGTAATGCGGTAACCAGATGTCTGCTTAACCACAAAGTGGCACAATGTCTGTCTAACCAAGAAGAGGCAAAAGAACACAATTGTCCAAAGGTTTATTGGCAGCCAATTAACTAAATCTATATGTGTGTGTTAATTATGGAGGCACAGTGGCTTAGTAGTTAGCACTGTCGACCTTGCACTTTCAGGACCCGGGTTCGATTCCTGCTTCAGGTCTGTGTGCATGTTCTCTCTGTGCCTAATGGGTTTCCTCCGGGTTCTCCGGGTTTCCTCCCATAGTCCAAGACATGCAGATTAGACTAATAGGCGTAAGCAAAACTGCCAGAACTGTGTGAATGAGCACACAAGTGTGTGTGTATGTGTGTGCGCCCTGCGATGGATTGGCACCCTGTCCAGGGTGTACCCTGCCTAATGCCCAGAGTCTCCTGAAATAGCCTCCAGGCACCGTGACACAGGATAAAGTGGTATAGACTATGAGTGAGGGAAATGTTAATTATCTAATTAATGATTGACCATCACACCCACATGTGGTTTTCATTAGTTAACTTAAAATGACTAAAAAGTATCTAGAAATAATCATTAAAAAAAAACACATCTGGTTTATTGTCATTTCATAATAGGAAACAATACAGCAGGAGGAATTTTTGTTATATTACATTAAATAAATAATAAAACGAACGGTAAGTGGTATTGATTTTTTTAATAATACACACAAGCAACAACATTCCTCCCAGCAGTTTCGTGCATAGATTTTAAAAAGAATTTCTGAATGAATAGATTTTAATGATTCTTAGTGGTAAGATAAGATTGTTTGTGTATAAACTTACTGATTTTCAGCACAGTATTTTAACAGAGCCGTTCTACTTAGGTTACCATGTTGTAATTAACATGACTGCTTCTCCATAAATATGTTTATGACTGGTGGCTGTATGGCTGTACTGTACCTCTCGTAGTGTCTCCGCGTGCATGTGGCAGCACTGGTGCTTCCTGGGTTCCCACCCAACTCGTCATATACATTTTTCCACTGTCGGCGTGCTGTGATCTGGCAAACGACAAAATGTGGGGAAAAGACATTTAATGCAAACGTTAATACAAGGTCAATATGCTGCTTGAAAATTAATGAATGTCTGGTGATGCTACTGAGGACAATATCAAGGTCCATTAGTTAAGGAATAAAGTACAATGGGGCGTGATGTCGTAATAAACTAATCGATATACAGCAATCAGCCACAACACCCAGGTTTTGGGTTCTCCTTGGGCCACTGGGGTGGCTCTGGCACCGAGACATTGACAGCAGATTGGGTAATGTGGGTTGACCAGATTTGGGTCTGGGGATTTTTTTAGGCCAAGTTAGTGGCTTTGGGCTCTTCCCCTGTTGGGAAGCCCACAGTATGGTGGGCTGTGGTTCACTGCCGGTGTGTTCTGCTGACCAGCAATAACTTTTTCCATTAATTTATGCTGCATTGGTGGCTAGCTTTTGGTCACTGTGGGCATGAGTGAGCCCTGAGTGTCCATGCATCTCTTTATAAATGCATTATAGTTGGCGATTAGTGTTTAGTTCACCTGACAGTGGTGTTGATGTTAGGGCTGATTGGTGTTTCACCCTGAAGTTGATTACTTTCCCACAACAGCACGTCCTACAGTAAAATGATTTATTCTTGTAATTACATTTTATGTTGTGGGACATCTGAAAAACGATAGTTCGACTTATCTCTTACAATATAACATTTATAATCCTGAAGAATAGCAGTTGTGACCATGCACGCTCCTTCACAGAAAAATCCTCTTCAAAAATTTTATCATATCAAAAGGTAGATATTTTTAATTTAGTATTATTATTATTATTACCATTATTATTATGATTATTATTATGCTGAATGATCTCTTGTGAAATCAGTCCCGACTCAAACCAGTGACTAAGCCTCTGAGACAATTTGGACTGACTGGACTTCTTGGACTGGTTCCTCTAGTTCAGTCCCCTCCATAACGCTGGGACGTATGACCGGCTGCTAAGCGACACATGCCATTAAGTCATTTTGCAAGGTCATCTAAGTCTAAAAGCATTATTATGTTTGGACAGCATTTCTAGTTTGCCTCTAACAAACATTCCAAAAATGATTATCATAATGACTGCACACAGTAATGGTATTCATGAGAGAACGTTTCCAATCGCTAATGGGTAAAAAAAATAAATAAAAAATCTGTCTACAGTATGTATGATACAACACTACAACATTTCGTATACAGTAGTTAGAAAGCTGTATATATGCTTGTACTGTATACGCCTGGCTATTAGTGTCCACAATTAGAAGATCAGCAACTGTTCATTAAATGGTGAGACTAAGTACTCTAGAAGCATGCTGTTCCTACAACAAGCAGCTCACAATTATACTGTATATATACTGTACATATATATATACATATACATATATATACATATATATACACACACAAACATACATATAGATATATCCTGCTGTAATAACAGTCAGCCTTGCCTATATTGTTATACTGTATATATTTATATTGTTATATTTGTTTTTTTGTTCTGATTCTGATTGTATTTTCAGAAGTTCTGACGCAGGTTCATTGACGCATCAGTACACTTCATTACACTAATGGAGCTGTGTTCCAGCTCAGACATTATTCCTCAGAACTGGCTGCACAAGCCTCTGAGCGTCTCAAACAAGAGCTTCCTCGAATTTGCCATAATTTCATTTCGGAACATACGCAAAGCAGCGTGTTTCCTGTGCCTCAAAGACAGGCAGCCTGTAGTATTGATAAGTTAGATAAAAAGCCTCCTGAGAGAGCGAGAACGGGAGAAAGAAGAAAAAAAAGAGGCCTTGAGAGGCTTCCTGTTCACTCCTTGTCCAAACAACTCGACCGCCTTTCTCGCTCCTCTTTCTTCTATGCTGACAAGGAAAGGGAAAAAAAAAAAAGGAAAAACAGCACTCGGCATCATTGAGAATCTTGCGGAAACCATTTCTGACTGAATGTAAAAAGTTTTGGCCACGTTATTGCTGTGCGGATGTTAGATGCGCTGCCAAACAAATTCTCTGTTTGCTGGTCTTGGAATAATAACCCCCTTAAGAGGCTCAATATGTGCACCAAACAGCCCTGACCAATTTCCTCTCCGGTAAAAAAAAAAAAAAAAAAAAATTACATGTGTTTTTTTACTTGTACTTTTTTTTTTTTTTTTTTTTAGGACAGACTTCAGTTAGTCATTCGGGCCAAACATGGAGCTGAAACAGGGCTCAAACTTAGTAAAACACGTGTTCTGTGGCAGGCGGAGAAATTTGCAAAATCCTCCTGCCTGTTTCTCCTGCTGAAACACTGCTGCCAGTGGGACTACAAACCTCGGAGCGGATGGTGTACACACTTACCAGCTCGTATCCTCCCAGCTTCTGAGCAGCTTGAAACATCGTCCAAAGGTTTACTGCGGGAGAAGGACAATAAGAACAAGGATCAATACCGCAGGAGAAGAAAGAGCCACAGTAACACACACTTCCCATCAAGCACAATAAGGATGGAAACATTACTCAAAGCACTCATCGACGATCCATCCTCCGTTATTACTTTTTCCCCCTGGCCTTGAAAAAAAAATAAATAAATCAGGGGGGCCTCTCAGAAAAAAGAAAAAAAAAAAAAGGAGATAGAACAGATGAAACTAAATAAACACATAGCACTTGTACAAATGAAGTCCAGCACAAATTAGTTGCTGATGTTGATGGGAAGATTAATCAATCAGGATTCAATCTCCAGACGCGCACACACATAAAAGCCCCACTGCGTTCGTCAGACCTGCGTTTTCCAACGCCCATATCTGGCAATATTGATTTTCACATCCTCTCTAGCAGCTATTTCAGATGGACTGCAGGATTACACCGCCTGTTCTTTTTTAGCCCTGTGAATGACAAGCCCACAGCTTAGAGCGCTGTGAACTCAGGCTTTTATGCATCAACAATATCTCTCTTTCTCTCTCACACACAAAACACACACACACACACAGGCTTGTAAAATCCATGTGAGCTCTTTAATATTTGATCTGAACATGCAAGATAAAGCTTGAGTTTATATAAAAGGTATTATTTAAATAGTTGTATCGCTGCACCATTAGGGGAAAAAAACAACATAAAAATCTATTCTATTATAAAATATATACAAATATCCATAAAATATTTAGCACGAAAAAGATACAAGTTCAAAACACTGGACCATATAAATCAATTTCATCTAGGTAATTACATTTTCTAATTATCTTTCCTAATATGTTTGTTTTATATCATGATATAAAGAAGAAAACACTACAGGGTGCGCAATTAGAAGAAAATAATCAATGACTGGGTGGTGTGATGCAGGCCGGCATGAAGAGGAGCTTCAAAGGTGATCATTTTCTTACACCATCAAGCCTTGAAATGGTTTGTTCCTCTTATAAGACGACAATGGTGTTCAAGTCAAACCGGGACTTTGATTGTGCAGTAATCAAATGCACTTACTGTATCCCAGTGTTTCACTAGTACTGGGATACCATCAAGGTAGAAAGTTTTCTCAGTACGCCAGAGCCACGATCAGACTGCCTGCTTTATGTCTGAAAGACTGGCCTCCCAGGAACTCCATTAATAGACCAAACAGTGGATAAATCCCAGGCAAGTTCCTGTAACGTGCAAGTGGTTCAGTGGGCAGTACAGTATGAGGTCATGCTTTGTCCTACAAATAATTTTCCCCCCATTAACATGTCAGATGTGAAACAAATAGGGCTGAGAAAAATACGGCATTGGTGTAGCTATATGTAGGGATTATATAAAAGTAAAGGCAGTTTTACTCTCATAACTGTGTTCTGTTATTCTGCACAATGAAAAGTCCCAGTTTGACTAGAGAAAAAAAAATCTTTCATCCTTCTCTTGAAATAAATGCATAAATAAATAAAATTAATTAATTAATTAAGACATCACATTAGACACCGTTCTCAGGAAGTTCTCCATCCTGATAACTTTTTCCTATGTCAGGAAAAGTACTGACTCCGTAAATGTTAAATGAAATGAATGAAATATCTTTCTATGAAGCCATTTATTTATTTATTTTTGATTCCTTTGAGTCCCTATGTGTTTGCTGTAACTACTGTATAGTACTGATAAGTTATTAGAACCTGCACTTTAATATAGACCTTGTAGTCCTAACTACTATCAGAGCTGCTGGTATAAAAATTCAACATTTATACTTTCTGATTTATTATCCTACAGCACTATAAGGGCTCTTTCACTTCAGTACCTGCTTATATTCTTTCCTCACTAAGATCAGCTGTTGGCTAATCCAATATTAATACTTTAAATAAATTCTGTCTAATTCCTCTATAACATCTTAAGTGAAGATCTAATTTCAGTTCAGGAGCTCTATGGGTTTACTTAATGTTTTTATCTGAACACATGTTTGCTTATTTGTGTTCCTTCCAGCTAGAAAAAAAAAAAAAATCGAATTATAATTCTAATATTGGCTCAGGAGTGCTAACCAATACTAGTGTACAGATCGCTAATACATCTTCAAATACTGCATGTTCTCTTCTCTCTGTAATTGAACCAATCCCCATATGAGATGTGATTCATCTGTTTTTTTTTTTTTTGTTGTTGTTGTGTGTTCTGTATTAGATTGAAAAAAAAAGAAAAAAAAAGAACATCTTATTCTTGAACCGGTCTTAGTGGCTGGGAGGAAACACACATCTGTGCACAGAATGGATCAAAACAAACCGGGGCATTTTTGGATGTTTTACTCAGGTGGCTCTGTTCGCTGAGCCCCAGAGGCAAGAGGTTTGTGTGGAGAGAAAAAAAAAAAAACAGGCATTTGTGTCACTGTATTCTGATTCATGCATGTTAACTAAAAAAGGTGCCAGGATGTAGAGCTGACATAATACAAGGTGGCCTTGTATTCACACTGTGCGTGAATGGGTTATTGAATATGAGCTTATTTACAGCACACAGATTAATAGGAGGAGAATTATTATTATTATTTTTTTAATTATTATTATTATATTTTTAAAAATTCTATTCGAGAAAAATGTGCATTTCATCTCGGAGCCTTTCTATAGGTATGGCACGAACTGCTTGCAGATTCGGGTCACGCATGGTACGCACGTATACATATTCATGGACTGGAGCAGCGTGGCGCTGATGACTGCGCTAAAATCAAGAGGGAAATTGAAGAAGAATATTTGCATTTTCACTTTCAGCATTTAGATAGGGAAGGGTGTGCTGTTGTGCGCTGTTTAGCGCTTGGATTCGACGCTGCACTGCTTGCCTATTCACGTCATGCGTGCTGATCAGGGAGCTGTAGGCAGCAAATTAGAAAAGGGCACAGCTGACTAACACTAATTGTCTCTGCATTTCTTGAGTTACGCCGACCTAGTTTTCCGCCACGGCTTAGTAGATCACAACTTTTCTGTTTCTTCAAAAGGATAACGTTGGGTCTCAGGTGGTTCTCACAGGGAAGGGATGTGTTAGGCATGACATTTGTTCCAAAGTGGATGCTCATGTTTAGTGTCTTTCTCAGCATTAATGTCCTTAGGCCTTCATTCCAGATTTTTAGATTTGATAATAAATCCATACATTTAAAAGAAGAAAAAAAAACTTACATTAATATAGGATCATAAAACTGGCATACAAATTTCTTTATACTGTACTTATGTGAACTAAAAGATTTCTATAAAGGTTGACAGTATAATGACCTATGAATTAATTATGGATTGTTAGCAGTGATCAAAACATCTTACTTTACTAACACTATAAAAACCCAGTCCCTCTGTGCATAAAGCAATCATTCATGAATTATGAATACAGTGGGCCTGGAGCCTATCCTAGGAGACTTAGGGAACAAAGCGGGGTACACCCCGGAAAGGGTGCCAATTTATTGCAGGGCACACGCATACACACTACGGGCAATTTGGAAATGCCAATTAGTCTAATCTGCATGTCTCTGGACGGTGGGAGGAAACCGGTGGAAACCAACCAAACACGGGTGAACATACGAATTTTACGCACACAAACCCGTGGCGGAAATCAAACCTGGACCCTGGAGGTGCAAAGGCACAATGCTACTGCCTACATAATGCATTATAAGACATACAAAATATATTTTTTAAAAAAAATTCTGCTTTGACATGAATGCCCCTTGTACTTCATGGTTCATGCTGTCACTATGGTTCCAAATTCTGAACAACACTGAAATTCCCCTCATCACATCACATCACATGCCTTTGTTTCAGTTCTGTCGCTGCTCGGCTTCCAGATTGTGTCCAGGTGCTCAGTGTTAATCATGCGAATAATTCACTTATATCCATACTTTTTGTCGTTTAAAGTCAAAGCATGTTCCATGTGTTGGTATTTCCTGGTTTTGACCCTGCTTGTGTATTCATTTTCGAAAATGATGGATTAACCCTTTGTAGCATCACCTGTACAGTATACTGTACTGTATGTATTGACTTTGATGTTTTAACAAGTGACATGTTCACTTTAGACACTTGTCTCCTCCTGCCTTTAATCCATACACAGAACAGCGCGGACTGCCAAGTTTACGCCGACCTCTGACTCCATCTCCCAAAACGCAGCCAGGCCTACGAACATGGCTGTTATGGACTACAACATGCTGCCATCACAGACTCGTACACTATACATTCATGTTACCTGATCATCGACTGTGTAAACTTTAACACACGCACACAAACATACACATACATTCACAGCATTTAAAAACTTCTAGTCATTACAGAGAACTGATTAATTATTAATTACCGTGCGCAAATGATGGATGATCTCTTCAGAATTGAGAAACATTCCGGACAAAATAAAGTCAAGTGCAAAGAGTTGTTATAGACGTCGCCTGGTATAAGAGAGATTCCGTGTGTAATGTGACACTAAACCTTATAGCCAAAATGCTGGTCAATGTCTTAGTGTATTAGTGCACTTAACCAGTTTGCCATATGTCACTATATTACTTTAGCCATCATGTTGTAACCTAGTCTTCTAGGTCTAGTTTAACAAATTTATGATTTGCTAATTTATTAAGAAGTTAATTACAGTGTGACCTTTTCGCCCACACATGACTGGTCTATGAGGCTCTGTGCGAACCGTCTGTCTGGACCTTATTCAAAGAAAAAAACTGTTTCGCTTTCCGAGGTTTAAGGATATTTTATGAACTGTTGATAGAAACCTTATACACGAGGACCCTTAGGGAAAAGAGTGAAAAGAGAGAGCAGACATTAGACCACTTACTCTGCTTGAACCCTAGATAGGGTATTCGCTCAATAGGGGTCTTCCTTTCTTTCATGTACTTGTAGAGAGCCACTAGGAAGGCCTGCTCTTCGGCACGGCACTCCTCCCCTGTCTCCTCCTTGGCCTTCTCCTCGGCTAGTACCTTTTTGCAGCTGGTCTTAGGTTTCGACACCAAGGCTTTCGCTTCTGCTTTTACCTTGAGTGGCGGAGGAGGAACAAACAGAGAAGAGGATTAGCAAAGGGCTAATTTAAAACTAGACATTCATCACATATGTGTCGAGCCACTTCGGTGCACTACGTGAACAAACTTCCTAACTGACCAGGCACCTCAGGCGGATGCTGAACCTCATAGCCTACATACTGTACTGTAGGAGAGGCGTTCAAGTCAAACTGGGATTTGTGATGAAATGGTGATGAGACTCTCACCCGGCATGTACAGTACAATGTTGGAACGGTGCAAACTTTTATGTCCGTAAATAATAAACCCGTGTGAGATGGCTCAGAGCCCACTGCAGTAGTTCCCATAAATATTTCTCAAGTGGAACGCATGATCCTCAAAAATCGACGGTAACTTGTCATCCACTTGCAGAAGAAATGCATCTGTCCGTGGGAACTGTACACACAATCATTCAGCAACACCACTTGAACATTACAGGGACTCTGCTGGAATTTATCGTCTCATCCCCTGTACTGCCCTGACCTCGCTCCAAGCCATTTCCACATTTAAGGAGTTCCTGGGATTTAAGAAGTTCCTTTATTTCTGAAACGCTGGCCTCCCAGGAACTCCTTAAATATCCCAAACATGTGGAAATGGAACTCCAAGCCATTTCCACAAGTTTGAGCTGTTTAAGGAGTTCCTGGGAGGCCAGCGTTGCAGAAATAAAGCAGACAGTGCAACAAACGTTCAACCTTGATGGTATCCGAGCACTAGCGAAACGCTGGTGCATTAGTGTAGCGGGGGATTAAATAGAGAAATAAAGGTATCCTCATAACTGTGCTCTGTTATTCCGCACAATCAAAAGTCCGGGATTGACTTGAACGCCTGCAATGGATACGGAGCGGTAATATACCACAAAAAAAAAAAATGATGCGCTAAAAGTGGTCACAGTCCAGCTTTAAGGTTTCCATGGAGTGCTGGAGGTGGGCGTGTTGTGCGTCGAGATCTGCAGTCAGATCCCGAGTGTCGGCTTCAGTCATGCACTCACACTCGGCAGTCAGAGATGGCCCACACGTGTCTGGTTAGCCATCTGCTCCCAACAATCACACGCATTTATTTTCCAAAAGAGCTTTCAAGGCTAGCAGGGTATGTGAATGAACAACAACAAAAACACACACTCGGCACACAAACAGTGGGAACAAGTTCACCAGTGCTACTAAATAAACACGGCTCGGAAACAAGGCCAAGTGAAGAACAAAGACTTTCAAACGATCTGCTGGTGGAACTAAAATCTCCTTGGTGTGAAAATATGCCTGATGTAAACCGACCAGATTTTGCATTGGTGGATTAAAAACAAAATGGCTTGGAACATGCACTCGGATGCCATATTCGTTTCCATTTAATGCAGCTGGAGTTTTCATTTTATTTACATTTTATAATCAACCCACCTATAATAACTATATATACAGTATATATTGCAGTAGATATTGCAGCTCAGGCTGACTGTAATGATGTAAGATGTACACAACACGTTACATGTACAGTATATATCTAGTCAGGTTCTCACAACCCCCAAAGCTCCAGGCGATGGTACTGTACGTTACACGCAACCTCACAAATCTATCTCTGGCATTCTTGTTGTATCTGCTTGTAAAATTTTTCTTAAGCAAATGATTTCCAACATATAAACAAGATAGTAGTGGCATTTAAACCGTCATGACCGTTACCCAACATGTTGTACTGTAAATGTAAATGCAGTCTTCATCCTGTAAGCTTTAAGATTGGACTGCATCGATCACGTTCGTGACGTCTACGACTACATTCATATAACAAGCGACGTTGTTCAGTTCAGTTTTTTATAGTCAGATCAGATTTGCGTGTCATGACGGTTCACATTCATAATTACAACTGACGCGTTTGTCTGAGTCTAATGTGGACTGCAAGCACTGTATGAGCAAAGCAATTTCAAAGAACGGATGCAATCATAGCAAAAATACAGTATGCTTGGGATTTTGCTCTTCAGGATGGCAATATTTGGTTGTCAACTGTATTTGTTAAAGAAGGTAGAAAGCCAGACACCTTAGCTGTTGTTCGAACTGCTATGAAATCTCCATGTTGCCCTTGCTGATTGACGTATACGCAGAGACAAAAAAGTCGCACAATTTCCGATCTGACCATTCTCATTCAAGTTGCACGACCGTGTATAGGATGAACATCTGATCGAGGACCACATATGAAAGTGACTCAGACAAACATCAGACAGCCTTAAAAAAAAAAATCAGATCTGCTTTGGACTACCTGAGACATGTCATGTTTCACACATGTCTGAATTGTTCATATTTGCTCTCATCCCTAGTATGCACTAATATACACAAAGTACATTATTTTGATTGATCCAACAATACTGTATGTCCAAAAACAATTTAAACAAAAATATGATCAGTATGTGGAGTTTTCTTTTTTTTTTTTGTTCTTGTTGTTTGAGTGTGTTTCTAGGACTGCTTTTGTTTTTATGTGCATTAGGACTGGGGGATTAGTGGAGGATTTCTGTTCCACATGAAGTTTTAAAGAACATTTCGTCAAACCCATGGCTTCTTTTGGCAAAAGCATACTCAAAAAAAAGCCTTAAGTATTTATGCAAATGAAAAGGTTTGTGTGTTTCTTTCTTATTTTTTTTCCCCTGCTCAGTGTATTAATGGTCCTCAAATCCGACAGCCGTGTGCATTTCAGATTTACAGTATCCGCTGATACAGTATATTACACAGAACCTGACAACCTACGCCAAAGTTCATTACACCTAATACAAGCGCTAATCCCTTATTTATTTATTTATTTACTTTCAGTGATGTGCTCCAGTAACCTGACTTAAACACAACCTTAACGAGCCCCCCAAAAAACCTCCCCACCTCCCCCATTTCAACTTCTGCGCAGGAAATATGCTCTCACGTATTGAGCTAGGACACATACTGTAGATGTGCTGTGCACGAGGCGATATATCTCTGCGGAGAGCTCCAAAAAAAATTATGATTTATAAACCGTATCCATTTAAATATGAAAACAGATCCAAATATTGAATACTGAAAGGATACGGATAATAGCATTGTGTTACATCCTTTGTTGTATATACAGGACGGAACGAGAGGCCTGAAATGCTGTCTGCTATACTGGCAGAGGAAATGTACAGGAAGAGGCACGTGGGAACAAAGGTCGATGAAATAATGAGAGGAAAACAATTGTGGCTGGTTTCTGAAGACTCCACGCTGGCCTTTTATAAAATATTATGGAGTTGCGAGGAAATAGGAACTCTGGGATGCCTGCTATGAGTAGTGACACTGAGGATACAGAAAGACAGGCAGGTATACTTACTGTATATATATATATATATATATATAGCTTATTGTTTAATGAGAGCGTTACCTTGCTTGGTGTTCTGGCCTCCACACTGCCAGGCTCTTTGGCGTTTCCACTCTGGGCCTGCGAGTCTCTTCGCTGGCACATGGAGACTTTCTTTTTCCGGGGCCGGCCCTTCAAATTGGGTGCTGTGGAGAGCAGAGAGAGAGAGAGAGAGAGAGAGAGAGAGATGCTTACAATCCAGCTGGCCGTGACAGTGATTAGGACAAGCACTACAGGGCGTCTGTCAAACAGGCCCTATGGTCCCTATACAGCTGCGTGAGAGCGCCAAATTACCCATCAGTGCTGACCAAAATAGACGAGTGACGGGGTCCTTTTTGAAACCGTGGACACAGAAGCGCGCGTGCCACTGCCGGAAAGGAGCGTTTTAAAAAACCATTTATTTCATCCCTGGCTTAATTTACAGTAACATATAAAACTATTCCAGTAATGTAAGCTGTGAAAGCATGTGTCGCTACTTAGGTGTGATACAATAACTCTATTTAGGCAGGTGAGAAAATTCTTAGCATGCCGGTTCTTAAAATAGCACATCAGGGTAATGTTAGTGCACGTTCACATACTTCTATGCGTGCATGTCTGCTAGGGGTAGACGCCGCCGTCTCAGACTGTGTCTATTAAAGGATTTCTTGCGGATCGGCACGTTTATGTCTCTAGCCAAGAGGATGCATCGAGGCTTGCAAAAGTACCAGCATTAAAAAAAAAACAACAACATGTTTTAGGATTTAGTTCTTGAATACGACATCTACGAACACAATCAAGCGTGACAGATGTCCTTATACGAAAAAACAAAAACTGAGCACACAAACTCTCCCGAGCACTTAAGTTCAACTCGATGTAGCATTCAGCATCTGATGATGATCGAATTACAGCCAAGGTTACACCAAGCCTAAGGCGAGAGCCCCACTGGCATTAGTCTGCGGAGAGCGAAACAAACAAAAAAAAATATCTGTCTAGAGAGAGAGAGAAAAACAAACCATACTCTAATCAGCAAAAGGGCAGTTCTACAGTATGTGTCCCTTTTTTTCCCCTCCCCTATTCAAATCTGCATTCTGTACTTTCCTGTATAATTTCTCAGCAATGCGCAGCAGGGGGTGGAGGGATAAAGGAGGAAGAAAAACAGCAGCTGAAATTAAACCTTTTCTTACAAGAATAAACATTTATATAAGGGGCTTTTATTGTCACCCTGGCAACAGGCGAGACTGTTTCGCTTCATGCGGTCCATGTGACAAACACATTCGCTCAGGCATCAAGTCCAGCTCCTGCTGAGCTCTCCGCTGAGGTAATAGGGACATTTGGGAAAGCGCATTCAAAGTCGAATATCAAATATCGACAAAATATATACATATGTACGCATCATTGTCCTTGAGGCCGAGGTGCTGAAGTCAAGGTCCGTCCAGTCCGTTATTCGAATTCCAGCCCTGTGAGTAATGCAGTGCATTAGATGGCATCCGTTTGGATTGTTTTGTCTTCGAGAGTGTACAGTATGAACAGTTTACAGTAGTTCGAGTGGGTGGTCACAGGAAATCACATGATCTGTCCTCTTTCCTCATTGCCTCAAATATATGAAATTGCTTAAAGATAAAAGAGGAAGTGATGCAGACACAGACAGTCAATTCATGCAGCACAACTGTTGCATCCGTCCCTCTTCCCTCGTCTTCTCGACTCTCCTCCGGACTGACAAAACAGCTGGCCTCCGTGCGGCTCTGCAGGAGTGTGTCAGAAGAGTGACGCTGGTGATGAGAAAGACGCAGACGTTAAGTCATGCTCTTCTCCTTATTGACAGGTAGTTATGTCGGGAAGACATCACTGTGACTAGATTAGACATCCGTGGCATTCGGCGCATTCCGTGCAACACGATACACGTCACCTGATATAAGACGATCTACTGTACACACCTCGGCTGCTTCGCGTCGACAGCGATAAATATAGATATTAAGGCCAATACTTCATATAAGACGGTGATAATGAAGAGCTGCGCGTACGTGAAACTCTTGGGAGATCCCTCAGTTTTATCTGCGAGGACTTGGATGTGAACTGGGTATCATGACAGGCATGCAAATGACTGAATTATTCAAACAGGCTGTGGAGAGATGATGCACAAAGTGCCGCTGTAAGTCTCTCTGGATAAAGGCGTCTGCCAAACACTGGAAATATAAACGTCTGTGTAGATATTTTATACAGATATATAAATGCTTTCATGGCTTTTTTTTTTCACTTTCATGCTGTTCTTTGAACAATTGTGCACAAGTAAATAAAATTGCACATCAAAGCTTATTAAATATTATATCATATACAGTACTGTGCAAAAGTCTTAGGCACCATATTATATGCTGGACCAATTTTATTATATATGTTTATCATGTCTGCATAATTATATACAAAATCATTCAGTATTTCCATATATAACTTAAAAACGAATAAATAAAATTTTCAGAATAAAATTCCATTTTCAAATGGAAATAAGAAACCTAACGTACGGTCCTGGTATTTGCATAAAAATAGAAAGGAGCGAGTGTGACAAAGTTATCAGAAGAGCTAATATTCTCCAGCAAGCTCAGTAAAACCTAACTGCTATTTTCTTATAAAACTGCACAAATCTGTGTCTAAGACTCCTGATTTTAAACAATGAGTTTTTACTCCAAATATTGACAGTTTATTTTATTACTCTTTATTGCTCTTTATAGAAGTTTCTTTTATGCAGAATTTTTTTTCAAAAGTATCTTTTGCTTATGCCATATTTTTGTATGTGTCCAAGACGTTTGCACAGAACTATAAGGAAAACAGCTGTTTTCTTTACAGCCATGCATATATTCTCCTGTAATGTTATTTATTTATTAATTTTTAAGTTATATATGGAAATACTG
>JAQMYG010000006.1:7265315-7281766 GCA_030014215.1 Clariallabes teugelsi | reverse complement strand
TTCTGAACATTACCAAATATAAGATAATTAAGCCTATTTCTAGATCAATTCTACTGGCAGATGTGTAGAAAAGAAGTCAGAATATCTACCAATAGGACACGAAATTCACGCTTAAACATTTGTCTAGAATCTATTATTATATTAAGAAATTATTTGACAACAGTACAAGTTTGGACACACCTTCTAATTCAATGTTTTTCGTTTAGCAATTTATTTTCTGTAAAACTCACTCATCGTCTATACCGCACTATCCTGTATACAGGGTCATGTGGAGCCTGGAGCCTATCCCAGAAGACTCCAACGCAGGGCACACACACACTCACACATTACGGACAATGTAAGGAACGGCAGTTAGCCTAACCTACATGTCTTTGGACTGTGGGAGGAAACCGGAGTACACGGAGGAAACCCACCAAGCACGGGGAGAACATGCAGACTCCATGCACACGAAGGCGAGAATCGAACCTGGCCGGGAATCAAACCTGGAGGTGCAAGGCGACAGTGCTAACGACTACATCACTGTTTGAGGTCTTATTTCCTATAACAATACGGGATTTTTTCAAAACTATGAAATAACACATATGGAATTAGGTTAGTAAGTAAGTTGAATCTAGACTGTTTTTTGTTCTGGCACCTAGGTGATGAAAAACAAACTTCCTCTAGATGTCCTATAGCTGATTATTGTGTATTTTGGACGCCTTCAGCATTGTTTTACAGAGTAGAAAGAAATAAAAATCATGGAATTAGAAGGTGTGTCCAAACATTTGACCGGTATCATACATTCATTAAAGAAATTTTCATATGCTAAGATCAAAGCTTAAAATTCTATCGGCTTCATTCTGGAAATCTGCCTCAGTCATTCTGCATTTTAGATTTAACTTGTTACAAGCTACTGTACTGTACATCTTCGTCTTGTTCTGATAGAGCACTTACACAGCATCCTTATGCATATTTTCTCTGCAGTTATTAACATGCTTGATCCTTACTTAAAATAATCCAGTGTGACTCAGCTCGTCTCTTTCTCACCTATCTCTTTTCTCACTTTTGCACAAACCCCGTTTGGGAGGGAAATATTCTCCTAAATCGGGTGTGTTTTCTAGTCTAAAACATAGGGGATTCGTTATCATATTTATTCCAAGCTTTCACACCTAATGAGAATGTGAACAGGTGACTCTTCTTATTCGAGGTTTGAAATCCTACATGTTTGAGATCACTCACTCACTCTCACTCACTCATCGTCTATGCCGCTTTATCCTGTATTCAGGGTCGCGGGGGCCTGGAGCCTGTCCCAGGAGACTTAGGGCTTGAGGCGGGATACACCCTGGACAGGGTGCCAATCCATCGCAGGGCACACACGCACATACACACACCCATTCACAAACTACAGGCAATCTGGGAACACCAATTAGCCTAATCTGCATGTCTTTGGACTGTGGGAGGAAACCGGAGTACCCGGAGGAAACCCACCAAACACAGGGAGAACATGCAAACTCCATGCACACAGAGATGGGAATCGAGCCTGGCTGGGAATTGAACCCGGACCCTGAAGGTGCAAGGTGACAGTGCTAACCACTACATCACCGTTTGAGATCACTTCATCCCGAATAACCCAGACCTTCGTCATCGTCCTCATCACTGATATCGGCGCAGCCCGGTAACACAGACTCGAGGATGTTCTGCCAGACTATATTTTCCTGGATTCATTAGACCGATATAAACATGACAGAGACATTCATATCAATGTGCTAGAGAAGCAAGGAGTGGTCCGTCACTTCGGATCTATCCACACATCACACGGCTCGCCATCTGTAAGCGAGACAGGAGGAAATTAATCTCCACCTATTCCCTCCCTCTTCTGGTTCATTCACCCCCCCCCCTTCTCCTCTCCATCCCTTTCTTCTGATTTAATTCTCTCGCCTTCTTTTTTCTCTCCCTCCTCCCTTTTCGCTCTCTCTCTCTCTCTCCGATTTAATACGACGCTATACGGCAGATGGCGGTGTGAGGCGCAGAAGGAGCAAAACACACACGATTAATAAATGATATCGACCTCGCTAAATAATGCCTTGTGCTGATAAATCCCCATCTGAAACGGCAACTGTTCCACCTTTTAATCTCGAGAGGAGTCAGCAGGAGTCCCTCGCAAACGTTTACCGCTTTGCACGCGACGCAAACGCATCGGGACGTGCAATGTCAGCGGCGCGTGACCGACGATGCCGATGATGTGCTCGCCAAGGTCAGATGCTAATTAATATATACACGCCATACTGCAGCCCCCTCAGACTGACCCTGCAAAAACACACACACACATATACACACGAACCCATCTTTCAATACTAACTCACAGCTGTCTGATTATTTACTCATCCCTGCTGGTGTGATGCTGTTATGTCACTGGTCAGCCCAGGTGGGAAAATGATGTGTCAGCTCTAACCTGCACTGCAGCCTTATAACAATTCCACATGGATGCCAATCGTCTGTTTTTTTCTTTTCTTTCTTTTTAAAATAATAATCTGTCATCATCCATGATCCAAAATGCCGATCAGCTCGGTGCCTGATATACTAGTCACCGAAACGGATGAAAAAACGCAACATGACTAATCCAATTATCGATACGGCTTCATCCTTCCTCCTTCGTTCCTCAGAAGCATTCGAGCTTTCGTGTAGCCTGTATTTCTGCTAAGGTTAGGCTGCTCATGTGATTAAATGCTGTTTGATCCTTACCTAACATAACATAATCCTGTGTGACTCAGGATTCTCAGCAATTCACACGGCCACATTTTTTTTTTACACTCACCCTGATTAGGATAGAAAGCTTGACTATTAACAAAACGGCACATTTTATCAGAGGAGGGTGGGGTGGGATTGAGGTGGGGGGGGTGAAGCTAATTTTAAGGTTTCATGAGTCTCGGCTCTGATATTAAAAAGAGGAGGCATGGGAATAAGCAGCAGCATCGCTGCGGATTTGCCTTGAATTATTTATAGCTGACATGTTACAGGAGTCATCTTATTGACAGCCAGTTGCCCTCTAGTGTCACTCAGAGGTATTGCTCTGAGCAATAGTGCCCTCACACACACACACACACACACACACACAGAGGTACGTGTGCACACACTGTCTCCACTGTTATAACAAATGAGCCAATATTCTAACCCAGGCATCTTCTGTACTCCTACTGAAAGGGAATTTATTACATTGTTGATTGGTGAATTTATTTATTTATTGATTGATTTACTTATTTATTTAACAAAGCGACACCCTTGCTGTTTTTTAAAAGGAGCAGTATGTAATTGTGAAGCCTCCCTCATGAGCTTTCTCCTTTCCCCTGAGCAATCTGTATGTCATTTGTTCAGTAATGTTTTTGGGAAGGAGGGGAGGAGCTAAGTGACTCAGGGGCGGAGCTTATTTCCAGGGAGGAGAAAATGTCAGAATTAATTAAAAAAAGAATAAATAATACATTCTATTGAGTATATTGCATTGAGATTGAGATATATGGATCTGGGTTTATCTAAGGCAGCACTGAAACACTTTAAAATAATTACAACAAATTTTTTCACGTAATTAAAAATCATATACTCATACACTCTGAACCCTCAATCATTCTCCGTACAGAATCCGGAGCCTATCCCAGGGGACTCGGGGCACTAAGCAGGGGTACACCCTGGATGGGGTGCCAGTTTATTATAGGGTACACATGCATGCACACACCATAGAGAATTTTAACCCGAAACACCTATTAAACTAATCTGCATGTCTTTGGACTGTAGGAGGAAACTGGAGTACCCCGAGGAAACCCATCAAGCACAAATGCAAACTCTGGCGCCATGGCCATTTACATATAAACAAATATAGCAAGTGTTGCAGTAACATGAGCTGATAATCATTGGTTGTATGTTGAGTGGTTTGTTTTTACGTCTCAGTCTCAGGATTGAACGGCCTCAAAAGTATAGAACGTATTTGAAACTTCGGCAGACACTTGAGGGTTGTCACAACTAGGCAATCTGTGTGCGTTTGTATCGATACAAAAACTGCAATTAAATAGACATTTCCTTCAGCTTACTGAGGTTAGGCATACCTCACAGTTTAGATTTAGGTCCAGACATGTTGCTAACTAGTGACAAGAATAATAATAATAATAATGCAAATAGAAGGTCCTTACAAGGATAGAAAGGAAAGTAAAGAGAGCATGAGTGTGTGTGTGTGTGTGTGTGTGTGTGTGTGTGTGTGTGTTGGGAGAGGAGGCTTGGTTTAAATGAAACAGTTCACACACAGAACACACTAAGATGAATCCCTCATGAATCAGGCTTCATTCAATAAGAGCTAAGAGGTCTATCTATCTTATCTAAAAGGCCAGTGAGACTGAAGCCTTTAAAGTGTGCATTAACGTGAGGCATTGCGCTTGCCCCTGGCACACTGCAGGCTCCCGCGGTTGGCACGGTGCCCAAGCGAGGGTCAGATGCATTTACAGATGTACCAAACAACGATTAAAAAAAAATTAAAATTCACGCCGGTGAACGACAGAAGCCACACCACCTGATCGCAACGTTCAGACTTTCCGGGCCGTGTCGGGAGGTGTGTGTGTACACGGAACAGGGACGTGTGTAATAACAACCAGACCAGATTCACATAAATCTCATTTACTGTCCTCTCTCTCTCTCTCTCTCTCTCTTCTAAATGAAGATGTTAATGTGCAGTTTGCCTGAGCACAGGTCATCTGTGTAAACGTTTAATGCATTGGATGCTTTCCACACGTGTTCAGATCTAAACAAAACCAGACGCTGAACACGTAATACAGTAACAATGAGCTTCAAAATTTCCAAATATAAACCAGCATCAGATGATTAAGGAACAGGAGTAAGTACCCTCATATATACATGACCTGCAATTCATAAGGGAGATTTTTAAAAAAGGAGTACAACGTCGCATGAGAGATAAAGTCACTTTGCGCTTGGAGAGGTGTGGAATAACCTGCGTGGAGAAAAAAAAAACAATCAGCGTGTACTGTCGGTAACTTCATCCAAAGAAATCGTGTGGTATATACCGGAAGGTGGAAAAACGCACAGCGCAGACTTGCATCAGAATTGCTGATGCAACTGCGTTAGCGACGGCCGAACCAGGGAGAGAAGCGACAGCATATGCCACAGATAGCGGAGTACAACCAGAGAGGTTGTGGTTTCATCTGTGATAACGAGTGGGCGGAAATATACATGCACTGTATTTTAATTTTATTTTCCCACTTACAATAAAAAAAACATATTATTACAGTATATGGCCAAGTTTTATGGTAAGGCTTCAAGTTGGATGTTTCTACTCCAGTCATTGCAGTAACATACATTGTGTGATTTTTTTCTATGTAAGTGGAAACAAACTATATAATGACTTCCTCATAGGATATCCTTCAAGTCAGATATTTTCCAGACGTGACACAGGAACTAACGATTGTAGCACGAGCTTCGTTTCAGTTTAGAATAGTGTTGCACTATGGGATTTAAATGATTCAAATGTTACTGATGATGCAAACATCTCCTTCCTTACAGTTTTCTTATTGTAAATAAAATTCGAATGGAGTGGTATTACGCAACTGTACAAGTAAGTGGCGTACATATTGATTTTTCCCTCTAAGCAAACAGACTTTAGGTTTGTGTGTGTGCGTGTGTGTGTGTGTGTGTGTGTGTGTGTGTGTGTGTGTGTGTGTGAGAGTGTCTCATACTCCAAAGTGACTGATAGTCCTGCCAGGGTGGGGGGTGGAGGTGGACAGGTTACAGATGACATATAGATGGCTGAGGTGATTTACACACACACACACACACACACACACTATTAAGTGTGAGATATAAGATGAGTTAAACAGATGTAAAGCATTTCCGCACCCTACTGTATGTTAATGTCACGCAGATTTCTGGATTGCAGATGAGACGTTATAAGCAAATCCTACTACGATAAGATGCTTAATAGGAATCCATTAATGTGAGATTAAAACACTGAAATGCTTGCTTTGTTAACATTTAAAAAAACTAGACTAGAAATGCCTTAGGCACCCAGCAGAGTGACCATGCAGACTGCATAAAAAGCTTGACTTCTTTTTTTTTTTCCATTTAAGTATGAATAAGAAGCTAAAGCCATTAACCATTCTGTTTACATCCATCCAATTTGGATTGTCAGTCTTAAAAGAATGGCAGGAACAAGGACGGGGGGAGGGGGGGGGGGGGTGGAAGAGAAGTGTGGGAGAAAGCAAGAGAGAATGAGAGAGAGAGGCTGAATATAACTAAGGCTGTTTGTTCACTCCTGCTGACATAATGTGAATTCCACGGTGGCTACGATTACCAGGGAGATAGAAAAGATCTTCTGCCTGCCCCTCAAACTTTGATTTTCATTGCATATAATTACGCGTCCCAGCATGCGATCTTTGTCGCATTCGACACAAAGGGAGGGCGAACCGTAAGAGCTTTCAAGCAGCGATGATTTTCATTACGGCGTAAACAAGGTCAGTTCTCTCCTTGTATAAATGCAGCGACGGCCATGTGCCTGCGGAAAAAAACTCCAGGTTCGCGCGCCGCCTTTTCCGCGGTGACGCGAACGTGTTAATCCTGACCTTTAAACCTATTAGGCACTTCAAAGCCAGATGAAGCTTGGGAGAAAAAAAAAGAAAAAAAAAAGAGGAGGTGCCTTCTCTTATCTGCGTGTATGATACGAGACGGTTGGCCCGAGGCCAGGTGCTAATCAACACGTAGCCGGCTGCACGCTCCGTTCCGCAGGATCCCCATGACAACCGGGCTACCGGCAGCGTGTGCATATTTACCAGAAACTTAATATAACTTTGAAGTCAGTGCCCCCTGTGAAAGGAGCGCTGTTTGAAAAGGCTGAATAGGATCGATCTGATTGCCATGGCCCTCCTGAGAAACAGAATATTATGGCCTTGTTAGGGATTAGCCATGCAAGAGGAACAGGACATACTGAAGCCATCTGGATCTACAAGATCATTTATAGTCAATTATTTGTTCTGTGTTCTGTGCTGTTCTGTCTGAGCTCCATGTTCCTATTTTTCTCTTAAAAATGTAAGGTTTTTTTCCTTTTTTATCTGTCAACAACGCCATCAAATCCTTGTCATACAGTAATACTATTCGTTTTGACTTTGGGAAAATGTCCATCAGTCGATATGATATTATCACGATACCTAGGTGTCGATTCCTGTAACTACTGTAAATATCCTGATACAATGTCCGATTTTTTTGTTAGATTTTGTTACAATTCGAAACAAATTTAAAGGTGCAGGGGAGCTCGGTGCTTAAGGTGTTGGACTGCTGACCAGAAGGTCCTCGGTTCGAGGCCTGACGCCGCCGGGACCTTTGAGCAAGGTCCTTCACCCCCAAGCGCTCAGATACAACCAGGCGTCAATCTGGCAACCTGACCCTGTAAAATAACTGCCACAGAAATGACGGACATATGTATATCCGTCGCCTGATGTGCTGTATGGTAGATAGACGGATCTCATGTCATGTCTAAACAAGCACAGGATGAATAGCCTACAGCACACCACCTGTAGGATTATAGATGAACAGCAACACCTCAATACACTCACTAGCTCATCGTCTATATCGCTTCATCCTGTACACAGGGTCTCGGGGGCCTGGAACCTATCCCGGGAGACTTAGGGCAAGAGGCGGGGGACACCCTGGATGGGGTGCCAATCCATCGCAGGGCACACATACTGTATAATCTGCATGTCTTTGGACTGTGGGAGGGAACCGGAGACCCCAGAGGAAATCCACCAAGCAAACTCCATGCACACAAACTCGAGGCGGGAATCAAACCCCAGACCCGGAAGGTGCAAGGTGACATTGCTAACCACTAAGCCACAACATATACAAACATATATAAAATGTTTAAAAAATTTAATCATTTTGGAGACATGAATTGGCACAGAAAATACTGCAATACATAACTGAATCCCTTTTTCCCCCGAAACAGCTGCATTTAATGTGTCAGAAATTGTCTAGTTCTACGGAAGGTGCTTAAAAGCCTTGGGTGTATATACTCCCTTTAAGTCAAGGGCTCACACGCGCTCTTTTGTACAATGTTAGCATAGCACTAGAGCCCAGGCAGGGAGCCATGGCTACAAATCCTGCCCTAGTTTCTCGACAAGGCTTGCTGGTTGGAGTCTTGCCCACTAATGCCATTCCACATCCTGGCTGATAATAAGCAAGCAGTTCTCAGTGCCAACTCCTGCCCCTCCTCTCTCTCCTTGAACTGCGAACTGAATGATTCATGATTCATGACTCCTTTCTCAGGACCCACCCCTTTCTCTTCATCTCCGCTCTCCTCCCCTCCCCTTTCTGCTCCGGCGCTCGCAAACAGGGGCGTTTGCATATCACTGGCGGAATCTGAATCAGCGACTTTCACTCTCCGGCTGGAGCGCTGGGTCAACAGTGTGGACCTGCACTTCCAAGGCGCCGGAGACTCCGTCGGACCCGCAAGCAAAGCGATTAGGAACGAATCGGCTCAGTCGGACGAGTTGGCGTATTTGCATCCTTTTGCATTCTTTTTACATTTACATAAATAAAACATACAGGCTTTGTTTAAAGGTCTGTAAGGAACGCCAATATCGGAATTGGGAGCATCATTCAAACACTAGTCACTTCTTTAATATTTCTGTACCCGTGTTCCCTTCACATGGCAGAGCTGCATCTTTTATTAATACTTACAAAGAAGGGAAATGTGCTGTTCCAGGAAGAAGTAATTAAACAACTCAAAGAACTATTGTTCGCCTGCTGCTCATTCATTCCTGTGGAAAAAAAAACCAAAAAAAACAACAACAACGAGGCACTCCACATTCTCACAACACAACGTGCACCATCTCAGTGGATAGTAGTAACCTCTGCTATATTAAAGCAATACATCAAAGGAGCATATTATAGCACCCTGCACTTAAACCTCGACATAAGAACTGCAAAACTGCTATCTGTCTTCAAATTCAAACTTGGAAGGAAAAAAAAAAACGTTTAGCGATTCTGCTCCGAGCTGCCGTCCAAAGCCTCTCCTTAAACGCCGCGAGGGATATGAACTCATCTCTTATAATTACACGATTACGTGTAACAATACAGCGCACAATATAGAGCCTTGCTCCGATGGCGTGGTTTATAAACAGCAGAGGAAAAACTGGATGGATAACAGTCAATGACAGGGACACATTGGTATTCAGCTCACAGAGAATAATGTAGTTACTTGGCAGTGACGAACCAACTTGTAAAGTGTATTCTTGCAGAAAAAAAAACGACAGATAGAGAGAGAGAGAGAGAGAAAGAGAGAATATGTCATAAGGTCTTGGAAGTGACCTTTAAAATGACTAAAGTGTGGAGAGCTGTATAATAATAGTTTGTCAGAAGAGTAAAAAAAGGCTAAACCCGCAGCCGCTCCATGAGAGTTTAATCGTCGAAGCGAGTCAGCAGAGGAAATTATTTCTAAGGGGTTAGCGATGAGGGGCGGAGATGGTGAAAACATACGAACAATTCAAATCTTCTAGGCAGACACCGAGCGCTGCGTTGTTTTCCTCCACCTTGATCTTCGAGGTGCTCGTTTGTGAAAAAAAAAACCAGCAGCCGCTGTTAGTATTAGTTCTCGACTCCCTCTTTCATTTTTCAGAGAGCATACGAGTGCCATGCTACAGAATAAAAAAAAAATTGTGGAAAGAGAAAAAAAAAAAAACTCAAGAACAGCGCGCAATTCAACTGCTAATCGCTTCCATCAACACCGTCTCATTTCAAGCTTTCTTTCTCCATGAGAGCTTCTTGTGTTGTAATTATTCTGTACATGCTTTTGAAATGACCTTGTTGAAATGGCAAGAGAGTCCCTCCACGCTCACATGTACAGAATGATGTATGATTCTGGCTCCTGCTCCTGCGCTCGCAATGCCTGGGGAAACACAATGCGGCATAATTGTTTAACTGAAGAGCTGTCTATTAACGATGTGATTGTGCAGCTCTTTATGGGGGACAAAAAAAAAAAAACACACACATACAACAAAACACGCTATTCTCTCTGCGTGAATGGCGATGCGGAACTGAACTCGAATCTCCCAAGTGTATCTGACGCTTATCTCGCTGATTAATATCAAACGCATACAATAGGAATATAAACACATGAGAGCAAATTGGAGGGTTGGCGCACTGCTATTCAGAATGGAAGACCCCCTTTTTTTTAAAATAAAAAAAATAAAATTTCCCAAGCAGCCAGAAGTGCTCGGCGTAATGGCAGTTAATTACAGTGAAACAAGACACGGGCTGTACGTCCCTCTTGGGTGACTGAGATGTCAACGTGGTATGCAAAGCGAAGCTGGTATGAAACCTAAATCCTGAGAGAACGGAGCAGAACCAGGTCTTTGGCAACCATGTCTGCACCTGGCGCAGCGTTGGCATTGTCACGTTTCCAGCAGGAGAAAAGATGCAGGCCGTCGTAATGCATGCAACGAGAACGCAACTGTACATAAGGGAACATAATCACATTCAGGAAACATACGTCATTTAGATATTATCTAGCATATAATAATAATGAGAATACAGATTAGATGTACAGACAGCTACCCCTTTTTGCCTACCAAAAAAAAATAAAGTAGAGCTGCTTTATTTGTAGCATCAAATGTGAGAAAGACGGAACGTGCGCGAGAGACAGAGTGTAATCAATGTGACATATGAACTCACATTGACTTGCAAAGTATCTCGCCGCCTGCGTGAGCTCGGTACCAGTGAGAACATTTGCATAATGGTAATGCGAGCTTTCAAGGAGAACGCATGGTGATATTTTAAAAAGTAGGATGTTTATGCGCGTATTAAAAATAGACAACATTATGAAGATCTAATGATTTTGGATTAGACCATGAATTATGGATGTGATGGATCTGTAACTGTCCTTCGTCGACTAGAGAAATCGCATTACTGACGATTAATTGCTCTAGCAAGTCAAATATTGATATATGATGAATAAATGATATTGTTACTCTAAAAGGTTAATCAGAACCATTAAATATAGACCTGATTTAAGTGACAGTTTGGTGATTATTCTTGCATAATTCATATTTTGTTATGTGTGCCATGTATGTATAAGGTCATACTTATACAGTACTTTATCTTGAAAAGGTCACATACTGTACTACTCGTTTCTCATTCAGAAATGTAAACATGTTTTCTTTTTGTCACGGCTCCAAAGGTACGAATGCTTTTTAGTTTACACAAAAGAAAAAGTTGTGTGTACGTGTAACACATGAGCACTTTGCTCTGACGCACATCTACACACCCATTTAAAGGCTAAAAGGGATAAACAGAAATAAAGCTTCTGTAAGGAACTAATCTTGCCAGAATGCAAGTTTATGTATCTGTGCAAGGGGTTACTGTGGTACGCCACAGCGCGGCATACTTAAAAGAATAAAAGCTGCTGTTAAACACTCCGGTCCAAATAGGCGACTAAATGCTGACTCTGCGGTCCAGAGCGTACCTTACACACACCAGCTCACAGGTCATTTGGAGTGAGGAAAGGACGAGTGACCTGAGCTGACAAATGCTCGACTAGGGAAAGAACTGTTAAAAATAAATTAATTCATTAATTAATTAAAAAACTGTAAAATAAACTATATGAAAAGTTAACTTTGGAAAAAGTTACGGAAGTAAACATAGTGAAAACAACTGAAGTTGGAGTGTCGCACAACAATTTTATCATTATTATTATTGATGAAACCCCTAACACTATGTCACTGGAAATAAGAGATCTGGATCTGACAGTTCCTCAACCTCAGTTACATCACTCCAGTACATCAAACCACCATGACCCTGACCTGGTCAATGAGAATGAATAATTATAAATACCAATCTCAAGGAAGAAATATTGGAGAAAAGAAAAAAAATTCAGACATTTGACCTTGCTGTGACCTTGACCATGAGTGGATCAATTCTAAAACCTAATCAATTCATCTTCTGGCTACAATAGGAATTGTGTTTACATCCTACAACCATTCAACAACTTGTTATTGAGATATCACTAATATCTGGATGAAGAACCCATAAAAATACATAGAGTTCCTCAAACGACAGATCAAGTTCAAGTTCAAGTTAGGACGTGTAATGAACTTTCTTGCGAATGAAGGCGTAAACCTGATTTATGGTGATGAGACACTTAGACGCTGAAAAACATTTGAATGGTGCTAACATCTTAAAGGAACCTGTACGTTCGTGAATGACGATCCCGGCCGAGGTGGCTTGAAGCCCACTGCAGTCTTTCCTGTGAAAATTCAGCGAGTTAAAATGTTAGGACTTGTCGCACATCTGTCTGTGTGAAGTGTGCAAACAATAATTCACCAACGCCACTTGCACATTACAGGAACTTGGCAGGCGGTTACTGCCATATCCCAGAACAGTCCTGACCACACGCTGAGAAATTTCCACCTGTTTGGGCCATTAAAGGAGTTCCTGGGAGGCCAGCGTTTCAGACATGAATTATGCATTCCAATCCCGCCTCCGGCGTACTGACAAAACTTTCTACCTTGATGGTGCCGAAGCACTAGTGAAACCCTGGCGTAACTGCTTGTTTTAAGTAAAGTATAATAATATGGTTTCTGAAGCATTTCATGGTTCATCGTAATGTTATTCTTTATTAGTTCTGAGAGTGTAAACATGTAAAACTCTTTTTTTTTAACGCATAAATAGTTTTGTGTAAAATGAACCGTCGTTAACCCGTATGAATAATATACAGGCACAACATACATTTTTTCCTTTAGCTGGTTCTGTCACTTATACAGCAAAGTGACCTCCGTACTGATATTTTTCTCTAAACAGACCGAATTTCAGGAGCTGTGTGGAAAATCCAGTTACCGCACGATGCAGGCGTCGAAAAGGTAAATCGAGATCAGCCTGAAAACTCTGTTAGGGTTTAAGCAGGTAAAGTGGAAGGTCATCTCATGAGCATCCTCTCCAAATATGGTAGCGTCTCTTTGACCTAGTTCGGTAAGGTAAAGTGCTGGGAACACTAATGCCTGACTGTTCTTAGGCATGCATGGCTGAGCAAGTGCGTACTCGGTGTGGGAGAGGAAGGGGAAAAGATGCTGAACGTTCCCGCCGCTCGTTAATGCACAGCACAGTCCAGAGATCACACGAGGGGCTTTGACCTGCGGCGCGTGCTCTGGCCGACAATCCGGCCCCAGTAGTCGGTGCGACTGATCTCCGTCATCTCTCCGACACTCCATCAGTCCGTTTCACGCTGTACACACTTAAGCATGTAAATAAATTAGCATTCCAGATTGTCTCGGGTGTTTGTAGTAATGCCACATTTCATGCTTCCTGACAAACAAAGACAAGTACACAGAATCCCAACTGGCTGACAGTTGCTAATAGCGCTGCTGTCGGGTAATTCCTGACGCTGTCTCGTTTCTGAAACGAACATAACGCTGTGCAGGAAAAACGATTCATCACGATCGAGCACTATAAATACCCATGTGAGTGATAGACACATGTTTCTGTTCCTGTTTAAGAAGTTTAGCTGTAGGACCGGACAGCACTGAAGAACGTCATATTGAATGTATATTATTATACATGCAAACATACAGGAAATCAATGCTGGAAAATATATTAGGTCAAGACAAGCGCTTTCAACTGAAATTTCCCGCAGACAATGCAGCGTTGTTCTCCCGACAGCGAGGCTGGCTGCGAATTAAAATGCGCCGCCTGCGCATAGCCGTCATCCCTTTTTTTTTTGTGGTTGTTGCAAATTCACCAAGTGGTTGTAAATGGATAAGCTCCTTAGTAAACATGTTGGAGTAAACATTCGGAAATGACTATTTACTAGTGCGATATTTACACCTGAATCCGGTTATATGCTGTGTTTAAGGCCATGACCTGTAATTACTTGAGAACAAATAATAATGAGGTGGGGGGAAAAAAACGACTAAAGAGCAAAGATGAAAAGAAAGAGAGAGAGAGAGAGAGTGAGATAGAGAAAGAGAGACTGAAGGAGAAATCAGATCAGGATCTGCTTTACTGTTGAAAGCGCGGATACAGGCTATCCGTATGTTCCAGTAGAAAAGAAATTCGGTGTTATCAAAAATATCAAATTACAATTTCAAACGATTTCACATAGCCAGTGGTGGCTTGGCATAATAACATCTTTAAACATGACACCATCTATCACCGTCCTCTTGACTATTATGCTGCAGCAAAAGCTTTTTACTGGGGGCCAACTTTCTGACCGCTCCTCCTGCATTCCTTAAGTAAGAGCCTTCAGGAGAACAAGAGCGAGCGACGGTTATTTTTTCCGTCTTAAAGCGTTTTTCGAATTCGCCTCCTTTTATCTCATAGAACTGTCATGCCGGAGCACCTTAAATGGAATTGATTTGTGAAAGACTGTAAAAATATACAACAAAAACAATGCGACTGAGAAGTCCAGTAACAAGGAAGTCATGCTTCCCCCCGTGGTCTTACTCCAACACAGCGAGACCTTGAGCCTTTGTTTGCTTTGAAGCTATTATCAGGAGCTTTGCTGTGCATTTTGTTCACGTCCACCGCTACTGACTCATTAAATGTTTATGGCCAGACACGCCGAGGATGTCGGCTTGGCCGTGAATCAAGACACAAGCGTATCCAAACGATGGCTGTGGAAAAAAAAAAAAGAAAAAAAAAAAGGCAGGTCAGGTGGTGGAAGCTTTGAGGAAAAGGAATTCGAGCGATAATCTACCACCAATTTCTGTCTCTAAAAAAAAAACCAAATCCACAGCAACAGTAGTGTATTACAAAGCAGACTCTGTGTCCTGAAAGGTTCCATTTTTTTTTTTTTTTTTTGGCATGAATAATTCATTTAGCGTGTAAGAAGTCTGTTGGGGATATGCTTGCTTAAAAACCAAGCTCAATATTTTCTTTCCCCGCACGGCATTCCGAATCCGTGCGCGTCATGCGAGGATTGTGCAGTTACTTAACGATGCCGGCGCTCCTTCGTTTCCTTTCGGGGTACGGAGGAGAAAAATGAAGGTGACAATTTTGAGACGATGCGGATCTGGAGCGAGAAATGTCGACTCCTTGTGCTCTTTCCGTGGACTTTTTGCCAGAAATGAGCTTTTGTAACAAAAAAAAAAAGGAGCCGGGAGCGTAATTAGTCCAAATCACAAAGGAGGACACTAAAAATATCAGCGCAACCTCAAATGTCAAACCTGAGAGATAATCCATTCCAACAGAGCGGCCCTGAATTCATCTGCTGGAAAATTAAAACAACCAGTAGCTTCGTTATTAAGGTATCCTGGAGAAAAATGGAAGCTGATGGCTCACGCTGGATGCTTGTCAGAATTATTCTCTCTGACGTGATGCTCCTCTATGTTTGGACGCTTCCGGCCACGGGAGGCCGTTCTCTGCTCCGCTGCCCGTTTGACAGACGATCACCCGACCGCACTGATGTCACTCGTACTGTAGCTTCGGGTTTAATGGCAAATTAAGGCGGCTGGTGAAGTGCGTGAAACGGTGAATGCGTATTTGTGTGCGCTTGTGTGTACGTCGAATCTCAGCACTTAAATAAAATGCTTCGTAGCACTCGCAGCTGTCAGGGCGCTTAAGTCCTCGTGGGCCCCGAGCAACATTAGCAAGAAAAGAGCGCTGATTTGCTTTCAGCTGGATGTGATGCATCGCACACACTTAGCATGGAAAGTTCGAAAGAGGACTCACTGTCAGAAGGGTCCAATTGGAGAGCAAACAGAGGAACCTCACACTAATGCAGGAGTCCAAGTGTCCAAGCACTGCCTGGAAAATGTCACAAAAGTGACACCGCCAGCTGAGAGCATGACGTAGAGTAAGTAAGGGCTGTGATGATCGCCATTGCTCCGCTCAGCAGCGAAGTTGCCTGTCGGTCGGACTAATTGTTTCAGACTTTCCACAGCACACAACTGTAAACTGATCAAAAGTATAACAAAAAAAGTAATGTACTAACTACTGGGGTAGTTTTGCTATTAAACAAGATTATATTCCCAGCATGCACTGAATAATACATAATTGTGCGCGCTCTAATGCTACAGCAAGTAATTTCACTGTTACACAACAAATGTTTAAATAAATCCCCATGAAACTATGGGCAGGTGATAAAACAAAGAAATTATATCATAAGGCTTGGATATTACTACAATACACATGATCATTTTTCATATAATCTCTTGGTTTGCAAACAAACTGCAGGCAAAACAGTATTTTCTGACCATTAGAGTCGAAACTGGTCTTTAAGATCTACAAAAATAAATAATTTAACACTGAACAGTAAGGGAAATAAATAATTCTGAAACATTTTACAGTTTTTAAAATTCAAATCAATTCCCAACAGCAAAACACTAACACTGAATAGCCTGCACAAAGATACCTGTAATAGCACAGAATTCAAATTCAAATTCAAATTCAAATTTTATTTGTCACATACACAGTCATACACAGTACGATATGCAGTGAAA
>JAQMYG010000006.1:7254040-7264246 GCA_030014215.1 Clariallabes teugelsi | reverse complement strand
GTAAATTTAAATCATGTTTTTATTAAGTACTCGGTATCGGTATCAGCGAGTACTGAAATGCAAGTACTCGTACTCGTTTTCCAAAAAAGTGGTATCGGTGCATCCCTAATTTATATCGATATTAAATCATTATGCAGATACCGATATTACATTGTTACTGTATATTGCTGGTGTTATTTCATTATGTCACTGATATTGATATAATGTAACATCGCTGATACTGATATCATATGGTTGATACCGATGTATCATATGGCTGATATTTATATTAAATTGTCACATCACTGATAGTGATATATCGTCATTATGCAAATATTGATATTATATTAATAATACTGTTGTCATATCGCTGATATTGGTTATACCACCATTATGCAGATATTGATATTATATGATATCACCATATCACTGACACGGACATATCGTTATTATACAGATATCAATATTATATCGTCATTAAGCAGATACAGATATATTGTCACATTGCTGATATTGATCATTAAGCAGATATTGTCATAACGCTGATACTGGTTATATCATCACTATGCAGATAATGATTGATACATTGTTATATCGCTGATATAGATATATTATGTCACAGATGTTGATATTATATTGTCATATTGCTGATACAGACATACGGTCACATCACCGATACTGATATTAAGGCAGATAACAATATTACATAGCCATATCTCACATATCAATATAGTCTCAGTATTGATACTACATTATCGTATTGCTGATATTAAAGGATTGTCTTATCGCTGATATTGATATTATATTGTAAAATTGCAAGATAAAGAAATTATAAAGTATAATATCGCCCAGCTTTACATTAAACTCTTTCAGATGGTCCTGCTGGTGATGGCTGGAATAGTGACATGCGAGCAAATAACAAGCTGTAAAACCCATTTAAACTAATAATACTGACCTCAGAGTTACAGCAGCAGAAACCACAAAGTACATGAACAGGCTTTTTCGTGTGCACACACACACACACACATACAGTACACACACACAAATCATGCAGTGGTGTGTTTCTGGATGACCTGTGTGTTATTCATTACCAAATTCGGGAAAATATTGTAACTTCACTTGACTATTATGCAAATTCCACTCTGGGGGGAAACGATTTAGGATTTTATGGAAGGGGGGGCTCACTCTGACCCTGACGAGGCCGTGAGCACAATAGAAATAAAAACAAGTATAAGTTTGGATTGAAAAATAGGCAGCGCTTCGCTTTGGTCTTGAATTCTTAATATGACACATGGATGAGGCATATGGGCTATTAAAAAATGCATGACCTTTAGTAATTCAATCCAGATTGTGAAATGGGTGGAAAAAAAAACAGACCTGAATCATCAAACCTAATGTAGAAAACAGCTCTGAAAAATGAAAACTAGTCCATGCAGCCGGACACAAGGAGAGAAAAAAAAGAGAGAGCAATAAAAAGGACAAAAATCATATACATATACAGTACATATATATTTTCAACTTTTTTGTCCCTTGGTTAATGTGAATGATGAGGGTAAAAGCGTGAGTTGGGGCTAATTGTATGGTTTCTGCACAGAAAATAGTAATCATTTTACATACTGTTTACTTAACTGCTCGTACAATCCTTCTCGAGTGTATTAAGTGATTAGTGTGGATGGAGCCTGCCTGAGCTTGTCTGTGCTTTCAGCGTGCAGCACCAAAATGGATCTGACTGCAACATCTGGATGGCATTAATTACCTGCATTAAATCTAGCAAAGCCAAGTACAGCCAGAGGAGAGGAGAAAGAGAGAGAATGAGAGAGAGAGAATGAGAGAGAGCACGATCTCCTATGGAATTTGGGATATTTCCCTGCTGTACTACTTAAATGCAATACTTTTTGTTCCGAGCAAACACGAGAATTTAATTTCCAATGAAGACACGAGGAACGACAAAGAGCTTCATATCCAATATAAATAGAACCAGGGCGGAGGATGGGGGGAGGAGGGAGAGGAGTGGTGGGGGGGGGGTGTCAAATTCTCTGGAAAGACTTAATGCTGAATCAAATTTGAGAGAAAGCTTTGTTTATGTAAGCGGCAAGGCTTGAGAACCGGATCCGATTGCAAAAGGAACTGGGTAGTAGGTAATTCTTACTTCATTTGGTATTTTTCCCTCTCTCCCTCCCTTCTTTGATGAAACGGCGCAGGGAAGGAGTGCTGTATGATGTTTCTCAATATTCTGAAAAAGTTTCTTCCATATGCGCCCGGGATAATAAATCTTTTTTTTTTTTTCCCCTGCATCTGATTATTCAAATGTTCCGTGAGCCACATGGTCGAGCGATGAAGCCAGTGCCCACTTCCTTTAATGCCCGAGCCGAGTCTCCGAGCTGTACTTCTCTCTGCCTGGTACTTTCAAAAAGCGATGCAGAATATCCGAGTATTAATATTCTCTTCAACGAGTTCGCACACAGCACACAGATGTCACTGCTTTTCTACAAAATATGGTATCAATCAAAGTCTGTTCTCTAAATGCCTATTAAAATCTTTTCCAAGAGACACATTTGGCCACATGGATGCAAAATTAACCAACACGCACACACACACACACACGCACTACAAACAAGCACATATTTGTCCTACTATCATCGTAAGGACCTTGTATTGACGCAGCTATGATTTAGAACATCTAATTCTAAGCATAACTAGAACCTCATTTTTAAAAATCTCAAAATTATTATTATTATTATTTATTTATTTATTATTATTATTATTTTTTTTAAGCTGTTCTATGTTATAGGGACCAGACAGATTTCCACATAAAGTAAAAACCTGTCTGATATTCTTATCATTGTGATGCCATTTGGTTCTCATCAAAATAGAAAAACATGCCCATGTACACACTCTTCATTGCTAGGGCTTTTTTTTTCCAAGGGAGGAAAATAAATGACCCATTTTTATTGCCATGTATGCGGTAAACACATCCTCTAAATGAGGCAGAGGATGAAATCGGAGTGCTCGCTCTCCCCGCAAACTGCGAGCCCAAGGAGCGCGCGGCGATCGGCCTGCAATTTGATTTACTTAGGTACAAATTATTAACACTTCTGAACAATGGCTGTGACACAAGAGGGTCCTTGATGATAAACAACAAAGGGCTGCTTTGTGAGTTGCCTCGACTCTTTACCAAACAACAGGCTATCATTAATTTCCATCCTCATTGCTATGCACCAATCATGCTTTAATCAGATACACTACATTCCCGTCACACCACTTTAAAAACTAAACAGCCACGCTAACTAGGGCCTGGTTACGAGTAGATAAAGATACGGCTTTAACAGGCATCTCATCATCTGCCGCAAAACATGTGTCCTAATGATTGGAAACCATTAATGTTTTCTTTTTCTCTGACGTGCCACGGTTTTAAAAAAAAAAAAGAAGAAAAAAATAAAACCTCTTCGCTCTATAATGCAGCTTTTATGCCTGTGCTTCACACTGCAATCATTAAGCATATGCCCACATAATAATACTGACTTCCTAAAAATAAATGTCCTCAGAGACAGGAAATGAATCAGGAGAGGGGAAATAACAGCACGGCCATTACAGAGCTTCCAAATTAAAAAAAAAAAAAAAAAAAAAAAAAACACACACCACTCTTCAGTAGTCCCCCCCATTAACATTACCTCTCTAAAGAGACACTTCAATCATCTCTCTTTTGTGCTCTGTGTTTTTCAAAGACAGCGTCCTTCATGGAAGAGGAACACTTCTGTGATTTTATTTATTTATTTATTTATTTACAGTATTTATTTATTTGCAGTTGTTATACCTAACCAGGATGGCGGTGGTGTCTCTTTCACCAGGAGGCATGGCTATTAGAGGTCGGCTTTGCGGCAATGCCGCAGTCGGAGAGGAATGTGGCAGCCGTAATTGTTCGGGCTGTCATCGGGAGTCATGTGACCCACCGGGGTCAGGGTCAGACCCTGCTGAGGAGCGTCAACCAAATTGGCCTCTGTTTGTCTACGGGGCGCCTTCGTCCCGCTGACACTTCCGCACAATATAACGCATTGTGATCGCAACAAAAAAAGGGGTTCTCCGGGTTCTAATTACATTCCTAATACAAGGGTGGGGAGAAATTTTTCACCCAGATTTAATTCAGTGCCTGAACACATACCTTTAAGTCAATTAAGCAGCCCTGGTTTCCTTGAGGGAGAGAACGAGAGAAAGAGAGAGACAGAGAGATTGACATGTGGCCAGAAGAGCAGGCGGGCGAGGCAAGCCCTGTGGACGTTTCCATTAAAAGACGGAGCGGATGAAACTGCAATTGGCAGGAGACTCTGGATCAACTTACTAAAAATATGTGTGAGCAAGAAGAGTGAGCGAGCTACACCATTCCTGCCACATTTTCCTGAAACAGACCCCTCTACGCTGGCCGCTGCTCTCTAATGTACTGGAACCGTCTCAAAACCATCGGACAGCCCTCGCAAATGCCAAGGCTCTGGAAGCCACGTTACATTTCTCTGTATAAAGTTAATGGTTAGGCTAAATGCAGGAAATTTTCCACCAAGTAACCTTCACTCTGGGCATTTAAAAACACACACACACACACACACACACACACACACACACACACACACACCATGCTCCATGTTTTCATTTTTTCCTTGTCCCCTATGATTTTTTGTTTTTTTTTCATCTCTCCTTCTCTGATGTGCTTCACAGCAGCCAAAAATCAAATCTATGCCTTCACACGCATGACTTCAGAGCTTAATAAATAACACACCCTTAATTTAACGAGAATGATGGCTTGTTACAATGCGCCTGAGTTCTGTCTAGAGCTTGGCCGGGAAGAAAGGCGTCTGGATCAAAGTGTGCTGGTGTTATCTACAAGCTGTCAGGTCCTACAATAATCTCTGAATGCACATGTACCTAAAAGTCCTGTTTATTACAAAATCCTGATGGTGGATCGGATATTTGGCGGTAAGTCACAGAAAACCTGTGTGTCCTTTATATACGAGAGATTAAACCATTAAGTACATTGTGAGCCAGTTACACAAGGCTCATGCTGCTCACAACTGCCTTAGAACAAGTTAAAAAAAAAAAAAAAAAAAAAACTTTATGAAAAAACTGATTCTGCATGAATCTTTTGAAGGCAGAATATGCAGAAAACAATCAATATATCATTGATGGCATAGTTATATAGAATTACGGATAAATGTAATATTCCCTGCTTTTTTTAATATGATCTATTTGGGCACATAAATAAAACCAAATTCACACAAAAAGATCATCCGATATTTACAGACCCAAGAGTCTCATTAGTCATTGTTTTAGCATACAGAGTAAGGAAGGGATAAAACACAACATGGTAGAGATAGGGGAAAATCGATTGAGTTATGTATCACAGATTCTTTCCTGTGGCGATTCATGTATCGGCACACGAACTCCAAGATTGATTTTTGTAACAGTGCATTTTAAATTTATAGATATTTGCGTTTAAGGTGGTAAGTCTATAAGTGCTGCACAGTATCCTGTGTGGAAGGAGCGAATAATTTGCTACGTTTGTTTAGAATTATACAAAAATTTAACCAATTGAAATATTTATACAATCATGATTTGCAATACAAATGGAATCGTCACCTTCTGTAGGTATCCTGATGATATCGAATCGGGTCGCCCTTGGGGATTCCTATACCTACAACATGGTGTGCTGTTATAAGGATTCATACGAGGGTGGATTATTTTCACAAACGGGGCACCATGATGTCTTTTATTCCTCTTTCACCACAATGATTGCAACAAAGTGAATTTTTTAAATAAATAACTATTGAATGCACCTCATGCTTTTTAATTTGCTTATGTAATATTAGCTCTCAAAAAAAGCTCTTTTCACTCCCCAGTTCTTCTTTCTTTTCCTCTTTTAACGTTAACGAGACAAAACCACACAGCTTGCTACATTTCCAAAAAACAGAATGTGAAAAGTCCTCCTGAAAACTTTCCATGGGAGGAGGGAGGAAGTGCTGGGTGCAAAGCGCTTGCACTGGAGTCTCCTTCCCTAAGCGTTGAATAAATGTCTCCTTACGTGTTGATGATAATGTTTGTTAAACAAGGCGTTTGCTTAATCTGTTTATTATAAGCCTTAGATCACGTCGAGCATCTGCCAAGTCCCTGTGAATGTGTTGTTGCTATGGAAACAATAACACACTAATATAAACCTTGGATTAGAACGACACCAGGCTCTATTACTATGCATTTGAGAATTTAAAAACACTTAGGTGTAAGTACTATCGCATAGCAGTACTAGATTTGTTTTCATGTTTAGGTGGCGACATCTGAAAGTACTGGTTAAGGTAACAAAGGAACGCCACTTCCTAATACACTGTAGTACGCTGCTGTTATTCAGTAATATGTCTTTTATAAGCAAACCAGTATATAAGCGAGTCCAGCTTGTCACGTAGAAGTGTTTGGAGAACCACTTCAAGCTGCAAATAAGAGCTCCTTTAGTGAGTCAGTGGATTTTAAAAGCAGCGCTGACAGCGAGCAACAACACAGCACTCGAACGATCAAACCAAGAGGAAGACAGACCTCACTTCTCTTCATAAATGTGGCAGTGACTGACAGACCTTAAAGCCTGGCTCTGACCCCCAGGGTAAAAGATCCCTGCTCCATCATGGAGAATGTCTGTCTCAGTCGTCTGTTCTCTTGTTCAAGCCGAGTTTGGAAGCCTGGCCAGGCTAAAAATGCCCTGCAACATGTGCCTGCTTTGATTAGCACTTGTACGATCAAACTGGATACAAGTCATTTATGCCTGCTGATGTGCCGGCACCAATCATGTGACTCTGATCAAACAGCAAAACCCTCACTGATGGATCGGTTTGATCACAACACTGTAGATCGTGTGAAATGGTTTGTTTGGATTGTTCATTCATCTGTCCATCAATCTATACATCCATCCATCTGATTCCATGAATATAGCTATTTATCCCTCTGTTTGTCCCTTATTCCATTCTTCTATCCTTCTTTTCATTTTTTTTCATTCAGCATTCTAACTAACTGTCTATCCATCCCTCAATGCATTCATTTCCCCATCCATCCATTCATGTACCATACTCTACTATACCATCCTTTCATTCATGTGGTCATCAATCTATTCATCTATCCCTTCATAAATTTATTCATCTACCTATCCATTCAGCTGTTTATCCATCCCTTCATCCATCCCTCAATGCATTCATTTTCCCATCAATACATGCTTCATCCCATTCCGTTACCCATTCATGTACCATACCGTCCATCCTTTCATTCATGTGCTCATCAATCCATCCATCTATCAATCCATTTTGTATTCATCTATTCATTCACCACATCATTCATCTGCCCAGCCATCAATATATCCATCTATCTGTTTATCCATCCCTCAGTGCATTAGTTTCCCAATCCATCCATACTGTACATCCATCCATCTTTTTAGTTTGATTGGACATCTCACGGCCTTTAATCCATTATCAGCCAAAACATTCACTCTTTCACATCTCTGCCCTCCTATCAGTCCATTAAATCACCTATCAACCCACCCATCCATTTATTCTCCTATTCACCTATCCATCTAAATCATTCGCATTATCCAACCTTTCATTCATCTGTCCATCAATCTATTCTTCCATTCATTCACCCACTCATGCATCTAGCTATCCATCCTTCCAATTATCCATCATTTCATTCCTCTATCCAACATTCAATCATCCCTCCATTCATCTACGGTATCTATCATCTGTTTATCCATCCATTTATGCATTCATTTTTACCTTCTACCCATGTTTCATTCACCCCAGCATCCATTTATCTAATCATCTATCCATCCATTACTGTACCTGTCAATACATTCATCCTCTGACCTATCTGCCCTACATCCATCCATTTATTCACCAATTAACCCATCCATCTCTCCATCTAAATCTGTTTAACTATCCATCCATTCATGTATTATATCATCTATCCTCCATTCATTACTTAATTCACCCTCCCATCCATCTAGTCATATATCGCTCCAATCATCTATCATTTCATTCCACTATCCATCAATCTATCCATTTTTTTGCATTCAGCTATTAATGCAACACACCATTTATCTGCCCATCAATCTGTACCCATTTATCATTTTATCCATCCCTCCATGCATTAATTTTCCCCAAGTATTCTTCATCCAAACCTCAATCCATCCATTTTACAGTTATAATGTAGTTTGAATGTACATCTCAGAGCCTCCCATCTATCTGTTAAAACTTTCACCTAGCTGCCTTATCCATCTATTAATTCACAAATCCACCCATCCATCCATTTATTCAGTAACCCACTATTCCAGATATCAGATCAACCATAATTTTGATCGTTCAGCTCAGTTTATACTTCCTCAGAGACCGTTTGAGATCTTGCCAACTCTGCCACTCTCCACCAGTAATTTTATCCACCAACATTCATTTTTAAATACACCAACTGATACTGTCAATTCCCAGACACGGAGAAGTTTCAAATTGACCATCATAGAGACGGTTGCTTACCAAATTCGTCGCAGATGCTGTCGTTCTCCAGCAGAGTAGGGTGCTCAAATGTGTCCCTGCAGTAGAGAATCTGAGTGTTGCTTGTGAGCGTAGCGATACCCCCCAGAGCTAGTACCACCTGGTCCGTCAGGAGTGAGGCAGGCCGCTCGCGGAGCCGTGCGATGATGGAGCGGTAGCGACAGTACTGTGGATAGCTTAGCACCAAGACCCTCTTATCTTCACCATCTTCACCTGCACCATCGTCACAGAGAGAAAAAAGCACATCAGAAACATACTATCTGTCGGCAAATTGGCTAACGTGCCCAAGAACCGTTTTCTACTGTAGTTGCACTTGTTCAAGGGTCGAGTGATATTTTTCTGTTGCTTCTTACACTTCTTGCAACTGTGGTGTGAATTAACTGCAAACTGCTAAGTCAGCTTGCACAGTGGAAAAAAGGTCACTGCTGTCACATGACAGCAGACTGTTAGAATTGGCAATAAAAAAGAAAAAAAAATAGTAGACTACTGGCAGGGAGCCACATCATTCCATCCTGCACAATCTGAGCTCTAGGCATGATGGTTCACAGCTCTTTCCTCTATCATAAGACAACTCTTGTGCTGCGTCAAATACCTAAACTTAGACAAAGACAAACGCATTTGTACACTCAGAATATCGGCTCATATAATATGCCACTGAAATTCTGATTCTTGAGGCTTTCGGGAGACTTGAGTGCTCCGGGCGGAAATCCACTGGACACAGATAAAGTATGATGACGCATTTTCCTAGGAAGTATTTGGATTCTGAAAAAATTTCCAGGAGGAACGATTTTGTCAGGGTTACTATTTCAATAGCACATACTGAAGCTTAAATAAAAAAAACAACAACAACTGAAACCATAAAGATTTTGATTTTTGTTTCATATTGGTTGAAGAGAGAAGTCCATCGACAGCAGGCTTTCATGCTCGAGCCCCTTGCTAGATGAACTCGGGTAACTTTAAACGAACTCGAAAGTCTCTGGATAGAAAAAGCAACATGACGCTCTTTGATTTGCCTGGTTTATCTTTTTATAGGCCTTTTATTGCATGTCTAAGAACCACTTAAGGCAGATGCAGAGATGTGGTGCGGTGCGGTGGAACTGGCATATTCGCCTTAGCACTGTATATATAGTATAGTGGCTTTCACTTTGTTTAAACTGTGCCTTTGCACCGAGCACAGACCTCAATGCATCAGTAGAAAAGGAATTCATTTACTTCTTTCACTTGTTCTCTTGGCCTCTTTTAAGAGTGGATTATGCCAGCTTTTACATGTACGTGAGACGGATTTGGCCCGTGCCTTGCGGTAAGCGTCATTTGTGTAGGGTTTTAGAGATTAACGTCTCTAAAAAGTCTGCGCGGTGCAATACCAACACGAATAATAAAAACGGCGGGGTTAGTGTAAAGTCAAGTCGTTTTTGATTTATTTAATACAACAGTCATGAAGGAAAAAAACATCTACGTCATGTGACTTTTAGTCTCCCAAATTAGTAGTACAGTGGTGGCCAAATTTATTAAGATTAAGGCGGGCCTCCGAGTGGCGCAGTGGTAAAGTGCTCGCCCTATCATCCGGGGATCGCTGGTTCGCTAGATCGCTAGAGAGAGCTGATTGGCCGAGCTCTCTCAGAGGGGAGGGATGAGAGGTACTCGTGCTCCCACATTAATACGGCTC
>JAQMYG010000006.1:7225818-7253940 GCA_030014215.1 Clariallabes teugelsi | reverse complement strand
ATGGTGGTAGAAGCTTAATGTGGGAGCCCCCTAGTGACTGGGAGGAATTGGACACTACTAAATTAGGGAGAAAAATCGGGGGGAAATTACCCCCCGATGTATTACAGCTGTGCTCAAAACAGGTGATTTCGACCATGTCTGGCTGAAGAGTTGTACTAATTAACTGAAAAACGAGTGAAGAACTGGATATGCGACTATGATATTCAGTGTCCGGAGTCATCCTGGCCGGGGTCATCTCCAGACCAAATCCCAGTAGAAAGCTGTTGGACAATGGTGGAGAGAGCAGTAGCGGTCAAGAAACCTTCTTTTCTACATGATCTTCAGGAAGCAATTAAGCAGGCGATGACACCTGAGTGTTGCAGACGTCTGATTGATTCTATGCTGAGCCGGGCCCTGAATATGTTGTATAGCAATTTCATTGCATGAAATACCAAATTATTATTATTATTATTATTATTATTATTATTATCATTATTATCTTGTTTCACTTCTCAATTTCTAAAAGCTTTTATCAAACAATGTACACAGGTTAGTATGGGAATGATGCTGCTCTGTACTCGCATGTCTACTACAGTATGAACCAGGCCATATTCTGCTTTCTATTCACAAATTGGTCTCAGAATCCCGTGTTAATCGTCTGGCAGACTGCATACATTTTCCTGATTAGATTTTGCCTCGGGCCAGAGAAGTTGGCAAGGGGAAAAGGGAAGGGGAAAAAATAAAATAATAAAAACTGCCATTCATTTCACTCATAAAATCAAACCTTTCCTAAAGAAAGCCATTCTTATCTCTTTGGTATTTAATTGGGAAGGACTGCACTATCATTAGAGGGTACTGGAAATTGCATTATGCAATTTTCCCTTAATAGCCTTGACAAGAGGCGCTTGTCACAAGGACGGCAGCAGGCGCTGATTGGTCCCCCCCCAAAAAAAACATCAACCTTTCAGATTCGTCTAAGCCTCACACGTCTTATTGTATCCCTGGAAAGGGACTCTGTTTCTTTAAATATGGCAATGTTCTCCTCGTTTACAGCACAAGTGCTCCACAAAATGTCAAATGGCCCTCTGTGGGAATATATTTACATAACACCTCTCTGCTCTGCGCCCCTGCCAAAGAGAGCCAATTAAACATAAAATGCAGGATGTATATATTAAAGCGTGTCTGAATGCTAATAATCATTAGTTATTTAATCGTATAAAAAATCTTAACAAAGGAGGTTTGAGGGTCCGCGACTTCAGTCATAGTAAGCACTGAAAAAAAAAAAAGATTGTTCAGTTGAAAGGGAGCTTTTGTTTTTGTAGGTTGTTAAGGAAGTGGAAAATATACGACTTGCTTATTTCCCAACGGGACAGAATGTCAAGTTATAAAATTGTCGGGGAAAAAAAAACAGAACAGCCAAGGGCAGAGAAAGCACAAAAACTCACCGATTACAAACCACATCACTTTAAAAAAAAATATGTATAAAACCAAATGTTAGTGCATATTACAGTCTAATTATAATGCTTGGCTCATGGAAGACAACATGACCTAGATAAACATCTGATAATGGCTGTGTACAGCTGGCTGCGGTACCTGCCCGAGCTTGTTATGGAAGTTTACAGAACCGTATCTCCAAATCACCTGTCAGCTTGTTAACTCTCTCTCGAAATGTTTCTGCTCAAGCTTGCTTTCTTCCTGCAAATATAAATAAAGATCCTTTGATTAGTTTTTGTAAAACCTGAGCGCTTGCTAAGACATTTTATTTTTTCCCCCCTGGCAAGCATGGATGAGGCGAAAAAGCTACAAAAATCCCAATTTTTTTTGTCTCGGACAACACTTAATGTGCACCTCCATGTGTCATCTCCATGTGATGCATTCCAGGACTGTCCCACCCTCCTCGCCAAACCGAACCCGAAGCTTACTTGCTGTCAACTGAATCAGGTTTGACAGATGCTCCATAATAGCTACCTGTCCCTTTGAAAAGTACAGGTCAAAATATTAATTTGAACACACAGATTGGGGGCTTGCTGCGGAGAGACAGAGACTGAAACTCTGAATATTTCTGGCAGAAGCTGCTTATTATATGTCCTCATTACTGCAGCTCATTAAAGTAGACGAGCATTGATGTTAAAGTTATTGGCATGCATTATTATTGATACCGGCGCGCTGCACGCTGAGAAACGCGGCGACGGAAGGGGGGAAGAAAATGTGTCATCTCCACGGCAACAGTTTTAATGAAATATTTCTCGTCAATAATGGCTAACACAATTACACTCCGGTCATAAACCCATGAATCAAAGCGATGTGTTTGTGTACTGGATCTGAAATGTCTCCGTGTATGAGTGCATGTTATTACAGCGCTATTACGGGAGCTGTGAAACAAGGAAGGATTAAAAAAAAAATGTTGAAAGACAAGATTTTAGTTGTCCTGGCGTTAACGTGTCATTAATTTCCACTTATTATTAACAGCAAATCAACCACAGGGTAAACCGAACCCAATAACATAAGACTATTCAATTTGCATGGTGTAACCCTTCTGAGTCATCAACAGGACGTAATTGCCTTTATGCATCGCTGGCTGGAATGCTAAAAAGCATGTTCATAGCTGAGCTAATGTGTGCGCTAGAAAACGACACAATCCCGGCCTGGAAATAGCTTCGGATGTGAACTAGGACGAATATATTTATACAGTAATGCAACGCCGTGCGGCACTATTATTAATGCGCTGGTTTATGCTTTAGCTGTTCAGATGCCCTGCTGCTGCTGGTGCTGCTTGCGAATTGTCCTCTGTGTGTGCCACCTCCATAAAAAGCTAGGACGCACCGAGCAGCAGGACATCAGCCTCTCAAGCTGTCTGTCTTTATTCGCCTGGTATGAAGTGGCCAGTAAATCATGTGTGCGGAATATATTCAGATAACCAATGACCCTCCACGGTCTCGCAATACTTAAATATAGTGAGCTTTTCATATTTAAATGTCTCTAATTCGCTTTCCGGCGGATTCATTCTCTCCTGAGGACAAACCTGGTCTGTCTCGAGCGCCAAGTCTGCCTTTCACTAAAACGCACATGATATTTTCACCGATCCGAGAGGAAACTTTCAATTGAAAGCGGGTGCCTGGAAAAATCCATGGCGACTCATGTGCCTGAGCTCGATTACTGAGAAACGCTCGATCCCGCTTGTTAAATTTGTGTGATTGTGTTTCATGTGCCAAGAGCAACAGGGGAAGATCTAAGCGTAATGGATCGCAGGTTGCTCGAGACGCACACGGGCAGGGCGTCTTTCCCGGTGTTTCCTGCGCGTCTGTTGCACGGCTCTTTATTCGCCTGCGTCCACTCTGCCTTTTCGTGAAAATATTCGAAATCCCTTTGTTTATAATTTATGTTACATGGCAAGTTTTTTATTGGTCTGCCGAGTCTCGTGTGAGTCTCACATGCAGAAAGCCCAAGGCTTCCTGAACAAGCCAGGTTTCCTTAAGCAATCCCAACACCTGTGCTCATGATGACTAATTTGCAAACTTCGAACAGCAGTAGGTCACGAATGGAACGTATTAGGGACATCAAATTATTCCAAAGAATAAAATTTTTTTTTAAAAATTTATTTTATAATCCTAACTTACTTTAAAAGTTATTAAGAATCTCATATATATCCATGGATACTAAATGGGTAATGGAATTTAAAGGTTTCTCTTCCCAAGCAGGAAATAGTTCATATTACAAAGCTGATTATACAAAGAGATAAAGAAAGCTGAAAGGGCGATGCAGTTAACTTGATGCTATATTAGTATTCCCTTGTGCAGCATATTACTACAGTATGTGGCCTAAAAAAAGTCTGTTTAAATACTTTTCCATAAAGCAAACAAATGAATACACGTACCGCAGTGAAAGAAAACAAAAATTCTGTTTGTATCCCACCCTTATCATGTTACCAAGAATTATATTATAACAATACGAAAACATTATAGATTTGACCTTAGACTTAAAGAAACTCGAAAAAGCTTGAGTACAGGATATTACGTCATGGCTGTAATTATCCTAATCACACAGTCTCAAGGAGCATATGGGTGAAGCACCATAACAGATTAATAACAGATGCATTTGTTTTCTCAGAGCTTGAGCGGGAGAAGTTAAATTTACTCAAATGTTTCATGGAAATGAACTGCCTCAGGTAATCCTGTTGTTCAAGCAACAGTAACTCTATCTGTAACTGCAATAACTCAAGGCAGTCTTATTTTATATCGGTGAACTTGGGGGGGTGGGTTTGTGTTTTACGACGTATTGAGTGCTTTTGTGTGCGCGCGTGCGCTTTACTGTTTATTGAGCGTTCAGCTCGAATATCGGCTTCAACGGCACAGAAGTACAGTGATAAAGTCAAAATAAAGCTAGAGTTTTCAGTTCGATATTAGTAGTAGTCATTATTAATAATTTAGTAAAGACGCCTGCTGCTCTCTAGGTTACTAAATACTGAATGGAATCAATTATCTAGCAAGTAAAAGCTCCAGAGTGTTGCCTAGTGCCATACTTGGTTACTGGGAAATGTAATCGATTAGATAAAAACATGGCAGTTAACATAATGTCATAACACATGGTGAGCTAGTCAGTTAAGTGCATTAACACAGAAAGAAATGTGTATATAAATTCCAACATGGGGAGTGAGTCATTAAGTCATTATCACTCATAGTCATTATGCCTTTCTGAGAAAATGTCTGAGGAAGCACAATGTGTTGTTTACACCCTTGTGAAAGAAAAAGGAAAAAAAAAATTTTTTTTTTAAACATCCGCAAATCATTAAGCCGTTTTTAAACATTTTGTTTGAGTACAGCTTGTAACTCAGAATGTCTGACCTTCATGGAGGAAAAACAACCAAAAAAACAAACCCTGAGAATTCCTACTTCTAGAATGTCTACAATGTCTCCTCAACAAAAAAAGATTACCAAGAAACAAAGAAGCACTTATTGCACTGTAAAATGAGTCATACCACATATATTAGTGCTTGCTTTAAAATAACATCGACATTAAACAAAAATTTGTTCTGACTGAGTAATCTGATTGGACGTGTCCTGATATACAGCATATAGAACCTTTAATTACACTAACTGTCAGCATGGGTAAATGTAGCTCAGTACGGTAAAGAGGGGAGACCAGCTGCCTGTCAAAACCCACAGTCACAACCAGAAACGGGAGCACGTTCAGCTAGGAAACACACCTGATAATCTTATGTCATCATAAACAACAATTTGTCTCCTGAGTAACTGCTTCGAAGTTGTTCTAAACTGTCCATGTTCACTGCTAACGCAAGCTACAAAGATAACTAGCTTCTGACACAAGGCTGAATACCGAATCCCTCTCTAACCCCTGGTCTTTGGTACTACTTGGTGTTGTGGAACAAGGGATTGTACACCCTTCATAGTGCATTACTTTCCATTTAATGTTATATAAGACTTACCCGGAAGCGGGAAGTTTACTGATATTCTAAAGTGTAGATAAAGCAGAAATATAAAGGGGAATCTAAGTTTCTCAGGACTGACTGGTTCATTCTCCTGACCTCTGGCTACGTAGAAAGATTTTAAAACTAATTTTACCCCTGTTAATTACACTCACTGTCGGCCACTAACTGTTGGACAGCAGTTCAAAGCTAGTTCTTCCAGTCGCGGAAACAAACCGATCCTGATCTGTCAATCATAATAAATGGCATTTTGGAACGGTTGTATAAAAGCAGTATCGCACACAGCCGTGCTATTGTACTCAATATCAGCACGCTTCAAATCCGTGATGGTATTCAATCCAAGAGCACTTCCTCGTGTGGGACAATGCTTAATTAAATACATAAATATGCATTACTCATCACAGAACTTTGCCGTTGTGCTGTTTTCTCATCACATAACAACAAATACAAGATGAGATGTTATTCAGGGCTTCTTAACATCTTATATCTCGATATACCTCACTATGGGGAGCCAGGGTTGCCAGATCACATTGACAAAATCCCCCTTATGCAGTGCTGAAAACATGCCCATTCTGATATAAACTAAGGGTTTAATAACATCTGTACTAGAACTCATACTGTAGCCCAATTATATGTGCACGCACTTAGTTTCACTAGAATTAGCCTACTTTATCACCAAGACAAGGTACTGACCTTCTTCCTTTGAGCAATAGGGAATTAAAAAATAGCCACTGTCCACATCATCCAAAAAAAAGTAAAAAAAAAAAAAAAACATAAGGGCAATCATGTTTCACACTGTATCATCATATTTCACTTAACATGTTTAATGAAAAAATCTTACATTAAACATATTATCTTGAATGCTGTTTTCATTTAAGACAACAGCCAAGAGTTTCATGCTTTATGTGTTCTTAATAAGTTCTACAAATAATTATAAGGATTTTAAAATGTTTCCTTTTTTCTGCTCTGACAAAAAGATCTGATTCCATGACCAAAACAGTACTAAGATCTGAACCGTGAGTTTCATAATCCATTCACACCTGCTAGTAACTGTTCTCCTGGGAGCCAAAATCACACCATTGGGGATGTGTGTAGTGCAGCAGGTTGTGGGATTCGGATCAAGAATCTGAAGATGTACTTACATTTTTATGATTAAATACACTTAACAAATGTAAGATTTTTAATTCATGAAATCGAGTACAGAATAGGATCTTGACTTTCTCTTACTTACAGTATAATAAGAGATTAAAAAAAAAGCAATGATGACTTTTAACATACTGAACCCACTTCAGCTATAAATAAAAAAAAAAAACTTACAGCCTTATAATGGACACATAATCCTCTTGTTCTGGGTGCCCGGGCTACTGATTTCTCTATCTCTAAATGTCTCTTTCATGGAAAACACAATGAGCACATTTACTGTGGACGCACGATGCGAAGACCACGACTTTATATAATAAGAATCTAAGTCATGGGGAGTTGGCATGGATTTTTTTTTTTATTATTCTGGAAATCTATTAAGTATTTAAACAGATTAAAACCCGCCAGTTTAAACTGTGTGCCTCACAGGTTCTTGGCACAGATTACCAGACACTTCATGTACACTTTGTGCAGCTTGCATAATCATTACTAATGTAAGACTAGTCAAAGATAAGCTAAAGTACATCCCATTACGCCTTGCAGCAGAATATTGGATATTGTGTTGTGTTGTGTTGCAGTAATAGTTTCTAATATGTTGAACCGTGTAAATCCGATAATATCTAAGACTTACAGTAAGCTGAGGCTAGGCACAAAAGCTAGAGCGCCTTTTTCGCTATCTGCTGTTCCGCTCCATCTCAGGATGCGAAAAAATCAAATATTTATTTTCGCTCCTGCTTTTAATAAGCAATTTAAATATGTATTAAGTCTCAGCTCTCAGGTGTCCAAAGAACAACTACAAAGACGAATGATGTGGGCATCGAAACGATTCACACGAGCTGGTTGAACACAAAAAAAATGAATAATATAAAAAAGAAAAGGCACCTTACTGTACATTCTCACTCGCCAGCCCTGGCTGTAACAATGACAGCTCTCTGTTTTAGCACGTGAGTGGGTGAAACGATTACACCGAGCTGAGCGAAGAGCGGCGGAGAATAGCGTTTACTCCACGAAGCCAATTAAAAAGTATTTAGGATGTGACACAAAGAAGTGGATTAGATGCCAGGAGGGGATAAGAAGATACCACGCTATCAATGTGCCATCGTGTCGATTTCTTCATCCACAGATGCTGGTAGACAAGGCCTTTTCAATTACTGCTTGTAGAAGAAATCGTTCATAATTATAGGAGCTGTCACACACACACACACACACACACACACACACACACACACACACACACAAATAAAACTTGCTTATAAAAACAACTTGTATGGATCACTGCTGCTGGTGGGTAAAAAATGCAGGCCTTGCTGATCCTGATTACAGTTGATAAAGTAATGGCACCCACATTTAAGCTGCATTTATTCATACTGTATATGCAGGAGCGAGGAGGAAAGCATACAAGGCCACCGTCACAGATAACAAATGCCTTTTACAACATGAGGACACCACTGAAATCATTTATATTGAATTTATTTGATCTATTTTATGAACGCAGCTGGTAAATTATTACCGGCAAACAACCAAGATGCTGTTTCTCTCTGACCTATTTTTTTTGAGGTTATAGACGTTTATACGGGTCCTCGAATGAACGTAATGCGCCAATTTCTGTGCTTGCGCGGTAGTAAAGGTCAAAACAGTCAAGGGTTGGACACTGATTCATCACTAACACTGGTGAGAGAGTGGATAAAGAGGGCTTCCTGGGCAGTGTGACGTCAGGCGACGCGGGCACAGTATGAAATTTGTCACACACATCGCTCAGTGCGAAAAACTGATTTCATCCCTGCAACAGGCTACAAATCAGCCAGAGTCCCCTTTTCAATGGTGGGGGGAAGGAGCACACACACACACACACACACACACACACACACACACACACACACAAACACAAAAGAAATCTCTACAACCTAATCTTGCCAAACAATAACTGCACCTCAAACTACTCCTTAACCCTCCTTGATGGCATTCTCCGTATTAGCCGGAGCCAAACTGAACTGGATTTGGGCATAATTACTCAATTAACGTGCACAATATTTTTGCTGCATAAAGCACTTTATGACTTGAGAAAAGTGAAGCAGTGGACTGAATGCTGCGAGGAATCCTCCGGCAAATCAGGGGATTAATTCAACCTGAGTTATAAACTGTGTATTATAATAATAATAATAATAAAAAAACCAACAGTATGTTTAATATTTAAGAAAGAAAGGCTTCTTGAGTTTCGCAACCCCCACTCCTGCTGCTTGCCCCGATGTGAAATGATTGGCTGGCGATAATAACAGATTAGTCATCCTGACTGAATAGGGCTTGGCACCGCACAGACCATAAAAAGCCACATTGTGCTTTTCTGACACACACAGTCTCCTCAGGTATAAATGGATGACTCCACAGTGCTTGCCTGGAGCTAGTGGGCTTACTAATGCAGCAAGACAATCAGTTTTAATTGAATTTCTGCTATTTAAGAATGCAGATGATTTTCCAGCCTAATAAATCTCTCTTGATCTTTTTTTTCCATGTTAAAGACACATCAATAACTGACAATGTTGTTTCAGAGACATACAATAAAATGATTCACTTCCTGAAAGGTCGGGAAAAGTGACGCCCCATAACCCGAGCCGGCGTTACCGCTATCTCTCCCTAATCTGCTGGTACGACGGAAATGGAGCAAAGTGCCCCAAAAAAACAAAGAGGACTGAAAAAGTTTACTGTGCGTACTATTTAGCAAACCCCAACCCCCCCCCCCCCCCCCCCCACCACCCCACTCCCAACCCCTTGTCTCTTTTACTCTCGTACAAGAAAAACACGGCACAGAAAACCTGCGTCACTGTTAGTAGCAAACTAACAGACTTTTTCCACATCAATGCCAGGCTTGTAGATTTAGAAAAAAGGCTGGCACCACGCCACGCTTTAGTCATAGGGGGAATAACGATATGAGCAGATTAGTGGACAATAAGCCCTGTAAATTTCCAGATGGGCCTGCCAATAATCAAAACATGATGACTATTAAAAAAAAAATTAAAAAAAAAAAAGCAAACAGGCAGAGACACAGAACTCTGGCTGTATGGGCACCGAGAGCCTTGGTGCCATTTTAAAAGCATAATGAAACAATCATTTCGCGAGAAAATCGCTGTTTGAGTTGGTTACTCACTGTAAACACACATCTCTATGTGTCTTTTTCGTACGCTTTAACCGAGCAGCAGCACTGTCTTTAAAATGGATGCACACAATCTGTTCGCTCACACAATCTCACAAAGAAAAAAAGAAAAAAGAAAAAAAAACAAGAGCAGTCTATAAATTCGTCCTACCAATCAGTCTACCCTACCCACGCTTACCACGTTCGCTGCTCTAGCGTCCCACCCGTACATAAATCCAGGCTACTATTCCCAGCAGGACTGTAGGTTTATTTTGACTATTGAATTTGTTTTTTAATCATTTGTGTGTTTTATTGCACATTTTATGTCGCAACAGTCGACTAGTGGATTGGCGAATAACGTAAAATCGGCGTATCAGAAATCGCTACCAGTGTAATCGATAGGGATTATATTCAGGTAACATTGAAAACAATGTACAACTGGTATGTCAGGAAACATTAGCTCCGATAAAACCGTACTGTGTTTTTTGCACTGCTACATTCATTCAAAACTATAGTTTGGACATATTGACAAAGTGGCACTGACTTACTTAGCTATCATTTTTTGCTACTGCTAGGAAATTCTGCCAGGGAAGGGAAAAAAATAATAGAACACTGAGACAGCCTATGAATTATGATTATTTGAAACAAATTTTTTTTTTGAATAATCAAAATATTATATTTATTTATTTATTTATTTATTTTTGTATAGGCCACAATTTCCCTGTTTATGATCCTGGTGTAGCAAGACAATTTTTTTTGTTTGTAGCGTTGAGCACACTACCCTAGCCAGGAAAGTTGGCATCTCATCTTTCTTTTCCCTTTATTCTGCGTTAGCCTCCTGCCTGTGTCAGCAAAAAACTTTGCCAAACGCCATTTCCACAACATATGAAAATGAAACTTGTACAGATTCTCTGTGCCAGATCAAATAGTACACTGACTGTTTTTTTTTTTTTTGGAAGTAAATAATGCAGTGATCCTCTGAAACCTTCACTACATCTGGTGTCTCCACGCCAAACCTGGTTAGCTCAGATGAATTACTCCTGTCTCCTTAGCTGCTGATGCTCGACCAGCTAGCTGAATGTAAATCTGCAACTTGGAGCAGGATGTGCAGATGAAACGGAATGGGATGCACATCCTGGGTCACTCGCTACTCAGCGCTAAAGATCCGAGAGCTACAAAACGCCCCATCTGTCAATCCCTGTTTACTATTACAGATCCGAGCTGTGGGTCGGAAGGAGAGCAGATGAAACTGTCGGCCAAAGATGAGGAACGGATGAAGAATGGAGCGGAAATCATGTGGGAAGACCAACAGCTTTTAATCAAAGTTTATTCTATAATTACAGTTTTTTTTTTATTAACAAATGAGTCGAGCACAACAAAATACTTTAATAAATGACTACTTAATTACTACCAGCTAATGTAACTGGTAAATGTTTATCCATTCATTCATCTTCAGCGGTGACTTGTGAGAGGCCTGGATATGAGGCAAGTGTGTTCCCCGTGCACCGTGCACGCACAAGCTGCATTCACACACACCTTCACACCTAGGGGCAATTTATCTTAGCAAATACAGCTCCCGGCATGGGAGGAAGAAGGATACCTCAGAATACTATCGAAACCCGTGTGAACATGGGCAGAACATGCAAAACTCCACACAGGCACTAACACAAGCCCAGGATTAAACTCAAGACCGTACAGATGTGAGGCAGCAACATGGCAAATGTTATAATATACTTTTTTTTTCGTCTTGAATTTGAGTGACGACATCTGGACAGCCAGGTTAACAGGACACAACATATCATATGAAGAGGGGTGTTCAAGTCAAACCAGGACTGATTGTGATTGTGCAGAATAACTCTTACGAGAGCAAAAAACAGATGTGTCTCTTCCGCAAACTGGCGACAAGTTAGCCATCGATTTTTAAGGATCAGGCATTTCACTCGCAGAATGTTCACTAGAACGACTGCACGGGGCTTCGAGCCACCTCGGCTGGGATCGTGTTTAAAACATATGCAGCATTCAAATTTTTTAATGCAGTAAAGAGTCTCCTCACTGTACTGTGCTTTTGTAAATGTCAATTTTGTAAACGGCAATCTTTTTTACACCTTCATTCATGAGAAATTTTATCACAAGTCCCGGTTTGACTTGAACAGCCTTTATCTAAAACCTTCAATAGGTTAGAATTATTCATAATGGTTCTATTAAATGTCAACAACAAAAGAATACTGTTCAACATCCAATCCTTTATTTCAGTATGATTTCAACATACTAATGATACCAGAAACAAACGCCTACTGATACTGATATGTATTTATTGAGATAACATCACACACAATCTAAGGTCTGTATTTCCACTAGTAGGCGAGAAGGAAAAAAAAAACTAAGCTACACCAAATGAATTCATTATCTATTCAAGAAACTTGAAATACATGAAAAGCCAATAACCAGAAATACTTTGTATCCTATGCATACTCCTGAGTGTGTGAGAGTTCAGCCACTAGAAGACCAACTATACTAACTAACTGATCCTTATCTCCACAGCTACTCATTATCAAAACCATATCCTCGTGCTAGTTCACTGGGTCTGCATATAAAGTATCATTGAGAAAAGTTTGAGAGAGTTGTTTTATTTTATAATTTGGGGTCTTATTCCATTAAATGCATAATTATTCAATTAAAAGAAAATGAATGTTACTGTATAAACTGACCAATCAGTAAGCGCATAGGCATAAAGTACTGTCTCGAGCCACCCCTCATTTCTTCTTATTACATTTAATTGAATGGTACAGATTCAAGTAAAGAAATGAGGAAATAAAATTCCACAAAGCGCCTAAAGATGGCATTTAACAACTGGTTGTTTATGTAACAACCTCAGCAGCAACCTCATTTCCCCTCTCGTCTATTCTAACCACTCAGCATTCAGGATCACCGGTATACTAATCACCGGCCTGATCGTCTGTCATCACCTGCACCTGTTTCTCACTGGTTCATGCCTTAAGTTAGAATGATTCATAGACCATTATGTGGCTTAACAAACAAAAAGACTACTTTAATAAGACAGGAAAGTCTGGCTCTTTGGAAACAAAATATGAAGAAATTAAGCTCAAGACTTTTACACAACACTGTATACTGTAAACAAAGATCTCAGCTGATGGAGCATTTAGTGCTTGAATATTATTATTAATATTACATAAATGTAATTTTATATTTCATTTTCTGAAATCTGATTGCTGTCCTCTTGACCTTTTATGAAGTTTTGTGGGCGTTATTAAATGCAAATGAGCTGTGTCAGGAACACCTCCCCTGCAAACGTATGCGAGTACCAAGGCTTTTTTTTTCTTTTTTTTAAAAAAATGTATACGTTTTTTTTTAGACTTATTTAAACATTTACACACAACTTAAGTAACAGTTTGTTAGATGAGGCCCAGGTGTCACAATTCTTTGGTCATGAGTCAAGATGTGCAGCACCAAAAACAGCAGGTGACAAATTTCTGGTAGCGGTTGAATCTATTTTTATTGAATCTCTGTGTGTGTGGCTGCTTTTACAGCTCTCGTCTTAAAGCCACAAACAGTTAGATGGCGTATGATTATGCAAAATATACTGGACAAAAAGGTTGCGGAGCATACCAATGGATTAGTGCTGCACAGTTAATCGTACAGAAAACGAAATATGAACCTATGCGATTATCTAATCACAGGTAGTGATTAGTACAGGTAACATATGCATAGTAGGTAAGTCATGTGGTTTGCCTGAAGTATAATGAAAATGCCAGATGGACTCAGCGACTTAGCCGAAAAAATTAAACAAAGACTAACTTGGTGTTTTTTAAATAGCAATACTAATAATTCATATGAAGACAAAAAAATGTTACACATTACTTGACGAAGGTCATAGTGGCCATGTTGTGATAGAGGCATTTCAGGAACTAATAAACACACGAGACTGGAACTACAATCTGCATTCATGCAATTCTTTGAGTGCAATTGTTTGCTTTTAGTCTATATAAGTAAGCATGAATACCAAACGGTACATTTCATAATTAATATCACAATCGCGATATGTGTCAAAAATGATCGCAATGTGAACTTTTCATCAAATCGTGCAACCCTATAATAAACAAAACATATACAATGGGAAAAAAAAAAATCTTATTACCTCAAGCTCACTTCAAGGTTATAATGTTTCTGTTTATACAATCACTTTATCTTCACGAGCCTGGATCACGCTGACTGATGACGCAAACGTCCTCTACGTGGCCTACCAGTAGAGGATCCTCATAATCTGAACACAGCTTGTTAGAGAATTCAGCCAATATTTTATTGGGATCTTCTTATACAGTATGATAAGCAGTAATCTTTAAAGACGGATAATTAAGTGCTATTGTTCATCGCCTGGAGCAATTATGCCTGATCTTCTTTTAAAAGAAAAAGACTCAATAAAAGAAGGCTTGTCAGAAGTACTGCTCTGCTGCTTCACTTAAAGACCTCCATGAAGCACCTAAACAATGCTTCTACTTCATCAACGCTGTAAAATAAGCTCTTAAATCCCTCCCTTGATGTAAGATTACACCTCAGATATAGACTTTCAGACGTGTGATAGGATCTTGCTCTGATTGTTTGACTGGGTGGAGTTCATTTCAGCTATATACATGGCAATATGGAGCTATTGTCCCCATCTATAACCTACTTCCATTCTTCCACAAACAAAGTCATGTGAGAGCAAACAAACTGACGTGAAGCTGCTATCCATTTTTTTTTTCTGTAAAAGCTTAGACGGACAAACAGAGAGACAGACAGACGTTTCCTCCTGTTAGAATTGTGACCTGAATCCCATACAGATGTGCAATAATGAGCTAAACGAGTTTATCATCATCTGGGGATTTAATGAGGGAAAAAAAAATATATCCTTAAGACACTAAATCAGCCTTCGTCTCGATATAATGAGGCTGGAAGGAAGATATGTTAATTACAAGATCAAGAATGCATCAATTCTCCATATTGCCCCCTTTCCCCAAAGCCTTTGTGTTCAGCCCTGGTGAAAGGCAATTTCAATGAATGAATTAAAAAGAAAGAAAAAATAAATAAATAAAAACAAGTGACTATCTGTTCTGTATGGTAGTACTTAACTTTTTTATATTTACTAGATTATACATATGCTATATTGCAAAAATTCTGGTAAACCGGTCCATCTTTTTATCAATTGCAGCATGTAAAATTCGAAGTAGGCAAAGTAAACGGAAATGAACAGGAGATTTCTGAAGGTCTTGATAAAACTGGATTGAAACCGGACGTCTTCAGTGAGACATCCAAGGACGGTCTGAAGCACTTATCATAAACTGTTTGCTGATGCCGTGGCCAAATCTCTTTAGGTGTCCTTCTGTCTCTCATTAAGATAAGGAGGCAAATCAGCTGCTGTAGAAAACAGAGACGCAGCTGTGTAAGGTTTTGACGAACACAAATGTAGAACCCTGAACAAAGTTACAGCCAATTGTTTTCTCCTGATATAAGGAATAAAACTTAACATCATGTGATGTGAGTTACTGTTCACCACCAATAGACTGTATAAGCACTGGACAGAACCTGTGTGACATCACCCACAGGTTTTCTGAAGAGTGCTTTTGAAGCTTCATTGTGCGCGCTCTGGACGTCACCAATTTGACAGGATCTAATTCCACCTAAACCATGGTTAATCCATAAATGGCCAAATGGGCGGAACAAACAGAGCCTGGCTGTTGTTTCAACACACGACTGCTTAAATCAGTTACCACACGCTAGCTAGCTTAGCTTTAGCCTAGCTAAAATCCTAAGGTGGCTAACAGTAGTTTATTCGCTAACATTATTATAACATATCCTACATGTTAACTTCTACACTTCTTGAGGTACATTAAACCAGTTATCCGAAATGCATAGCAGACAGCTAGCGGTTCGACACGTGCACTGCAGCTGTCACTCAAATGCCTCTAATTTCATGGCAAAATTTTATGGCTTAATATCATTTTAACTGATAGGTTACATATAAATTCACCCCGTACAGTTAAAATCTTAGCTATGGAGACCAAAAGTGTGTTTTGTGCCAGGCTGCAAACAGGCTGCTCTTTTCTGTTGTAAAACTATGAGGATTAACTCACTGTTTTATATCCAGTGATCCTAGTGGTCATTCGAGGAACTGCATGTTTTGCCACATCCGCATCAGACTAAAAACTGCCCAAAACTGTTGCCCAAAACTGTTGTCTTGAAATGTTTATCTTATACCACAGCAATTGGAGTCATTAAATGGCAAAGTTGATTTTTAGTCACGTTTAAACATTCAGATGCGCCTCCAGTGCTCGTGTAAAAAACATTCCCTGCTTTCTGTTCTTTTTTTTTTTTTGCATTTTTGTTTTGCGGAAGGTTTAAACAAGTCGACCCTAAAGTGACCTCATATAAGCAGGTGCCCTCCCCCAGTTTGTTGCTCAGCTCTCCTTTTCTCGAAATTGTCGAGGATGTCATTTACAAATACACAGAAACGGCACATTCGGAAGAGGAGCGAAATAAAAGAATTGAAACTATACAGTGTTTATATGGGTCCAGTTTGGCTCATATGAGCTCAAAATGTTAAAATCAACACTAGGGATTTTCCAGTGTGTTAAAAAAAAAGCCTACATTATCTGAGAGTTATTTCAGCTGAAACATTAACACACACTTTGAGGAAGCTCTGAGACCTGTGGTGAATTGTTAAGGAAACAATACAATATAAGAGCTTTAAAGAACGTCATTGGTTATAATTACCCAAAACCAGTTCTCATTATTTGCAGCTATAAACAGTCATTCTCTCATTCGCTTCCCTTTTGTTGTCTCTTGTAGTGAATAAATTACCACACAGACATGGTACCAAAGAAATTTTTTTTAAAACTCTGTCGTGAAGTGTTTCCTGTTCAGAACTCAGGTTTCAAGGCAAAGCGCTGACACTGAAGACTCCTTCCAAAAATGCTGATCAAACATCTCCTCACGTCAATGAATACTGTACGTCATACATACAAGCCTGTTACTATAGAAACCATTAACACAGGAGAAATCCACCATGCCAGAACTGCTGTTAATGAAAATATTCAAAGCCTTCTGTCTAATCAGAATGGAGAATTCAAGTTCATCATAAACGACCGTATAACACCGCACACAAAAAAGGCACGCCTTACAACCAGTGTGACAATATTAATATTCCTGTTTATTCTATTAAACAACAACAAAAAGTTGTCCCCGTAGGAGACTTACATTTGTTTCATTTTTGTTTTAGTTTTTTGGAAACCAGCATGAGACTGGGGTATCACTAGACAATCGAGCGGGAGCTGGCAACTACGAAACTGCAGAAAAAATCAGCAATTTTTTTTATTTTTCCTAAAAATAAAATAAATAAATGTGTACAAGACAAACAAGTCTGAATCTGAGTAAGGCACCTATAACAAATTATACTTGCTTACATCTCTTATACAAATGAGCTTTTTCTACTATAACATTCATTCCTCTTCTATACTGCAGGAAGCCGCAGGAAGCCTGGAGCCTATCCAGGGAAACTTTGAGCACAAGGCAGGATACATCCTGGACAGGGTGCCAATCCATCACAGGGCACATACATGCACATATCACATACTTTGGAAACACCAATTAACCTATTCTGTATGTCTTTGGACTGTGGGAGGAAACCAGACTACCTGGAGGAAACCCCCCAAGCACAGGGAGAACATGCAAACTCCACGCACACAGACCTGAGGCAGGAGTCACCCTGGACCCTGGAAGTGTGAGGCCACAGTGCTAACACGTACGCCACCGTGCTGCCATTCTATTATAATAGTATCATTTTTTTAATTCATTGTTTTTGCTTTATTAGCATTATTTTTTCTAAAGCTTCTTGTTATATGATATTTACTGTATATATATATATATATACATATACATATATATATATATATTACTAGTTACTACTTATTAAACTTGCACCTTATAATTTGCAATTATACAAACTATTTGCAATTCTGTAAAATCCATTTCATTGTTAAGTGCAAAGACAATAAAGTTATATTTATCCATCCATCCATCTATCTATCTTTCCATAAGATGATGTAGCAAAGCCAAACGGTAACAATAAGCATCGTGGAAAACTGATAGTGAACCCAAAAGAATTTGTTCTGTAAACACTACAGAGCATTTTCTTTAATGGAGCGTTCATTTACCTTCTTTCGCTGGCTGTCATCTGTGTCCGAGTCTGTGCGCTCAGAGGGGAAAAAAAGCTGTCTCCTTTAATTACTTAAACACCCTATTTCTTTGGACGAACAATTGCTTTTTAATTTCGGGCCTTCAATTATAGTCAAAAGTTTTTTTGTTTTTTTTAACTCCTCTCCTCTCTTTGCTTCTATGCCTATGCATGCGCTGCACTATTTCACTTATGATCGAAGCAATTTCCACATCAATTGCAGACAGCTCCTTTTCTTCCTTTACCTGCGTTAAGCAGCATTAACAGGCTCCAGCCAAGAAAAACAGATGGAAGAGCCATCATCTTAAAGGCGGCTCGGTGATGCCTGCAATTTCCGAATTAAAAGCCGAACAGGTTTATTCTGCGCCGCTTACAATTTGTTGCTGATTCAATACGACCTTCAAAAAAAAGATAAATGGACTTTCTGATAAAAGCAGTACTTAACCTGACTGAACAGAATCCGGTACCTAAATTTGAGTGGATCTGGCACATATGCAGCAAAATTAAATCATAATAATAACAATAATAATAATAAAAATTATAATGATAATAATAATCTTAGTAATAAAAAAAATGACAAGTCTAATTAGGAATGCAGTGACAGTTCCTTAAGTGCCACCACCCTTTCAAAAAATACACATGATGTAACAGCATGGTTCAGATAGTTCAAATAGCAATGATGGTGTAATTAAGTTGTCAAGTCACATGGTGTATGTTGTCACACATCGTCGGTTTAAAATTAGTCGTTAGTCAGGCTTTTTTAACATAAATAAAAAGCTAAGAAAACAGAAATAGTAAAACTGATTCAGGATGGACTGTATACTGTATAATGAATTAACATATACAGTGTATTCCACAGGGATCCTGTGAAGAACGCTGTTGCTAATTTGGTGCCAACACCAGCTACACTATAGGTGTGAGTATCAGCATTTTGAATCGAATCGAATTAAACGAAACACATGTGGAACTGTGAGCCGTGTGGCTAAGCTCGGGTTCGATGAGCTGCTGGAAACGCTGCATCACGGAAGAACTCGGTTCTAGGATCTTTATTCTCCATCCATCCATCATGACTCTCCGGATCACTGATTCACTGATCCCATGCTTGCTCCTGTACCTCATGATTTACAAAAATCATGAAGAGCAAACCGGGATAAAACCGGGCCCGTTTCATACGTCAGTCTCGATGACAGGTTTATTTCCCATAAGGCGGAGGTGCTTTTTAAAGGCTGCGTTCTGCAAGTGAAAAGGGGCTGCCCTGCTGAATGATCCCTTTCTTTCTCTGGGTAACAAAGAGAAGTGAGAGAGATAGAGATTGAGAGAGAGAGAGAGAGAGAGAGAGATGGCCCCTGGTTCAGTGCCAGAATATTCTGCTTACCAGGCGAATCTGGAGGCGTTCTGACTAACTGCATTTAGAATCCTGACAACATAAACAGGCTAATATAGTCATTAAAAAGCCACTTATTAACAGTAGAGAAATGTACGCTCGCGAGGCGCGCAAAGTAATAAGGTTAGACGAGTGACAGTAAATAAATCACAGATCTTTTTTGTTGCCCTCCTATTGATTCACGTTCGCAGCTGTAGCCTCCGTGTAAGCTTAAGCGACAAAGTGTCTATTATTGATTCTCCTATCTAATCTCAGCGCGGGCATCTAATATATCAGACGATTCAAGGGCAATTTAACATTTGCCTGCACGGACTGGGGGGGGGTGGCTGGGTGTATGCAAATTCCTGCAACTGGCAACAAAAAAAAACAAGAACGTCTGCTGTCTAATTACCCCCTCTGCTAAACAGGGAAATATGTAAGTATAGCTCTCTTAGATGGCTTTTCAATCTGCCTGAAGCCTGTACGCTCAGGATACCGAGTGGACGTTTCTCCTCGGCAGACCCTGAGCTAAAATAAGGCACTTTGCAGCAAAAAAAAAAAATGGTGACTTGGATCTTCCTTTTTTTGGGCTGTTTCTTGGCTTCTAGCACGTGAATCTGCTGCCCAGGAATGAAGCCAAAATGACATATTTATGATCATAAAGCTAGTGCTGTGGCATTTCTACACAACTGCTTGATAACTGAGGCATGTCACTAATGCAGAAATGCATGTCAGAGTGGTTACAGTAGAACAAATTACAGCAGGATGGTTTCATTTGGGACTTTCTCCTTTTCGAATATTTGTTTGTCTTTGTTCCTGCTACACGGAGTGATTACTCTGGGAACGGTGCGCTCCTAAATTAATTAACCCTTCGGATATTGTTCCGACAGAACGAGAGCGCGGATGCGGGGAATGCTAATGAGAGCGGGGTATTGTGTCTACTTTAAAGGCACTTTCGAAATACGAATTAAATGCTAGGTTCTTCGCCACCCCTTCGAGGTATCCCCTAGCACAGCAATTTTTGTTTGTTTGTTTGTGTTTTTTTTTTTTTTTTTGATAGAATGTGCCGTTTCGTATTGTGTAAATACCGTACCGTTGAAAATCCTCGCCACAATCTGACATCACTTCTAGCACTAGCAATAGTGGTCGAGTTCAATTCAATTCAAATTTATTTGTATAGCTCTATTCACAATAGGAACAATAGACACAAAGCAGCTTTACAGAAATCTGCAGCGAGCCAGAGGCGACAGGGGAAAGGAAAACTCTCTGAGACGACATAAGGAATAAACTTCAAGAGGCGCCAGACTCGCGCACGAGAGAGCGCGAGAGAAAGAGAGAGAGAGAGAGAGAGAGAGAGAGAGAGAGAGAGAGCATCTTCATCTGTGTGACAAATCATTACAGCTGTAGAAGACTAAAGCCAAACAATAAGCACTGTGTGTTAAAGAGCATGTTCAGTATGAGTCCTGGGACGAGCGCAGGAATGTCTTCATGATGAGAGCAGCAGTAATTAGGTACAAATCTACAGAATCCAGATTCAGAAATTTGGAAAATAAACTAGGATGGGATCTTTATGGCGTCTGTACAAGATCAGCATCAGCAAAAACAAGTATAGCTCAAGCAATCATACTATCTAAGCAATCTCTTCCTGGTACAAGATGTAGAACTACGGGAAAGCATACTAATATATTATTAAAAATGACATCTAGCCGGAGGAGTACGAGCAAACATTCCAGAAAAAAACAAATTTCAAAGGCTTTCAAACTCGAGAGAATTGAAACTCGGGTAACATTGTGAGCCAACATTACCGCTGTTTCAAGTTACACGCTTTCCTAAAACTTTTGCTAGTTTAAAAAGATAGCACAAGCTAGCAGGCTATGGCTGTTGTCTTTTTTTCCCCCCCCAAAGACCATATCTTTGAAAGACTCCAGCATCAAGGCTGTAAAAGGCCAGCAGACATGTTTACACAAAAAAAAAAAAGGAAAAAAAAGAAAGAAAAAAAAGTGAGGGGGAAAAAAAAACGATACCACTCGCAAGTGCTTTTCTTGCTACCTTTTACATGAAAAGCATTTCTTTTCACCCAAGCTCATAATCTTCAAAGACATCCTGTTCCTCGGTTAACTACAAACACAACTTGTTACGAATATGCTTGCTGCAAATATTTGAGGGATTAAGAGATCCCTGTCTACCTTATAGATCCTGATTACTATGTCATATTTTTTCCCCCCTCACATTTTTTCACAGCTGGAAGGTAAACAGTGACTAAGGTGTCCACGACACACTTCTGTATGAAAATCATAGTCGTAAAGCCAACGTTGCTGAGACTTCTTTTAGAAAAGAGCCTTGAGGGAAATGAGATAACATAATTCAATAACCGACACGGCTATATTATCATCCCAGCAAGAGAACCATTTACAATGATACAAGATGGACTTACGTCTTATGGCTCACTTAAACACACAGTAAAGCAATCACCATGCATATAGGCAAGTAAAAGGAAAAAACACACACACAACATACCCAATTCAGCTTTCTCCCTCAGGACGTCCTTGAAGTTGAGGCCGCTGTTGAGCGTGGACTCTCGGTATCGGTAGAGGCTTTCCCTCTGGCCGTTCTTGCCCAGCTCTTTGAGCATCGATGGCTTTAGAGGCAGCGCGTGCAAGCCCTTGTTCCAGCATGATGAATCCCACACTGTCCACTTCACCAAGTCTTCCAACTTCACGATGACCTTCTCAGACACGGCGATCACCTCGTCCTGCCCAGGTGAGGAGACAGCGTTAGACAGGTAAACATGGGAGATGCCAGAGGGGGGTGAGATATTGTGTGGGTTTGTTTCTGAACACCAAAGAATCCTTTCTCATACATTTTTTGCTCAGATGGAAACATTGCTAGGAAAAGAGACTGTGTGGAGTCTTCAGCCGGGGAGAACACTGCAGGCAGCAAAGTTGAGCTCACAAAGCGATGTAATTACAAGAACAGAACAACATGCGATGGTTTAATTGAAAGAAGGCTGAGGCAAAGGAACAAACAGAGCACAATAATAAAATAGGACCAGGAACTCGTTATTGAAAGATGCTCTAATTTGAGTCGCAAATACTACAACCGCATAGCTAATTGCACGCTACACTGCTGGACTAACTGGTGTCATTATAAATATACACTATTCAATTCAATTAAATTTTATTTGTATAGCTCTTTTAACAATTGTCATTGTCGCAAAGCAGCTTTACACAATCAACAGAATTATTTAAATCAAAAGAATTATTTAATTATTAATATATATATATACACACACACACACACACACACAAAATTGGACACAATCTAATTTTATAATTCCATTCCTGACTTTTATTTCTTTTTACACTTTAAAACTAAAAAAACTTTTTTGAACAGCTGATATAGAGATGCTCTGTAAAGCCTTCGTAACGGCTCTAATCTGAGGTGTTATTTGTTACTTAATAATTTTTGAGGCTGGTAACTTCAGGACTTGCTTTCCTGGGATGTTTTTCATGAGAACAAGATTCATCATGCGGCTTGATGTGGTACTTGACAATACTGTTCTTGCAAGAACTATTCCAGAACAACTGACTGTTGTTGTTGTTGTTACTTAATTACCGAATACCATATTTGTCATGTCATAGTTTTGAAATATCCAATATTGTTCTAGAATGTAGAACATAAATCCAAAATGTTTCCAAACTTTTAACTCAAACTGGAGACACACACACACACACACACACACACATATGCGAGTTATGTGCTTGAAGTCTTCACTGGTGAGAAATTTCATCACAAGGGCCGGTTTGACTCGTTTGACTTCTTAAAAAGAAGTCTTGGATACAGAACACACGTAATCATACCACAACCTGCCAAGTTCTCAAGATGCTGATTAACCTAAGGCTAATAATAAACAGATGTAAAAGATAAATCGGTTATTTAACAATTTATAACCGATGATGCAACGTTATAACTTATATATTTAGTATATATAGTATAAAGTACGAAAACGTCATTTAATACTTAACATCAGCCATGCTCGTTTTACATCACACCAGGTCTTCGTTTATTATTTTTCTACCACAGCATGTGTAATTCCGGACATATTCGATATCTGTCTTGAGGACACTCCAAAGTCCAAGGTGTGTCTCCCTCCAGCATACAAACACCTGTTTCTTAATTTTACACAAATTTAAGGAACATCACTTTACTTACATCACTTTCAATTATCATGTCAACAGTACTGTATTATGAATCTGAGTACAGTACTGCAATGTGATATAAAATGTAATGTTGTAATTAACCATGATATTAAAATAGAATATGTGCGTATGTGCGTATGTGTCTGTTTTTTCATAGCGTTCTCTACCGCACGAGTAACGCTACGCAGTCTCTCACTTCTTCCTGTGACATTTTCGAGATGTGACCCCTTTAAAAGCAGACAAACATCTCAGAGAACGCCAGCTTCCTACTCTATCTATGTCTTGGCAGGAAGATGTGATTGAACCATATGCGTTTGGCATTGTTGAATCAGCGCTCTGGTGTAACATCTTTTTTTTCCTTCCACCGCTAGAGCCCATTGTCCTGGTGTAATGAATGAAAGGCTTAGGAATAAATCTGAGTCATATGGACATTCTGGCTGTCACTGTATAAAAGGGCCATATAAAACAATGCAATCAGTGTACAGATTATTACATAACTTCAATTGCACCTTCCTCTCTATTACAATGTCACGCTCATATTCAGTCCAGAATCATGGAGACTAATTTAAACAAACACTTTTGTCAGCCAAGAACAGAAATCTAAGGCTCTCGTCAGAACGAAATCAGCCAAACTCAACAACTGAAGACTTTTGCACGATAACCTCAAATGAGGAACCTATTATAGCATTCTGCTCTTATAGCCCATCCACTTTTAGTTCTGATGTTTCGTGCATGCTGAGATGCTTTTCTGCTCACCACCGAGGCGACGAGTGATGATCTGAATGACTATATGCTTCCTAAAAGCTCGAGCCATGTTCCTCTGACCTCTCTTATCTACAGGGCAATTTCTTCTTATTGATTTTTTTTTTGTCTTTGCACACTGCTGTGTGCGAAAATCCCAGGAGATCAGCAGTTTATGAAATACTCAAAGTAGTCCACCTGGTATCGAGATCCATGCCAAGATAAAAGTCACAGAAATCACACTTTTTCTTCAATCTGATGTTTGAAGTGAATGTGATTAGATAACTGCAGGAATGTGCAGGTGTACAGGTGTTGCTATTAAAGTGGACGGTGAGAGTATATCCCATATTGGTTAAATATGGCGATATTTTATCACTAGTACGTGTGTTTATGGATTTTCTCACATTTCTCAAATGATTAATAACATCTAATGGTAGACAAAAGCAAATCATTTACTAAAAAAAAAAAAAAAACTGTTAATTTGTTATTTGTATTATTTCCTTATTTATACACCCATGATTACATTTTTTTTCAATAAAAGCAGCCAAGCTATGATGTGATGTCTCAAATTTCCCATGCAGAGAGATATACAGATATGCATTCCCAGAAGTTTAGCCAGCATTCCTCCTCGACGTCCAAATGCTGCTGCAGTCTAAACAACATTTTTTGCTACTTCCTGCAAACACGATCGGCGGCGCTTAAAGTTAACGCACCTTAAAGTTATTGCGGCGCGGCGGAGAGGCACAGGCTTCTGTGCACAATAACCACTTAAGCGCAAAGGCATCTGTTTCCATGCCCCTATAAAGCTAAGTGGGTCAAACGCAGTTAATCCTAATGGCGACGCAGCAAACTTTACTGGGAGATCATGCGGCTGAGCTCGCCACTTTGAAGATCGGACTCTGAGCTCTGGCTTTGACTCCAAATCTTATTTAGACATTTCCTTTATTTATTAGTTTAAAATCTTGAAATAATGAGGATCTGAGAAGAAACAATATACAAGCGTTTCAAAATAGACCTTGTGTAATACATAAACACTCATATACAAGGGGTGTTCAAGTCAAAGTGGGACTTTTGATTGTACAGAATAACAGAGCACTGTTATGAGAGGAAAACCTCCTTATTTCTCTATATAATCCCCTGCTATACTAATGCACTTATCCTAACGCTTCACTCGTGCTTGGATACCATCAAGGTAGAGTTTTCTCAGTACACCAGAGGCATAATTGCACTGCCACTGCCTGTTTCACGCCTGAAAGGCTGGCCTCCCAGGAACTCCTTTAATAGCCCAAACATGTGGAAATGACTTGGAGTGTCAGGACTATACGTAGGTTGTGGCAATAACTCGCAGTTGAGTTCCTGTAACGCGCAAGTGTTGTTCGTGAAAGATTGTGTGTACAGTTCCCACAGACAGATGCGTCTCCAACCGCGAGTTGGTAATAAGTTATCCATCGATTTTCAAGGATCAGGCGTGCCACTCGCTGAATGTTGATGGGAACGACTGCAGTGAGCTCTGAGCCACCTCGTTTGCACGATTCAAATGTTTTACTGTGGACAACAGTCTCATCACCGTACTGTGCTTAAAATCTTATGTAAATTTCAACCAGTTTTACACCTCCATGAGAAATTTCTAAAGTCCCGGTTTGACTTTAAATAACATCTAAATAATACCCAATGGCATATGTGTTATTTCATAGTTTTGAAAAAAAAATCCAGTAGTAATCAATCCAAACTTGTGTACACACACACACACACACACACACACATATATATATATATACGTACATAAATATACACACACTGATTGATAGATTCCTAATCCCTTAATTTGAAACAAAGAATACAAATTTATGTAAGTCTTGACATTACAATCTACCAAACCTTTTGGAGTGCTCTACTTTAACCAGCAGTCCAAGCAAAGTGTTTCTGAACCCGTAGGAGGGAAAATTGGTCCTCGCTCAAAATTCTTCAAGGTTTAAAGCATAACATTCGATCTGTAGGGGTTCTGAAGTTTGGAGAATACCGATGAGCTTCGTTCAACTTAATTTCATTACTGCCATGGCAATATTGACAGTGATGTCATTAATAACAGGACGCCATGTTCGCAGTGGAAAGAGATAGACGGCTTTGTTTACCTTCTCTTATTGAGCGAGACCAGGAGGATGATTAATTTTCGTTCATTAAACGGCCTCCGTGTTTTAGGCTCGGGTTCGTGGGTTTTAACAATCGCCTCCTTGTAATTAGGCTTTGAGCGGCGGGAGGGAAACGAAGGCCCTCGGACAGCGTCACGCTGAGTACGTTTCACTCCGCTGAGTCGACAGGTCATGCCAGGAATTCCCCAGGTCACTGCGGATTTGTCCACCTGCTTGCGTGCCTATTGAATTATTGACCCGCGGAACATGAAAAATGCACCCTGTAGAATCAGTGGAAGCTGTGTTTGTGTAAAGCTGAAAGTTAAATTAACTTTTTTTCCCGCCTCCTCCTCAATGTTTAACTAATCTCACCTTTAAGTTAATCAATTCAACATGTTTAATATGTAACAAAACGCTAATATACTTGGAAATCAGAGCAAACAAGCAACCTGTGCCATAAAGGGATTAAAACACAAAAGGGAGTGCAGTTTTAGGAAATTAATCTGACTTTTATAAGTAGTTCGGCTTAATACGGAACAAAGTAACACCAAAATGTTACTATTTTCAAATAACGACATTGTCTTATTGCAGATTTTATTCCTTTTCTATGAGAGAAATGTTACAATAATTAAATTGTATAAAAGTTGTTTTTTTTTATTACTTTTAAAAATGAAATGACGTTATCATTTAATAGTCAACTGTTCATACTGGAGTTACATTTAATTTTAATGTGGAACGTCTGCAAAACAAGTCCCTGTATCGCTTACTTACAGCAGGACGCAATTACAGCATCTATAAATAGTTGTTTCTTTCTTTACAAGCCTCTCTTTTTGTCTCTCTCTTGTATTTAACAGGACTTAAAAAACACAGCTTGTGATGTTACCGAGTAACAACACAGTACCTTTACAAAGTGGCGACAATGGAAACACTTTTTAAATCAACATCTTTTTTTAATGAAAAGACATCACTGATGAGACGTTTTTCTTTTTTAAGGCCAACATGTATTTATTCTTTTTTATTATTAGCCCTGGATCATGCAGATCTCACATCAAGCAAATCCTAGTGAATGAATGAGCTGTTACTACAGAAACAACAACATATTACAAGCGATGCATTAACAGAAGCTGTTTGAATTACAGCCGGCGCTGCTTTCAGAGCTGCTGCTGTAGACAAGTGATTTAAAATTCTGTCCTAAAATACTAACATCTAGAAAACAACCCCAGCCTTGGAAAACGCTGCTATGTTAAAAACGACGCCATATTAAAAAAAAAAATATTATATACTTTGTATCAGATTCCACTCAACTGAAAATCCTAATTTGTGTAAATTTAAATGGGAAAGCACAGCAAGTCCTCTGAATGGCCCGCAGTGAAATATGATGACACCACACAACCAAATGAAATCTATTTGTCATGAAACACAAGTGATGTGTGATGCAAATGAACGCTCCCAATGCCCTAGGGAGGAAAAAACAGCAAGTAAAGACTTGATGGCTAAAATGTTTTCTTTTCCAGTAAACCAGTGCTTAATACATACACAACCACCGATACACAAGGCTGTACTAAGGAAGTGTGCAAGTCAGCCGGTTTGGCTGGGACATGCCATTTAACAACAGAACACGAGTCACATTCTCCAGCTGACGAGAAGCGTAAACCTCATGTTGAAGAATGTTACCTTCTGGAAAGAATGGGGATGAGGACAAATAGGAGAAGTGGGGGACGGCGGGGGGGGGGGGGGGCATGCGGAAGGGGGGAAAAAAAGAAAGAAAAAGAAA
>JAQMYG010000006.1:7206354-7218764 GCA_030014215.1 Clariallabes teugelsi | reverse complement strand
TTTTTTTTTTTTTGGAGCAAGTGCAATACGCAACCAAATCCTCCCCCCACCCATTTCTCTAACTACTACTACTACTTGTAATAACAATAATAATAATAATAATAATAATTATTATTATTATTATTATTATTATTATTATTATTATTTTATTATTATGCTATAATTTCAGTGCTATAATTTGAGCCTTAGAGATCTCTAGGCAAACTTACTTTTCTAAGAACAACAAATTCTTAAGAAAGAAACAGTCCTGAGGTTAGGTTTCAATGGCCTCTGTCTATATTAAGTTTGGCATCAACACAATAGCCTACAAATAAGCCAAATCGGTGTAATATGATCCCTTAGAGCAGTGGACAGAATAGCATGGGCAGCCCTGTGATTGGTGGATGGCGTGGTGCAGTCCATGTGTCAAGCAATGATTAAGCTCCTTTATTGGAGACAGTGAGCGGTAATAGCAGGAGCGCTCAGCGACACCATCAATCACCCTGCACAGGCGTAAACCATTGCTCTGTCTGTCTCTCTCCCTTACACACACACACACACACACATATACATGCACACTGACACCAGAGGTTAAGTCTGGCCTTGCCTTGCCTTCGGGTCCTCACAGGGCCTGGCTTACTGAGGCATTTGGCACAAGCAAGTCAACGATTGGCTGAGTTGCGAAAATTGCCAGTGAAAACAAAAGTGATGTGATAGACTAACTCTGGCCAAGGGTTATATTTAGATATAGTCATTGCACAAATGGAAAGAGATTGAAATCAGATACATGAACAGTATATTTATACATTTTATTGAGTGTATAGAATAATGTCAGATTGTAAGCTTGCCTACTTAATCCCATGATGCATATCAATTATCCTCTTCTGGCTCCACACAGGTCACCAATGTTAAATTCCACAATGTTGCCCGTGGAAGTCGAGCTGCATGCTCTATTTATGGCACAAAAAAAAAAAAAGCTGAGACGCCATCTTTTACGAGCAGCTCTAAATATTGTTCTCCCTCCTGATTGCTTGGCCTGTCGTTATAATAAATGAGGATGACAACAACGTTAAGAAGAATTTGCCTTACAGACTGTGTGCTCCGGTATCTGCCGTTGCCGCATGGGTCTCTCCTGCCTGGTGACAATATGAGTGGAGTAGATTGATGGCCTAATCCTTCTTTCTGAGCTGTGAGGCACATTTGCAGTTTGAGAGCTGGTAGGGGAGGGAAAAAAAACTGAATTTCATCTGTGTGTGTGTGTGTGTGTGTGTGTGTGTGTGTTTATAAATATATGGTTTGTTGGTAAGTTATGTTGGATGGATGAATGGATGCTCTGTACATCTCAACAGTTATGTACGGAGTACAGATGTACTGTATAATTATTGGTTTTATGCTTATCAAATGCATGTTTTTAGAGTTCAATAAAACCATTGAACACATCTTCTAATTCGAACATCTCTTGCTAGGAAAAAAAAAACGCTGTTTTATTTTTATTCCTGTTGCAGAAGTGATTGCTGCAGGACATTCGAATGCTACTCACCTAACCGTTGGTAATTCAGGGATGGGAGCAAAAAGCATGTCAGCAGTTTTTTTTTCTCCCCCTCCTCTCCCCTTTGGAGATAACATAAATTAATGACAAATCACTCCAGTGCTCCACAGTGCCACCCGTGGCAGGAATCGTGCACTGCACTGCATCCCCCCTCCCCTTCTTATCTAATTCCACCCAAAGACTGAACTGATTTCTAAACAAGTACACTAACATTTACTTTCATATTCCTTATCACTATTTACTGCAGGTGAAAATATTTCAAAGAGCAACAGCCTGCTTCTTGCAACACAAGAAAACGAAAAAAAATAATCATATGAAAAGAAAAATAAATAAATAAATACATTTGAAAAAAGAATCACTGTGTTAGAGGATAAATATTTACAAATAATGCCTATGTGTTCTGATATGTTGTGTGCCAGAGATTAGTGGCTTGTATGCCTGAGTGCATAGATAATTTGAAATGAATAATGCCTATTTTCGCTTGCTCGCTCACAAACAATTGGTTATAGAAATGGGGCCACTGAGCAGTCTTTAGGAAAAAAAAAAAAGAGAGAAAAAAAAAAGAGAAAGGCTGCCAGATCTGAGGAACAGATGAATATATGTTTAAAGCACATGTGCAGAGCAGTGTTGCCAGACCACAGAAAAACCATATAAGGGAAAGATCAGATGAGAACAGCTTGCGCGTTCTACATTCATCCTCATCTTGTTTATTTATTTATTAGCTATGGGAACCAAATATTCCTAATCTCTCGCTGCACCAATTTACTGTTAAAAGACAGGACGGGAAGCTAACAGCGTTTATCAATCATGCTTATAAGCACCATCTGTTCCTTTCTTGGTGTGTGTTTGGATGCATTGACACACATAAACAAGATGATCTATGGAGTAATGATAATAGCCAGTAAATGCAGTAGATCGGTTCCGAACCCCCCAAAAATAGCAGTAACATTACATTCCGTACGGGCAGTCATGAGTGACTCTTATCTTCCAGTTATCTTTAACATAAACTAAAGCAAAAATGATTGTGAGCAATGAAAACCTGAACCTTCTAAAGCAAACAGACATACTGCTTCTACCCCAAAAGAGCACACACGTGGTTTGGATTAATTTTCTTCTTTCTCGTTCTTGGTCATTAACTAGAAAGACTAATTTCTCCTCTCGAGATAATTGAAATGATTCTATGTCACCATTTGGCACTTGTGCTATTCTCTGTACAATAATGATGAGAACCACATGCCCTGCTTGCACTTCATCTTTTTTTTTTCCCAGAGAAGCAAAAGGCAGGATATTACAACCAGCAACTCCTCTGTATATTCTCTCTCTCTCTCTCTCTCTGTCTCTGAAATGATTTGCCTCGCAGGTTTCTCCGAAATCAATTGCAGGTTGCTGCTTGCTCGGGAGGAACACCTCGGCTCGAGACAATATGGCTGTCGAACGCAAACACACGCATAAGTAGATCATAAATACTCTCGCTAATGGGGCTTAGTCTATCTGCGAGGCTCCGCAAACCAATAGTCATCAGCTCGACTTGAAGGAGGGCTACCATTAACGCACGGATGGATGGCTTTAATTTGTGGAACGATGGATGAGTTTGTTGGGAAAATTAGGTCTGGTTGAAACCCTGGCATGATGTTTCAAGCTTTCTTTATAGCACTTTTGCTTGAAGATAATGTTATTAAAATTATACGACTTATGAACAACAGGGGCAATAAAAACATTTGTGCCAAGAGCTATTTTAATTTCCTTCTTAGAAAATATCCATGAGAATTTACTGAATAATTTCACTAGCTGTTTTTTTTTAAATTTAATTATAATTACTATATAGCTATATTGTATATAACTATATATTGTATATACTGTACAAGTTAAATACGTACAGCAATTTCCAGAGAAAGATTATCTAAAAGATTCTGTTTCTCTGGAAACTGTGCACTCTGCTCATCATCCAGGGTCAAGTCACCTCAGGGTAGAGCTGATAATTAAGAAGAATGAAAGAACGCTGTATAAGATTTTAAATATATTTCATATAGTGGTTATATTTTACGTACTGGTTTTAGATGGTATATTACCTGAACTTGTCCCCACAATCTTTAACTTGTGTCCAATGTAGCCTCAAATACCTTTTTCCTTTTTTTTTTTTTTTTTTTTTTTTAAGTCTGACAGGCAAGGAAATTGATGTGATCTGTTCTGACTAAAGCTGATCCACTTCAAGCTTTGATGTGCACCCGGTCATGCTTTTCTGCTCACTACGATTGTAATGAGAGGTTATTTGAGTGTCTAAATCCCTCCTGTTAGCTCCAACCAGTTTGGCAATTCACCTCTGACCTCTCTCAAGAACCTCAGCCTGCAGAACTGCTGCTCACTACATGTTTTCCCCCTCCATCATCCTGTGCAAACCAAAACAACAGATCGTTTTCCCATAAAAATCCCATAATTCCACCCCGCCACTGAACATTAACTTAAGCTCTTGATGTGTATCTGCATGATTGCTTTTCATTGTTCTGCTGCACATCTGACTGACTGCATAACTACATGAATGAGCAGGTGTACAAGGGTTCATTCATTCATTCATTCAATCTTCTTTCATAAGCTGATTCAGGGTTGCAGGCACCTGGTGCCTGTCCTAGGCACAAGGTGGAGTACACCCTAGACAGGATGCCAATTTATCAGAGGGCACACACACACACACACACACACACACACACACTACGGGCAATTTGGTAATGCCAATTGGTCTAATCTGCATGTCTTTGGATGGTTGGATGAAACTTAAGTACCCGGAGGAAACCCATCAAGCACAGGGAGAACATGAAAACTCTTGAGAACTCTTGAGCCTGGATTTTCCACTTCCACTCCATATCTTCAATTAAAGCAGGTGTTCATAGGACACTCTGATCGATTTGATCTGACATGGATTGTCAGGTTTTACACCAACAATCAGGGGTGGCTCAGTGGTTCAGGCATTGGACTACGGTTCGGAAGGTCCCAAGAAAGTCCCACGACCACCAATTTGTCCCTGTTGGGCCCTTGAGCAAGGCCCTTAACCCTCAACTGTTCAGATGTATAATGAGATGATAAGGGCGTCTGCCAAATGCCTAGATGTAAATGTAAACATGTGGAGTTCATGCAGCTCAAGTGCACGCTGCCTTCAAAGCAAAATGGGGACGTATCAAATACTTAGAAATCCTGAAATTCATTCAGATAAATGTTTCTAGGCTTACACCAGTTATATCAGGACTCTGCCATCAGATTGACATGGATACTACGTCAACAAACCTGTTCAAGAGGAATAGCGCCCTCTCTGTTCTCACTCCTTCGCTGTGTCAGACGAATCTATTTGCTGACAAACATCAGTGCGCTTAGGGAATATGACACCGGCCTGATAATATTAGATCAATATCCACGTCTACTCCTACGGTTGCACTCGCTCTCCATCATCCAGGCACATATTGGATTTTATCCTATTACTGCTTAAAGGCCTTTCCTTTGAAACAGAGCTAATTGGAGCCATTGTTTTATTTTTTTATGATATGGCCAAGATTGATTGTCCTCTGTGCTCCAGGATGAATATGCTAACCGAGCAGGCGGTGGATAAAGTCATTACCATACAGCGCGAGGCCAGCTCGAGCCTCTGCATAATTCAAACTCCTGCATGTAATAATGCAATTCATTACAGAGGAGGCCCCGTGCTTTAAGGATTGAGATTAAAAATGCATTATTCGCCTTGTTATACAACACACGTTTCACAGAGCTAAGTGCAGAGTCAGGGCTTGCTTATTGTGGTCTAAAATTTCTCGATCATTTATCTGTGTTATCTATGCTACCTGCTCCTGTTTCATGTTACTTCCTCCCAGGCCTTTTGACGTACACCTCTGACGCTCAGCTTTCCATGAAAGCAAACACTCCTCTCCGGTGCCTCGGGATATGACTTGAACAAACACACACACACACGGATTTGAAAATTCTTTGAACAATCTTGTAAGTGTGTGCTGACAAGCCGCGGTGTCACTGTGGGACCTGAAATATAGGAGCCAAGCTCACATATATGGTACATTCGTGGAGGGTGAATTCAGGTATTTTGGGAAATCAGGTCAACTGGGACAGCAGTATGTATTTTCTGGCCTGATGGTGTTACTAAGGAAGTGTCTCTAAGGAAGTGTTGCCAGATTGTTTAAGTGGAAGACAGGTTCAAAAGGTTGCCAGATGATGTCATGGGCTAAATTGTATATGCATCAATTCTTTATGATAATTTGTATATAAAATTGCAAATTAGACCATTAAGTGTAAGAAAGACACTTACAATAGGATCAAATAGAAGTTTTATCAGAATTAAAAATCCTATATTTATTGAAAAAATGCAGATAAATAAGGAGTAATATAGAGATGACGGAAACAGTTATAGGTGGAATAACCCGTTGTTCATTACTGTATGAGATTAAAAGTTTAAAATGAAGAGTTTAAAATGAAGAACAAGGAAGTGGTCGATCATGGGGAATAATTAGTTGATGGGAACAACAGTGATTGGCCGCGTGGAACAAATAATGATCAGCAATGGTGGAGAAATACACAAATCCTGTGCTTAAGTAAAATTAGCGATACACTAGGTAAAAAGTGGAAGTCCTTCATTTGCATTCCTCCTTGAGTAAAAGCACAGAAGTACTCACAATCTAATTTACTTACAAATTTAGTATCAAAAGTATTGAGCTCATATTAGCTCACAAGACCTTTAAAGTCAATGGGGGGGAGGGAAGTCTTACTCTTTCTCTCTCTCTCTCTCTATCTCATTCTGAATTAGTTACTGTCTGCAAAAATTTCCACTTCTGAATTTAAATACCTGCTACACGAATGGACATTTCACAGAGGGAAGGCAAATCACCCAATTATAACGAAAAAATAATAGCCAACAGGTGGTGATATGACTGTTTTAAATAATACACATCTGCACACAGAAAGGTAGTGAAGTAGAAAGTACAGATATAGAACGTGTAGGTGTAGAATGTAGTGGAGTAAAAGTAAAAAGGATCCTTTAAAACCTGTGCTTAAGTACAGTAAAGAAGTAAATGTACCTTCCACCTGTAATGAGCAGTGATTTTGGACAGGGGCAATAGTCACCAGTGATTGGCATCTGCACAACATTCACTAACATTTGCTCAAAAGGTTGCTAGATTTGTTGAAAATATTCTTAATGTAATAAGAATCACCAAATCTAGCGACAAATTCCCTAAGGCTACATTCACATTATAAGCAACATTGTTCATTTCCCATTTTTTGGTCAAATTAAATTTGCATGGCATGACGGTTAACATTAATAATTACAAGTGACTTCTGTCTGACTCATTATGTAGATATGACTGTTGTCTGAAACGGAACACATGCATACATGAATACATCTTTGCTTCACCATCAGGCTTGATACGTATTGGATACAGTGCTGTATATATCCAATCTAGGACCACATACAAAATTGATTCAGATCTGATCTGAAAAATATCAGATTTGTGCGTTCAGACAGCCCTAAAAATCTTTAGTGTAAAACATTAGAGTAAAGAATCTGATTTGAGTCACTTCAACTCAAATGACATCATACTGTATAAGGCGGTGTGGTCAGTATGAAACAGGAAGCAGACCCAGATAGCGCTAGAACTGGTGTGTACATAAATAAATTGGTGTGTACTGTACATAATACTGTGCATACATAAATACACTATACTGCCAAAAGTATTCTGAAACATACTTTTTTTTAGGGATCCAGGAAAGAAACTCTTTCAAGGAAAGAGTTCATTTTCAAATTGAGCAAATCTGGTGTGGAGGACTTGACTGAGTCCTGACCTCAACCTGAAGGACCCCTCTGGGATGAAACAGAGCGGAAGCTGCAAGTTAGGCCTTTTCATCCAACATCAGTGTCTGACCTCACAAATGCGCCTCTGGAAGAATGGTGAAAAATTCCCATAAACACACTCCTAAAGCTTGTGGGAAACCCTGTTACAGATGCAAAGCTTGGTCCAACATCATATTAAACCCTATGGATTAAGAATAGAATGTTACGAATGTTTATATGCATGTGAAGACAGGTGGGTAAATACTTTTCACAATATAGTATACTACATACATATACAGTATATCATGAGTAATACTGTATATTGCAGAATTTGATGGTTCTTTATAAAACATACTACTGTAACAAAATACACAACATAAAAATTTTTTCTAACTTCATTATTTTATTTTCTCTACCACCCATGCTTTTCAAACATAATACAAATACGGGACATAATACAAGGTCAGGGAGGAAACGCAGTGGGATATACAGTAATGAATGCATGAAACACCCCAATTATACAGTGATGGATTGTAGTTGCTTCATTAAAAGATGTTTTTACGAAGCATAATAATCAGCAGGGGAACAGGCCAGACTGGGACATACTGTATAGAACAGCCTGTTACTGAGTCTGCAAAGATTTTTTTAACATTTTTAGCAATGATTTCCCCCCCGCTAAATATAGTGTTATGGCACTACTACAAGAGATGAATTATGAAATATTACTACTTATCTTTAAGTGGTATTTTCTGTGATCTCTTTATATTGAATTTGAAAAAAGATTGCTTATGAATTGGAAAATAATGCAAATTTTTGAAATTCCTTTACTGTTGTTATTGGTGTTGGACTTTCGGCTGCTACCTTCAAAGGGTTCGTGACAGCTGACCATCCGATCCGCACACAGCTTTGGCACGTTTTACCCCGGATGCACTTTCTGATGCAACCCTCCCAAATTATATTAATAAGTTTCTTTCTATAACATTTTAAAATGTATTCAATTTTACTCAGTGTACATGGTGCACACAATATTACAATATGTTAATTATGGAGCCACCTTTGCGATTCTTTAAAGCCCTGTTAATTAAATTGGATTTACTTACTGTATGCCATGAAAGTATGATAGCAGTTATTAATTAGTTTTATCTGTAACTGAAAATGAAAATAAAAGCCAATAAAAAAAAATGTGTTCCAGTAAGTCAATGTCATTACAAAATAGGTTTCACCCAGCACTGACACAAGTGCTTCCTTGGAATATGATATAAATATTTGTCTTCCACAAGCAGATCGTCAAAAGGTTAAGGATTTCAGAAATGCAATGTGTATAAAGTGTATTGTTTAATTCATTGGAAGAAAGTTTAGTGGTTATAAAATACAATACAGTATTGTGCCAAAAGCTCCCAAGAGATCTGAATCTGAATGCAATGTCATGATCATGCCTTTTACAACCATACTGTAATGAATTCTTTTATCACACTCTATGCTGTGACTCAGAAGCACCATGTTATGTTTCTAATCACGGGACAAAGAAAGTTACAGTCTGGCTCTGACTTTAATGACCTTTTTATAGGCTTCTGGTTTATGGACAGGAAGCATAAAGTGTTCAGTGTACACTCACAGCTTGAATAAATGTAACAAATCTATTGGACGCTTCGAAACGCAGTGGGTAATTTTATCTTATCAGTGCAATCGAGTGCTGCTCGCAAGAATATGACCTCAAAAACTCTAACCTTTGTGGTAATATATGAGCGAGCTGAGCTGTACAGAGTCATTCATACAGTTGCGCTTTCAAAGTGACAGCCAGAACAGAGGGGATGTGGCAGTTTTTTAAACAGGCACAAACACATTTCACTGCATTCCTTCCATTGTAAATAATAACACAACTACAATGCCTCATAAAATTGAGGAAATAAAAGCACAGGGTGGAGGAACTAGTGATATACACATGAGAAGTAGAAAAAAAAAACTGGATTATGTAACGAGCCTTAAAAAGAATCTGAAGTGTACAAACAGATAATGAGGCTGAACTATAGGTCGTACTGTACTCTGCGCTGAAACACACAGGAAGCATGCTGTTAGTGCTCAAGTGTCAAGTTTCTAAAGAGGAAGTATTTTCATGTAAATGATATAGGGAGCAACGGTTAAAAATGACACGAGTACCATGGAAACAAAAGCAAAGTGTTGCATTTGCATGGATATGAGGCTGGAGCAATAAGCGAGGCAAAAAAAACAAAAAAAAACAACGCTAAACCTGTTCTCTTTAAAAGGGTTCATATCCGATTGCGACCGATTCTACTTTATCATTACGAGCTCAGAAAGGGCTAAATCAGGCACTTCCCTCCAAAAGTGCAAACATTATTTTTGTGCCTGTAACAGAACTGTAACTACGGCAAATTGACCGTGGCTCTCGAGTGTAAAAAAAAATAAATAAAAAAGGCTCTAATATTACATGGTAATTTAGGAATGTGTGGAAAGCCGAGAGACTACCAGTGAAGCGCTCTGGATTCCCCTCCTAACTTTCCTCTGCTCAGGGAAAATCTAACATCTGGTCCCGGGAGCAAGACCAATGTTGGATTTTCAAACCCTTTCCATCCTGAGCTTATCCTTTAAGCGTGTTAAATGTTATACTTTGTTAGAATTTAGGCGTAACGCCGTTGATGTAATTTATGCCGACAGCAGGCAATCATGAAAGCGCTGTAAAAACTTTGTTATGCTTTCTCATTTGTTTGCTGACGCCGACGCTGGAGCTGCTTTCATCAACAGAACGGGGAATTATCACAATTTGGTATTATTAAGTTCATTGTGCCAGATGCCTGGAGTCATTCAGCAACCACAAAAGGCCTGTGACTCCCAATTTGAATCAAAGCGGTATTCTGAGGAACATCTCAACGTGTACATTTCTTTTGAAACCGCTTGTGACTGCTTATCGTGTTTGACCCCAGAGGCAAAAACAGACGTTATATACACCGGGTGTCTCGAATCAAACAAGGTCTTATTGCGCAGGCTTTCAGAAAGGAGCGGATTGGGTTTCACAGGGCAGCGCAGACCTGCACTCGTGTCGTGTGCAGAAGGAAGTATTCACAAAGGACATTTGATGACAATTAATAACAACAAGAATGAGATTGAAAGTGGTGTGTGGGGGAAAGGAAGGTGGTGCAGAAACAAGGAACCAGTCAGAAATTTCAAAGCTGATGATATTGTGTTTCCTTTCAACCATGCTCTATTGCATAACGCACCGAAACGCTTCACATGATAGATTACGCCTCGTAGTGTCAGTACCTAAAAGCCGTTGTTGTTTCAAGCGAGCTGCTTGTGAAATATTTTACACGGAAATCTCTTTGCTTTCGAGCCGCTTTATTGACAGGAAGCACTTTTTTTTTTTATTAAACCCATAAATCGATTTTGGCACGCTCCAGCAAGACGTGCAAAAATTTAAACAGAAATAGCATCTACTTTGAATTTGTTTGACAGCTAACTGTGTCTTTTACAACGAACGTAAACAAAGCTTTCTTTTCGACTTGTAGCTGCGGGGCAAACTCCGGCTTAGTGGCACGAAAAGAGGCAAGACTGTACCGAGCGAAATGTAAACACGTTCCATAAAGCACATGTTTACGCCACCACAAAAGAGGGGCAATTAAAGACAGAGATTGTGCACCGGACTGAGAGGGACTCCCTGAGGAACATGACCCAGGCTTGTTTCATTAAGCCTCGAACTCGCTGCTTGTAAGACGATGACGGCAAAAGCCGAACCCTCCCTGTAGTAATCCATTATCAGTATGAGCGGCAGGTGAACACTCACCACAGTATGTTAAGTGATATATCTGCAATGTGTTTGTGTGTCCAGGAGAGGGTCCTTTTTTTCTTCTTCTTCTTTTTTAATTGCTCTATGAACTAAGAAAAAGGTCACTGAGCTCTTGGCTCGGGAAATGACTGTATCAGTCAGTGGGGGAGAAGAAAAGAGCGATTCCAAACAACAGGCTGCACGAACATGTTCGTCAGGAATTCAGCCTAAGTATCTCAGTTTACCCTGCTGTGTCAACACAAAGAGCCGCAGGCTAATGAAGAACTAAATCAACCGGGTAGGAAAAAGCAGCACAACGCAGGCATGGGCGAATATTAATGCAATCTGATCCTGTGCTGACTGAACACACATGTTCGAGTTTATTCACTCTATAAATTATGAGAGACAAAATTAGATAGTTCTCCTATTTCTAATACAAACTGCAGTGCATATTTATAGATATAATTCCCTTTTTTTTGTTCTCAAATGCAGTGGAAAACTCACTATTCAGCTTTAATAATACATCACTTTATACAGCAACTCAGCTATTTAGGCCAGGAGTTACGGTGCGTTGCCATAGCACTGGGCTACTTTCACACAGCTAATGACTTGTGGGAAAAGCTTCACACAAACATTAGACAAACCACTCAATTACATATTCCTTTTGCTCACGAGCTGTTAACGCATATTATAACCGGCTGTTTATGCTAATAAATCCAGAGCGAACGTCTTTCTGAAAGCAATGCCTTCAAATCTACTGTCAACATCAAGCATTCAGAATAATCATAACTCAAATAGAGCAAAGGGAAAATCCACATTCTCATAAATCAATATCACACACTCTATGACTGAGTAAGTCTGCAGGAATGTTTAGCACAGTAACGCTACATTCCACTGCTCGGGAAAAACATCATGGCTAAATTTGCATTAATAATCAAAATGCTTGTAAGATACAACATGTTCCAGCTAAACTGTTTAGCAATTTGTCTGTCATGCCTGGGCACCAGCTGAAATCGTATTGCACAATGGTAGGTGTAGCGCTTACATTTCTTGTTATAGTCAAATTGTATGACAACAATCAGTCCTTATGTTTTTTTTAACCGACATCAATGTAGGCCTCTTCCAAATGGTTGAGATGTCACTTCATGGTAAAAGTATCAATATATTTACAAATTATAATGTGATTATTTTGACACATATGGCGATTGCAAAATAACACTCACAGACAAAAATTAAATGTACCATTTAGCAAGAAGCTAATATATATATTGATCATATATTGATAT
>JAQMYG010000006.1:7191637-7203138 GCA_030014215.1 Clariallabes teugelsi | reverse complement strand
GTACAATCACCGACTGTGGAGCTTCAGCCCTATCTAGTGGTTAGATCAGGAGGATAGATTTTTGCAATGGAAGCAAAAGAAAACACACACACACACACACACACACACACACACACACACACACACAAAATGAATGGCCAATGCAGGCTGTTTAAGCTGAGGGAGATTTTTGTTTTGCACAAAGCTAAATATAGCTTGGAGTGAAATATGTAATTGCCCCTGACCAGATGTTACGGCGGGGTAAACAGAAAAATTGATGGAAATAGGACCAATCTTCCAGCGGCTCCTTCATACAAACAGCCTCTCGATTTACACAGTGTCCACCAAAGGGAATAAATCATTAAAGGAAGTAAAAAAACGTCTTCACGAAAGTCGAGTCAAGTGTGCGTAAAATCATTTATCCCGTCTAAATGAAAATCCGCTTCTACCTGCATGTTGGTGTTTGTTAAGCTTGTTGGCTAAAAGGTACGATAGGGATGACACAATACACAGCAATCTGCGAGGGCAGACTGTTTTCTGCAACCGCAGCACACCCAGTAATTCGATTCCACCTTAAGTCTACCGTAAAATTAATCAGAATATCTGCCAGGAGCTGTCTAATGTGTTCCCTGTTATGTGCAGAATACCAACGATATTAAGCTGGGGAACATTACTCAAGTTTTAATATTAGATCTTCTTCCTTTCTTTTTCTTTTGGCACGATGAGTTGGGTAGAGGAGGCCTGTGGGACAGTATGAGCTCAGACCTGATATTTTCACTAATATCATTCCTTCCAGGACCCTGCGGCTTCTCCCTTTAGTTGTCTTTTCCTTACGACTTTTCTTTACTATTATGTGAAGGAAGGATTCATTTATTTGCACATTGTACAAGAGGAAACTTGTAAGTGAGAGGATAAATACACGGCTAACTGCCCTCGTTTATCAAGAAAGATTCTTTTGTAAATGAGGGTTTGCACAAGAAACTGTGGAATTAATAAAAATCTAGTTAGTTAGGTGAGGGGCTCACATCCTCCCTATAAGAGTTATTGAGTTTGTATCCATTTTGTAAAGAGATCTGAATGTTGATTAATAGTCCTCATGTTGTAAAACTGGCTTGAGTTATGGCAAATTTATCTTAAATTACATTCCTGCGCCATTTTCAGAGTGTTGCCTTTTATGGAGTTTTGTAGACGTCATGCTTGGTAACGTATGAGTGAATGGTATTCATGAACATTCACACACTTTATTAAAATGTTTTGGATTTTCTTTTTGTCGTGCGTCATACTGTACCTGCAGCTTTACCAGCATCTCTCTGGTCGCTTCCCCAAGCACTTCTCGAACATCTTCCACGCTGAAGCTTTCCAGGTTTTTGGGTCTCTCTCCCTGTTCACATTCACCAGATTCTTCCCCTTTCTTCTCCATGCTTGTGTCCAAATCCTGAAGGAATATCAACTCACTATTTAAGAACAATTTAGTCTATAATTCAAACAGCCATAAATTCAAGTCTAACTAATTCAAATGCACAGGATTACATAAACATGCCAGATGTGTTTACTGGTCTGAGCGGTTCCCGCTAATGCTGCTGTAAGACGGGAAAGCTTATAACATTCTTGGACACTGCATAATACAAAAGTCCAATTTATGATGGGAACCTGAATTGGTAATAATGGGGGAAAGATGTTTTCTTGTAAACGGCGTAACTTTGTACAGACGAAACGTGAGACATGACTCCTAATAAGCATTAAACATGCGGGTAGAAACAATATTGACACACAGGGGAAAGACCTTGTAAGAAAACTATTAAAGGAGGCAGAGCACCTACATGTGGCCTTGCTTTGAACTGCATGTACAGTATTTGTTTTAACTTCAGGTGTCCTTCTTGTTTCAGATCAAATCAGCATATGTGGGGTATAGTAAACCTAAATTCAAGACCATATGTTTAAATGTATTAATAAAAAGAAACAAAAAAAAAAATCTTTTTCCTCAAAATAAAGCAGAACTGAGTGGAATCTTGGCTTGTGGACAGAGAGCAGATTGTTTGCGAATTACAGTCCCTCTCCTCCCTCACTATGGAGCACAGCCTGAATATTCCAGCTGGAGTGCTGCGCGGTGTGAGCGAAAAGGAAAAATGTTACTCATACTTGGAACTAGATTCATGTTTCCTCTTCGAAATGATTCACATGTGAAACACATTTTCTCACTCGCTAGTCATATCACAAGGCCAAAAGACTGAATCGCTACAATCACCGCTTGAACAACAGGGCTGGTCATTACTCATTTCTCAGGTTTCTGTAGTACGTAGAAGTTTGCTGATTCACAAGGGGCAACTTTTGGTACCTGGTCAGGTGATGAGGCGGGGGACGGAGCTCTGTGATGGAAGTCATCAACTGCCGTTCCCTCTTCCAGAGGAGCGATGAAGTCAGCTGAATTAACTACCTCGATGGTTCTCTGGAACATTACACAACACCAATGAACATGTCAATAACAGTGCATATCTTATCCACATGCCTGCATACTATCTATTTCCTTAGAAAAGGAGTATTCATAATAAAAAAAAAAAAACAAAAAAAAAACAATGATCCACATGCTGATTTTTAATAATCGTTTACACTTGAAGGTATTTGGGTTTCGCATTTAAGGCCCATGAGTTACATTTTCTTGTCATTTAGCTGGAATGCTTTTACAGTTGACTTGGCAGAAAGGCCTGCACACAGAACCCAAACTCAGCTCTGTAAGAAAAACAAAGGCTCTGCGGTTTACATATTTGAGATAATTACAATGTCAAATGGAGGGTGAGGGGAAGAACAATGGTCCTTCATTACTCAATTTCTCTGCATTACTCCCCTGCACATGATTCATGCTTTTTCATCTCCCGATAAACGAATTAAAATCACTTTAATGGCTGTAAAAAAAAAAAAAGGGAAAAAAAGCTTCCCTTTGTGTAACTTGTTATACATGTGTTGGTTCACTAAAATGTTTCCAATATACATACAGAGAGACAAAGGAGGGGTGGGAAATGAGGACGTTAATAATCAAACAGTGCTTTGAACCCCTCCATCAAAACAAATAGAAAACGCTCGTGTTATGTGACATTCGGGACCCATTATGTCTGCGGTTCAGCGCTTGACCTAGATTTGTTCACTGATCCCCACGATGCTCCAGAGCAAATATATCTATTCACTCGCAGCAGCTTAAAGCACCATTCGGGCGCTAAACAAATCTGCTGCTTGTCTTCCTGCTTCTGATGTGATGAGTTTTCTCCCATTTTAGGGACGTTACACTTTTCTAGTTCGGAGACAGACTGGCACTGAACGACACGTCATGAATATTAATAGTGGCTTGGACGGGGAAAAAATGAAGAAAAAAAGAAAAGAAAAATATCAGCAATACGCTTTTTCCTGCTGTCTGACATTTTGAAAGTGTGTATGGAACATAATCATTACACGTTAATAATGGATGAGCAAATCAGCTGAGAGGCAGGCTCGGATCCGCCCGAGCTGAATTTCAAACGGAGAGATGACAGCTCTCATTAATGCCGTTCACCACCTGCAAAATGGAGAGGCGAGAGAGACAAGGGGCAGGCATGCTGCGAAGCCAAGACGAGATGTGGAGACAATTTACTGCCGCTTAATTTGCAACAGCATCTGGGTTGTCTTATTTTAGAAGGAACCGGTGGTCAAATAGATTTGGGATGTTAAAAAAAATTTTTTTAAAGGTCTGATTGCTGAATGTTTGCATGGTAATTAAGATGATGATAAATGAATTTGAACAAGCTGTTATATTTGCTGCTGGTGAGTCATCACATATCTGTCATATCTGTGTCCTGGAAATGGAAAAAAAAACACATGCTAGTCAGCTTCTATTACATTTCAGAGTCAAGCAATTAAAAAGAAGATTGTGCAAAATTGCACTGTGACTCCTGCAAATCCCGGAAAATGTCAATGTAGACAGTTAATCCTTGTTTCTTTTTAAATTATTACTATTTAAAATTACAGTCATATAAAGTTACATGCACTCACACATAACCTACATATCTTGAATCTTACTGTGTTTGATTTGAGACAGCTTATCAGTATAAGAACAAAGATAGGAAAAGCTGGCTCATTCCCACACATGTCTCTGCCCTTCCTTCTAACTCTGTTTAGGGTTCCTGTCGCAGGGAACTTCCTCATACTAGAATAATGACGAGCTCTATCTAGAAATAATTACACTTCTTCCCTGATTTCATCACAGATGAACAGCACTGGTTATGGATGACAAGTTACCGCATGCTTGAATTTAATTTGTATGATTTGAATCCGTTATTCGAACCCTTGCCAAGGCTACTGTCACGAATGTGCATGTATATACAGTATATGATAAGATCATAATCACCTCCATTGTTAGCAGCATGTCGTCTCTCGGATGAGTGAAGACGAATTCATAGAGGGTGTAATGCTGGAAAAGACTGAAGCACATGACAGAGTTAAATGTGTTCAATGGAAAGAATTTCAATTTGTTTAAAACAAGGACATGTAGGTGTTTGGTCAGGGTTCCTAAGGGGAAAACTTACAGGCATAACCCATTTATGACAACTAGGTGGCAGGGTTTCTCTTTACAAAAGGCAAATGCCTGGCAAGCATCTTATTCATTTTAAAACACCGTCAGCTCTGTCAGATATAACAAAATGGCAAAAACAACAAAAAAAAGTGATCTATGTAATGCTTTGACTTTAATTGTTTATGGTGCCAGACTGGCTGGTTTGAGTATTTCACACACACATCTGTCTACACAGTAACCAATTCATATTTGTACACGCCAGTTTAACCTGAAAGGAACACTACATTAACACAAGGTTTGATGTGTTCTAAGTTCCATCATGCTCGACTGCTCATCAGGGTTGTAATGAGTGGTTATTTGGGTTACTGAACCAGTCCGACCACTCTCCATTCACATCAACAAGATGTTTCCGCCTGCAGAATTGCTGCTGGATGTTGTTGTTTTTTTCTCTCTCTCTCTCTCTCTCTCTCTCTTTCTAAAGTCTCTAGAGACTGTTGAGGGTAAAAATATCAGGAAATACCCAAACCAGCCCATCTGGCTCCTGACCTGTCTACATGCTTTATGCACTGCACTGCTGTCAAATAATTATCGATAATTGCATTAACATAGAGGGGTACCAGTGTTCCTATATAGTAAAGTATCCAGTGCGAGCCCATACTATATAGTATAACAGAATATTACTGATAACACTTAAAAAAAAAAAAAAAAAAAAGAAACATTGCAAATACCGGGGAAAAAGTCCTGCAAAAAACAGGACTTTTGATGACTTTTGCAATATAATAATAATAATCAGAGTAAAAACTCTCTTTAGTTCTCTATATAATCTCCTGCTACACTAATGCATTTATCCCAACATTACACTAGTGCTTGGATACCATCCATGTAGAAAGTTTTCTTAGATACCTGATCGGACTGCCTGCTTTATTTCTGAAAAGGAAACCATTTAATTGCCCAAACATATGGAAGTGGTTTGGAGTGAGGTCAGAACTGTATGGGGATCATGGCAATAATTACTAGGCGAATTCCTGTAATGTGCAAGTGGTGTCAGTGAATGATTGTGTGTACAGTTTCCACAGACAGATGCGTCTCTTCCGCAAGGTATATGTTGATTTTTCAAAGATCAGGTGTTCCACTCACTGAATGTTCATGGGAATGACTGAAGTGGGCTCCACGTCACCTCAGCTGGGCTCATCATTCAAATGATTCTATGAGTCTCATCATTGGATTGTGCTTGGAGTCTTCTGTAAATATCAATTGGTTTTATGCCCTCATTAATAAAAAGTTTGATCTCAAAGCCTGGTTTGGGATTGAAACATTTTTCTGTTTTACTCCAAGGCATGGTGGATATAAACAGATAAAATTTCTTTAATATTTCGTTCTTCTGAGTGAATGTTAAGCTTGTGTGCAAAATCAGCATTAGCTCTGATTCTAGCTTAAACAAGCTAACACTAGCGAATTTAGGTGTTTCTGGGGTATATACTAAGGAGGAGCTACCTAAGACTATTCCCAAGCTATATACACTACTGGCAGCCCAGTGGCTTAGTGCCAGCTTGGTAGCACTGTTGCCTTGCACCTCCAGGGTCTGGGCTCAATTCCCACCTTGGGGTTTGAGTGCATGGAGTTTGTGTATTCTCCTTGTGCTTGGTGGCTTTCCTCAGTGGCCAGCATCCTACCACAGTCCAAAGACATGCAGATTAGGCTTATTGGCGTTCACAAATTGCCCTTAGTTTGTGAATGCGTGTGTGAATGTTGAACGGAAGTCCTACTACAGTCATGAAAATGGGACTACAGAGGTTGCTAGATGGATGGATGGATGGATGGATATACACTACTATTAAAAACTAATAAACATGCTAGTTATCAACAAATGTTTGTAGATCATGCTAATAAGCATGCTAATCAAGGCTAACTAAAAACATGGTAATCAAAGCTAACTAAAAAGTTGGTCATACTCAGCAAACAGAAAAGGTTTTATAGGCCGCATCTGTATGACGCATCTTGCTAACTTTGTGGGCTACTGTTTAGTTTAGCATCACTACTAAATCATGTTAGTTATTGACACAATTTTAAGCTAACACTAACATAAGCACTAGCTGCCTAAGTAGCCGAACAGCTAATTAACAGGGAGTTGTAGATACACAGTTGTTGTTGTTGTTTTTTTCTAAATAAAAATGAATGAAAAATAAACCAGTAGACTCACATTTTAGTAATACATTTTAAGAAGAATATTTATCCACAGTGTATCAACATTTAAAAACACTTCCAAATGAGAATGAATTTTACCAAGCAGCCAAGCTAGCAAATAGCATTTTAAAACAAAGACAACAAGGAGATCCTTTTTTTGTAATTGTGCAATATTTCTATTAAAGCTTTAACCTAACACCCACTGCCTTTCCTTTTGCTCTCATTTTTTTGTCTCCCAAGTCATAAGATGGATAATTTTTTTTTTCATGTAACCTACAGGCCATGTAGATCCTAAGAATGTAAGATAGATGAGAACAAGAACAACTGGCAACTTTTTAAACAAACATTGCCAGAAACTGCAGAGAGTAATTAGAGTTGCTTTTAAAGCTGCTGTAATCAGTGTTGGCAAGTTTGCTAGCTTCCTCTAAAATTCCACAGAACAAGTCCCCTTCCTTCAACCCCACATCCTCATTGAAATCTCTCCAAATCCCCTTCCTCCACAAAAAAGGGAATGCAGCAATTTTGTAATAGCATCATAAAGAAAATCACTCACACTCAAACTCGTGCCTAATTCCTGAACAAAATACTTGACAATGTTATACTAATTTTGGAATTATCATGGTGTGTCATGCATTAGTAGTGTATAAGGGGCGTTCTAGTTAAACTTTTGATTGTATAGAATAATAGTGCACAGTTTATTTCCTCCTATTATAAACTCCCTTTATTTCTTTGTAAAATCCCCAGCTACACTATTGCACTTATCCTAGCATTTCATAGGTAAAGAGTTATCTCAGTACGCCAGAGCCATGATTGGACTGGCCGATTCATGTCTGAAACGCTGGCCTCCCAGGAACACCTTTAATGGCCTAAACAGGTGGAAATGCCTTGGAGCGAAGTCAGGACTGTACAGAGGATGTGTCAATAACTCCTAGCCGAGTTCAAGTGGTACTTGTGTATAATTGAGGGTACAATTATCTGTCGATTTTCAAAGATCAGGCGTTCCACTCACTGAATGTTCACTGCAGTGGGCTCTGAGCCACCTCGGCCAGGATCATCATTCTCTGATGTATGGAATTCTTTAAAACGTTTGCACCGTTCACATGTTTTATTGAGGCTAAAATCACTGTACTGTACTTGAAGTCTTCTGTAAATGTCAATCTGTTTTACACCTTCATTCACAAGAAATTTTGTCACAGGACCCGGCTTGACTTGAACGCCCCTTATATGTTATGAACTGTAACAGTTTGTGAGGACATTACACCATAGCCAGTTAACAAAAATAATTAGATTGAGCCAAATTATGATCACATAATGAATTCTAGCCACACTATTTAAAAAAAACTCAAACTGCTTACATTGCCTACAGTAATTACAGGATATCAGATAAGAAACATTAATGGTTCTATTAAATCTACGTCAGTGCTCTTACCCTACATCTATAGCTTGCTTATGGCCATTTTATGGATGACAGTGAAAGTTTTAGAGCCTAAAGGACTGGCCTGATAAGACTGCACCACTAATGAATCCTTCACCCAAAGAACTGAATAAAACAGCAGATTTAAAAATGCTCACAATTTGCTTTCATAAGATACTTAGGGTTTTAAATCAGTGCAAATATAAATGCTTTGTTTGTGTTTTTCACCTCGCAGTTAGATTTTTTTTTTGCGCAACTTGTTATGCACCACAGAAGCCTACATGCTTCACAATCCATCGGTTTATGAATTATGTATAGTATTAATTATAGAGGATATAAAAAGAGATCCAATTTGCTTATTGCTAGTAGGCAAAGGCGTGAATATCTCACAGTTCTTATTAATGAAAAACGAGAAAAGAATGATCTCGTTTTTATTCATCCTACTAGCTCATAATTTACAGATAATTACAGCACGTTCAGGAAAATGTTATATATTAGAATGTGATATCAATCGGGGAGGGATATTAACCTGCTCATGAAGTAATCCGTAATGGATTTGATTTGATCCACATCAAACAGCGGATTAAAAGTGGTGCTTGCTGGTCGTGATGACTGTCTAGTTGTTAGCAGCGTCCGAGTGAATACCTTAAGATTGTCGGCAAATGACATGTGCTGGTCTGAAAATGACAAATCCAGAGCAAGAGTAGTCAGGAGAGATTATACTGCAAAACATTTCTTGTTAATTAGCCATTATTGACTTGCTTTTAACATTTCCTCTTTGAAAAAAAACATAATTTAAGTTAAGAGTTAAGAGGAAAACTACACTAAATGGCCAAAGGTTTATGCATGCCAGATTTAGGCCCCCTTTGGTGTTATAATAACCATGTCATCATGGAGCTTCCTTTATGCGCAGGGACATTATGATGCTGGAACTGATTTTGGACTCCATTCTGAAGATAACTGTACTCCTAATTATGTACAGTGGAGAGAAGTCTGTACAGTCTGTACAGTCAGGTGTCCACACACTTTTGCCTATATAACTAACATGAACCCCAAAAGGCAAATTCATATCAAGCTGCAGCATGCAATCAATAGACGCACTCATTTCAGTGACAAACCCAACAATCAGTATAAGCTGTGTAATGTTTCTGCCAAACATCTGCAAATAACATTTTTGTGATGTCACAATTTAACCAGAATCATACGCTGTTCTATTTTAACATTCCTTATCACATTCTGTTTTCATTAAATATACATGATTTAGTATGTCGACATCTGATCATCAAACCCACATGTGAGTCTTGCTGAAAGGTTGAAAGCATACAATTGTATTGAATGTCTTTGAAAGCTACAGCGTAAGAATTTCCCTTCACTGGAGATATGATGCTCAAATATGAAACCATAAAGACAAGGGCAGAGTGAAAGAACGACCGGCACAGACCCGTGACCTCAACCCCACTGAACAGATTTAGGATGAACTGGAATGCGCCTCCCCTTCCCACAACAGTCCTCGACCTCAAAAATGCCTAAATGAGCACAAATCCCAAAATACACGCCCTCAAATCATTTTCGAAAGCCTTCTCTAAAGAGTGGACGTTACTATAAGAGCAATGTGTGACTAAATGAACAAGCACATGGTCAGGTGTCCATAAACGTTTGCCAATATTGTGTACATACTGTATCTATTATTGCTACATACTGTACTTACCTTTAACATTGTCAAGCAACAGCTCTGAAAGGGCCATAATAAATGAAATTTGCTGGCTTGTAAAGTTCATCTGCTTGGCCCACCAAAATCCTGTAACAAAATAGCTCAACAGCGAGGCTTCATTCACACAGGTTTGGTGTTTCTTCAAATCAAGTACATCCGCAAATTGCCTAAATAGGTGAGATAAGAAACAGAAAAAGATTAAATGTACAATTGAAGAAACTGTAAGAATGTGAGGTGAAGGTGTTACATATAAAATTTATCTGGAACTCCATCATGTACTTTGAATTGTCACTTTTGCAAAAGTCTGGGAAAAAAACCAACATATCTAATAGATGATAGATAACTTTAGGAAGAAGTGTAGAAAATTCACATATATCAGCAACCTTGAGAATACCAGAAGTAATTTACCATTATAAATGACATAATATAAATATATAAAAAGCATGCAGACTAAGAGTGCAGTGTGGTTGTGCAATGGATTGCAAACATTGCAGAAATAAGCAGGAGACTTGAGTGGAATTAAAGTCTCACTGTCTGCAAACACCGTCAACAGTGTAAACACTGTAAACAGTGATAAAAATGAACAGGGGTTAAACAGTATAGAATAGAGTGAATGTGAGAAAATAAATGAATAGAAATGAATAGAAATAAAGTGGCAGTGCATATGAATAGGAATAGTAGATAATGGGCAACTACAGTATCATCCAGTAAGCTTATTTTAAGACTGGCTCAGTACAAAATAGTGCCCCGGCTGGTATACAATCGACCTCTTGTACCGTTCGTTTCTACAGCAGTGCTGTATAAATCCCCTTCTAAAGGAGCTTCACTGTTTAACCAGTAGATCATGAAGGGGATACTGTTTATTGTCCAAAATGGCTGTGAGTTTATTGAATGCCCTCATTTCCACCACCTACGCAAAACCATACAGAGAACAGCCCAAGACAAAGACATCCTTCTTAACCTGTTTGTTAAGTTTTATTTTTTATCACCAGCTCTGAATCAAATGCTGCAAAGAAGACTATATTGGCTACCACAGACTGGCAGAAGATCTCCAACATCTGGCTGGAAACATTAAAGGACCGGAGCTTCCTCAAAAAGCAGAGGCTGCTCATCTGTTTCCTGTCCATACTTTATGAGTTACACATGGCTGAAACTGTATGACATGACTCAAAATGGGTAGCACTATGGTTAAGGCAGTGGACTATTGATTGGAAGGTCCCAGGTTCAAACCACAAACACCACCAAGTTGTCACTGTTGGAATCTTGAGCAAGGACCTTATTAACCCTCAACTGTCCATATGTACAGTATAATGAGATTTAAAAAAAAATGTTGCTCTGGATAAGGGCATCTGCCAAAATTCCATAAAAGTATGAGTTGATCTTCCACTCCAGCTTGTTGTCCAGAGTTGGTAAATCGAGTTGAACATTGATAAATCTTTTCTGTCCTTTTTATTAATTAAAGCCTTTTAAAAAAAGTATTTAGTCAGCCACCAATTGTGCAAGTTCTCCCACTTAAAAAGATGAGAGAGGCCTGTAGCTTTCATCATTGTGCAAGTTGGTAGGTATACCTCAACTATGAGAGACAAAATAAGAAAAAAGAATCCAGAAAATCACATTGTAGGATTTTTAAAGAATTTATTTGCAAATTATGGCGGAAAATAAGTATTTGGTCAATA
>JAQMYG010000006.1:7171221-7185526 GCA_030014215.1 Clariallabes teugelsi | reverse complement strand
TCGATTTTGAATCGAATCGTGGCCTCAAGAATCGGAATCGAATTGAATCGTGAGATGGTAAAAGATTCCCACCCCTATTATACACTAAACTTAAGATTGTGGTTTGTTTCGGTTGTTTCCCAGTTATGACCCTTTAGCCATGATGCAGTCCAAGAATTAATAGATTGTTTTACATGCATTCATTCTTTGTGTATATGCATTCCACAAAGTTATGTATAAAAAACATTAATAAATAAAAAAATATTAGACACCTTTCTGCAACAGAGGTACACGTTTATTATTTTTAACGTCCTGCTATGGACGTGGAGTAGTTTTCGTTTTGGTAGTTCCATAACTTATTTTGAGTTTTGTAATTTAAGAGCATCTGATCTAAACTCTTACATTATCTGTCAATGCTAAAATAAAATTCTAGTTAAAAACTATTATATCATCTGGGTACTTACCATTCCAAAACATTAGGAAGGTCAATTTAACTTGACTAACAGAAAGCAAAGTATGATATTAATGATACTATGATACTAACAAAATACACAGTATGATGAATTCCCTCTTGTAGTTGCCAGTTTCAAATTAGCATATGTTCCTAATAAAATTAAATACTAGTCTTAAATAGGCTTGCATGTTTAGAAATACAAATACAAATTTATTTTTTTGGCTTCATTTGTCTAGGGGCAGGGGTAGCTTAGTGGTTAAGTGTTGCACTATTGATCAGAAGGTCCCAGGTTCAAACCCCATAACCACCAAGTTGCCACTATTAGGCCCTTGAGCAAGGCCCTTAACCACTCAGATGTATAATAAGATGAAATGTAAGTTGCTCTAGATAAGGGTGTCTGCAAATGCAGTAAAATCTAACTGTTCTCACAATGTTAACCTATCCTACCTGTACTCTATGGCCAAAAGTACAGTAGTTAAAACAAAGCTGCCAACTCACATCGACCATGAAACTCATACTCGACACATCCATTTCTCACACGTTCATATTCAAAGCAATTGTCTATGGAAGACGCGAGCAAAATCACTGAGCAATCATTAGTGGTTGGGGTGAGATTGGGGATCTCGTGTGTATGTACCCACAGAACCAATGGCCTTATTTTCAGAATCTCACTCCAACTTTTCTGAAAAGTTGGCAGCTCTGCTTCAAAGTACACAATTGTTTAAAATGTCTGTGTATTTTGTATCTTTACAACTTCCGTTTACTGGAACGAAGTGGCCCAAACCTGTTCCAGCAGGATAATGCTCTTTTTTTTTGTTGTTGTTGTAAAAAAAACAAGCTCCATGAGGAAATGGTTCGCCAAGACTGACGTGAAAGAATTGCAATGGCTTGCCCAGAGCCCTGACCTCGGCCCTTTCTGATGAATTGAAACTCTATTTACGCCCAGGCCTCCAGTGCTTAACCTCACTAAGGCTTTTGTAGCAGAATGAGCACAAATTCCCAAGCATCATGCCAAAATCTAGTGGAATGCCCCTATAGAAAAATGGAGATTGTTATGGCACAAAGTAGACAAGTCAAAGCCATATTAATGCCATGACTTTGAAGTGGGATGTTAAACAAGTTCGGTATATGAGAGTCATGGTCAAAAACGTTTGGCTATATAATGAATATTCTTGTGGTCTTGGTGGAGTCATTTATCTACTTTAATAAAGGCAAACTAATAAACAACTTACCTGAGGTTGATGAAATTGAGCTTTCTTCAAGTCGTTAAATTTTAAACCTTGTCATATATTTCCTTTTGGAGGGTATTTGCTTGCAAATATGAATAGGCCACCAATAATATGACATCAGATTCTTCATACTTTCATTAATAAAGCTCTTCTGTCTATTTCTTTGTTTAAGAATTTGGACTGAGCCTCTATTTCAGTCATCCAGTCCAGCGGTACTCAATAAAAGCAACGTCCTTGATTACAGTTGTCTTCCTCCAAGTCCTGAAATACCTCTATGTCAAGCTGCACAGCTTTAGATGACATTTTGCCCTATAATACAATTAATGAAGTCTCTCTAAATTATATTCTATAGCAGTTAGGAACAAGAAAACAAGATTTTTATGGATAAACTGAAAAACATTTTAAATTCTCATTTATTAAAGTCTGCTTTTCAGGAAATTCTCAGAAAGCAGAAGAACAACTTCTCCACTAAGCAAACTACCGCAGAAATGTTAACCTGTGTCCTTACTGCCTGAATCAGCACAGCTATTTGTATCATTGGGCATTTACTACAATGACAGATATCTGGAACAATTCACTAGAACAAAGATCAGCTCAGCTATTTTCTTTAATCCATTACAAACTTTACTCAAAGCAAAGAAAAGATTCAGGAAATTTTGATTTCAGTCATGATAGGTAAATTATAGTTATTTTCCCAATGATTTAAGTAATAATTTAACCCACAAAATTGAGGGTCTCTCACCATCAGGAATGTGGTGGTATTAGTTTTCTAAGAAATCAGCTTGTCGGTTGTCTGAAAATTCTAGCTTTCTTGATTCAGGACTAGGCGGCCATATCTCGCTCAATTTTGCCCACAGCATCAAGAAACTTACATGCTTCTCAAGCTCTAGGAGCCAAAACAAACCATTGAGTTAACAGCACTAGTCTGGGAACTCCACCAAAACTCGTAGCTTGCTCGATTTTTATGCGATTGCACAATGAGACATGTCAAGACAAACGGCTTGAAAATCTCTACTACTTCGTGAAAATCACGTTGATCAAAAACAATAACTCTTTCAGATATGGCTGTGAAGCCATTCCAGCCTCGCTCCATAGAGAATGAGCAATGAGCTGGATTTTACAGTGGAGAGGCAGTGAATCAGCAAAAAAAAATAAAAATAACTACCTCTGTATCTCTCTCACCAAGAATTTTGCACAATTCAATTTTATTTTATTTATATAGAGATTTTAATAATTGTCAACGTCTCAAAGCAGCTTTACAAAATGAAAAAATTCCCTACAAAAATCCCCTACAGCAAACCAGAGTCCTGGGTCTCCTGCCATGTGTAACTTGTAAATGAAAACAACTGGTCAAACCATTTAGGAGTTATAAAGGTCTGTTTGGGACCTGATGAAAACAGATTTTTCCATAGAAATCCTTTCGTTTGCACTGTGGAATAAGGTTATGAGTCAGACATGCAGCTATAGGCATTGCTAAGACAACCAGGCCACACCATGACCCTTCTCTCCAAGTTCAATATATGGAAGACATGGTCAGGGGGCCATATATGAATATCCTTGCAGTTTTGGTCAAGTAATTTATCCACTTTAATAAAGCCAATTTTTAATAAAGCATAATTTTGGTTGAATTATTTAACAGCTTTCATTGCATTTAAAGCTTTGTCATATTTTTCGTAAAGGAGGCTAATAGCTTACAAATATTAATAAACCATAAAGACATCAGATTTTTAGATTTTTCATGAATATAACTCTTCTGTCCATTTTTTTGTTTAAGAATTTGGACTGAACTTCTATTTCAGTCACCCAGTCCAGTTGGAGCAATAATGGATAAAAGCAATGTCCTTGATCTACTGTCTGTCAAGCTGCACAGTTTTACCATGTTATGCCATTACTGAAGTCTCTTCTAAATTGTATGGGGGAAAAAATCCACATTACTATTTTAATAGCAGTAGAGCAAACCAAAAGGATATTTACTGTACATAAAAATAAACTGTACAGGAAAAACAGGATGTTATGGACAAGATTACTAGAACATCTGTACACATAAAGGGGCTACATTCTTACTAAAGTCAAAGTGCAATAACTTTATTAACCCTATATTTGACAGTTCACTGTTCAAAAAGAAATTTTCACTTCTTGAGTCTTCTTATCAGGAAATTCTCTGAAAGCAGAAGAACAACTCCACTAAGTGTATTTATTGAAAAGACAAATGTCTAGCAAGTTGTTAATCACTGATGCTCATTTAATTTTGCACAAAGCCCTGCTTATAGTAAACTAGAGAACTGGGTCTCCTGCCTTGTGATAATTTTAAATGAAGAACACTGTTCAAACCGTTTGGGAGTTATGAAAGTCTGTTTGGGACCTTATAAAACAGATTTTCCCATAGAAATCTCTTCATTTTGCACTGTGGCATCATTTTACACTCTCAGCATGTGAGTCAGACTGGGCCAAACATGCCTTGCCTTCCCTCACACGCACACACAGGAGAAGGGAATGGTCACATCTCAGGACCCCAAAGGGCTAAAAATGCACTGTTTGCGCTGTTTTGTTCGGGAAAACTGAAACATCCGCATGGCTCCTACTTCACAGTTTCTCCAGGAATTGTCTCTAGTTCTTATCTATTCTTAAATGTTCACACTTTTCGGCGGAAATGTACGGAAATGTAGTGGTTAGCACTGTCGGCTTGCATCTCCAAGTTGCGGGTTCAATTCCCAGCCAGGCTCGATTCCCATCTCTGTGTGCATGGAGTTTGCATGTTCTTCCCGTGCTTGGTGGGTTTTCTCAGCCTAATCCGGTTTCCTCCCACAATCCAAAGACCTGCAGATTAGGGTAATTGGTGTTCCCGAATTGCCCGTAGTGAGTGTATGTGTGTGTGCCCAGTGATGGATCGGCACCATGTCCAGGGTGTACCTCGCTTTGTGCCCTAAGCCTCCTGCGATAGGTTCCAGAATACGACCCTGAATACGGAATAAAGTGGGACAGACAGTAAGTGAGTGAGTTTACACTTTTAATTGAAGGAACTTCAAGGGCAATAAATTTTCTTCCTTTATAAAAAAAAAAAGAAACACATTATAAATGATTATCTGATAAGTGCTTCTCAGAGAAAAGGTTGCCATTTCCACCCTTACTGGGAAAAAAATAGACTTTCTTTAGAAAAGCACACAAACACTCACTCACTTATCTTCTATACCGCTTTATCCTGTATTCAGGGTCGCTGGGACCTGGAGCCTATCCCAGGAGAAGGCACTTACAGTAGGGCACAAGGCAGGGTACACCCTGGACAGCGTGCCAATCCATCGCACACATGCACACACTCACTCACACACTACAGGCAATTTGGGAACGCCAATTATGCCTAACCAGCATATCTTTGGACTGTGGGAGGAAACCGGAGTACCCAGAAGAAACCCACCAAGCACGGGAAGAACATGCAAACTCCATGCACAGAGACGGGAATCGACCCTGGCTGGGAAACGAACCTGGACCCTGGAGGTGCAAGGTGACAGTGCTAACCACTACACCGCAGTGCCGCCCCACATACAGTATACAGTAAACAATGAGATTAAAACAACAGTCAGCCAGGTCCGAGCTGAAAAGACTACAGTAACTCGGATAACCACACATTAGCATTGTGTTAAGCAGAAAAGCATCTCAGAATGCGCATGTCTAAACTTGACAGCTAAAACAGCAGAAGATCACGTTCTGCCAGGCCAGAACAGAAAGCTGAGCCCAGCGTCGGCACAGATTCAACAAAAGTGGACAGTTAAAGTGTAGAAAAATGCAGCCTGGTTCGATGAACCTCAATTTCCGCCGAGGCACACAGATGGCAGTGTTAGAATTTGGCAACAAAAGCATGCATCCATGGACCCACCCTGCCTTGGGTCAGTGGTCCAGGCTGATTGAAGTGCTGTAATGATTTGGGGAATGTTTTCTTGGCACACTTTTGCCTCATTAATACAAATCAACCATCACTTAAATGCCAAAATCAATGCTAAGCATGTGCATTCCTTCATGGCCACAATTTACCCATTTTCTAATGTCTACTTCCAGAATGATAATGCAACATATCACAAAGCACGAGCTGTCTCAAAATAGTTTCATGAACATTTAAATGAGTTGTGTTCTTCAGTGTCCCTCCAGGCACCAGATCTGAATCCTTCGGGATTGTGGAACAACAAAAGATTCTCAGGAAGAGCAGAATCTCAAAGGAATTCTAAGATTCCAACATCTTGTGGAATCCATGCCATTGAGAATTGAGGCTGTTTTACGAGCAATAAGAGGCCCTATCTAGTATTAGAATAGAATTCCTAATAAAATGTTTAATAAATACAGGACATTCAGCATAATATGTACTGTATATCTCTATGCATTTATTTTATATTGTGTGAACAAACACACTGCCTGGCCAACAAAAAAAGTTGCAGACTCCAAGAGTCCATCGACTGCCTTTAGTTTTCATTATGCTGCACAATGTGGTGGCAAAGTCATGTGTGAAAATGATTCCTCATTCTCCCATAACCACAATTTCACAATTTGAATCCTGGAATATGCCTGTTACATCAGGGAAGAAAAAAGACATTCAGGTCATTCAAAGTAGATTCAGGTCATCAGCATGACTTCATTTTATTGCCCCATAAAGTTGCGAGACCTGACCAACTGAAGCAACCCCAGATCATAACACTGCCTCCAGAGGCTTGTACTGTACAGTGGGCACTTACCGTATCACTCTGGAATAGGGTCAATCTGGACTTATCAGAGACCATGACCTTTTTCCATTGCTCCAAAATCTTTAGGCTCCCTAGCAAAACTGAGGATTTTTTCCTAATTGGTCTCACTAACAAGTGGTTGTCTTATGGACACCCAGCTGTTTAGTCCCAATCCTGTGAGTTCTCCATACATTATGCATGCGCAAATGCTCCTACCATATCTGTGATTTCTACTGCCAGTTTTTTCTATCATGCATCTTTACTACGCTTTTAACAACAAGCAACTCATGATTTTTTTTCTGACCACATTTCTTTCATGAAGTTGAAGGATCAGCACTATCCTTATAGGTTTTAAATAATGTGTTGGAAAGCTCTTAACTCAATTGCAGTCAATTAAAATTTTCTCAATTGATTTCAGTACTTGATAAACTTGATAAACTTTCTTTCGGCTGCTACTGTCAAGAGGTTGCCACGGCGGACCATCCCATTCGCACAAAACATGGCACATTTTTCTAGCTGGGTCTTGGGACCGGTACTGGATACAGTGTAGTACGGGTTGTGGCAACTCACCAATGACAGGGCTCAAACCCGGATTCTCAGATATTCAAATCAACAATCTAGAACCTAAGCCACTTGAGCCACTATTCCCACATTTTTGGTACTTGAGGCAGGCAAATAATTTGGACCCTCTAAAATGGTGACTTTTGTTTTGGCCATCAATTGGCTATCAAATGTTTATTTTTAGGATGATTCTTCACCGGGTGTTTTTCTGAGATAGAAAAGGGAAAATAAAGTATGTTCATACAGTATAATTTTCTTTGTAGAATAGTCGAAGGTTTAAAAAAAATTACCATTAGGTCTATGAAGAGTTACATACCTGTAGTTAAGAGATTTTTTTTTTCCAGCATGAAAGAACGTTCCTTTTTATGATTAAGTGTTGCTGCCATCATCTCCATTTTGTAAAAGTCCTATATCATTTCCAACCGTGAATATGATGTTAAGCACTCACGTGATAACCATTTCCTGGTCAAAGGCTTTTTACCAGCCACCAGAGAGATATATTAGTAAATATTTATCTCTTTCCAGCTATTCTTGAGGTATTTGCCCAAACTTTTGTGTGTGTGTGTGTGTGTGTGTTTAAAAATGTGTTATAGGGATTTATGAATCCCTTTCCATCAGTCTGTAAAACAAAATAAAAATATGGTAGTGATTGAATTTTGAATCTTGGTTTCCATCAAATTTCTTCAGTAAACACAGGGGTTACTATCGTTATGGGATTTCCATAAGGGTGTAATAAAATACCCTAATGATTTTTTTCAACCATTACTGGGAGTTGGTACACTTCCACTGATTTCTTCATAGTGTTGTCTATTTTTGATCAGATATACCTATCCCTCCTTCCTTCTCAAGTTTTCACAGGACCTTGTACACACATGAAATATTTTTATTGTCAGGATCTGATCTACACGCTTTCCTGAACAATACTGTCAAGCAGCTACTTGTCTCGGTTATACTTATAAAGATAATATTTACAAAATGTTGCATGGGCAGGAACCAGAAAAAAAAATCTGTTTTTCTAGGTTTTTGTCCTCAAGCAACTGACAACGTTTGTTTGGGGAAAACAAATATGCAAGTGTGATGGTCAGGTGTCCATAAACCTTTGGACATATGATGTATCTTGTCAGATTAAATAGCACCTTAAATTAAGAGCCTTTTCTTTGTGAATGGGCATGTTCATAATGATCTATGTAGTCCTTGGTGTACAAGCTTGAGTAGTGAGTGAGTTGATTAAAGTGTTATAAATGTATAGATTTGCTTACTCACAGCTGCACCTGGTCCACAGACAACTTCATCACCAGCTTTATGTTTTCACATGATAGACGCGGCCACTGAGGAAACCTCTCACCTGCTCCATGCACCTTCAACACAAAACAAGGGACCACCTGAACCAGCTAATATTTTCACTAAAATAGTCAAGTGCACTATATATTCAAAAGTATTGGCCAAACCTGTTAATTATTGAATTCAGTTTTTTAATGACTGAAAAAAAGGGCAATAATAATGCTTCAGCATACCAAGACATCTTGGACATTGCTATTCTTCCAACTTTGTGGCAACAGTTTGGGGAAGGCCCGTTTTTTTTATTCCACCATGACTGTGCATCCCAGTGCTCAAAGCAAGGACTATAAAGACGTGATTTGGTGGAAGAACTTCACTGGCCCACACAGAGCACTGACCTCAACACCATCGAGCCAGGCCTTCTCGTCCAACATCGGTGTCTGACCTCATAAATCCTCTACAGAAACACTGAAACACTCCAAAAATCTTGTGAACAGCCCTCCAAAATGAGTGGAAGCTGTTATAGTTGCAAAAGGAGGACCAACTCCATATTTAGGGATATGTATTTGGATACAATGTCATTCCAAATACTTTTGTCCAAAAGCCTAAAATAAGTTACTTTTTTACTCAATTTATGTCAAGCTGGTTCGAAAGCACAGTAATGCATTAAGCTCTCCGAGTACAGCTGCATCCTAAATTGTTCCGTGTTGCTGAAACGCCATTACGTCATACCCTCTGCAGTGCACCTCTGTAGGGTGCAGTGAAACAATTGGGATTGAGCCAACTAGAAAATATTTTTTCGCGCGATAAAAAAAAAATTTAACCTATTTACTTCTCAGTTTCATGTGTTCAGTGCGCACACACACACACACACACATACTTTTTTATCAGTGGAGGTTTTTAAGCTTCCAGCTGATCTGCCCGTCTCGCGCGCTTTCTCCCGTCCGGCCATGTTGTATACTAATGTTGCCTAGGTAACGTGTGGGCGGGGCTAATCTACGTCTCACGCAGAGTTTACTTCGTCATGTGACCGGAAGTTTGTCTTAATGTTTGTGCTTCTTTTTCCCCCTTGTTTTGTAAAGTTGCTTTCTTTCTTCAGAAGCGCTTAGCGGGGAAATAGTTTAACCAATCACATATTATTAAAATTCATAATTATAAAAAATTCTGACTGGATGAGGTGATATAATGGGTTACTGTGTATCTGTTATTGAACTAAAGAGACTTAATTTTAAATGTATTCCAACACAAATGCCTTTTTTTTTTTTTTTTTACTGCCTACTGACACTTGTTTTCTGAATGTTTGCAAAACTGTGTTTCTTTCACTATTCCATTGAACATTACAGTATTCCAGTTTAATAAACAACAACATCATCATCAGGGATCAAGGGCCTACTAAATGGCAAAGAAATAACTAAATGGCTTACTGAGGTCCGGACCTGGACCGAGTGGTAGACTATGAAAACCGAACCTTCATAAATTAACAGAGTGATTAATATATGTTTATTCTTCCTGCGGGAAGTTTAAAACCAGTTTGACTCATATATTCCAATAATTACAAGCAGTAATGTGGACCGTCACTATGAAATAAAACTCGTATCGTTAATACACAGATACCCACAGCAGCCTCAGGTGAGGGTGTGAAAAAAATTTGCAAATGTGCAAATGTGGGCAGTGGTGGCTCAGAGGGCTAAGGCACTGAGTTACCGACCGGAAGATCGGCGGTTCGATCCCCAGCTCCAGCAGGTTGCCACTGTTGGGCCCTTGAGCAAGGCCCTTAACCCTATCTGCTCCAGGGGCGCTGTATCATGGCTGACCCTGCACTCTGACCCCAGTTACACTGGGATATGCGAAGAAGGAATTTCACTGTGCTGTAATGTTAATGTGACAAATAAAGGCTTAACTTAAATGAAGATTTACTGAAGATTGTTGCTTGTATCCATATAAATACAAAGAAATAGACAAGGTCGTAAAAGTTCGAAATATCCATATATTTTATGTAGTTACTGAAAATTGACAAAAATATTATTTAAATGTTTAGTAAAAGTTTATTTCTTATTATAGACTTTTAACACAAACATGAAATTCGGACATTGGTTTAAAGAAAATCTTATTGATGGTATCTTCTTAAATTGTAATTTAGTTCCCCTTGCCTATAGGTTAGCCCTGCCGTCTTATCATAATAGACAACCCATGTCTGAGTATATTTAAAATGTTCTGTTGGTTACACTGACCAAAAACTGAAACATAATTAACCAATCCATAGTTCCTGAGCCATTTATAAAGTTCTTTCATGTTTGAGAAAGTGTAATTGTGCATGGACAGTGAGAGAAGCTCTAAAAATCAAGTCCAGCTCTATCTGAGCAGCTTAATCTGTACAAGGGGTGTTCAGGGGTGAAGTCAAACCTGGACTTCTGATAAAAAATTTTTTAAAAAGGAGTTAAACTGATTGACATTTAGTGAAGACTTTAAGCACAGTACAGCAATGAGACTCTTAGCCGCAGTAAAACATTTGAATGGTGCAAACATTTTGTCACCAACTTGCAAAAGGAAATGTGTGTTCAGTTTGTCACACAATCATTCACCAATACCATTTGCACGTTACAGAAACTCAGCTAGGCGTTAGTTATTGCAACATCCCCATATAGTCCTGACCTCGCTCCAAGACATTTCAACATATTTAGGCCATTAAAGGAGTTCCTGGGAGGCCAGAATTTCAGATTTGAAGCAAGCAGTCTGATCATGGCCCTGGCATACTGAGAAAACTTTCTACCTTGATAGTAACCACGCTGGGATAAGTGAATTAGTGAAACAGGGGATTATATAGAGCAATATAATATATAATAATAATAATAATAATAATAATAATAATAATATAACTGTGTTCTGTTATTCTGCACAATCAATTGACTTGTACTGATCTGATTTTTGGGTATAGGGCATTGATGGGCTCAAACGGTTATGGGTTACTGATCAGAAGGTTGGGGGTTTAAGCTCCACCACCTCAAAATTGCCAGTACATTTCCACATTGTATTTTGGGGTGTGTTTCCTTTATTAAAATAACAAAATTATAGCTTGTTGTGTCCGCCGTACTCCAATATACTTAATAGCTGGTGTTCTAACTGGGAGAGATGGACAAACACACACGCACACGTGATGTCTGAAGATCTCTGTTTACTATCAGCAAAGAGAGCATATTTAAGCTTCTGGCCAGGTGCCCTGTGTCATGTAAGTCCAGTACATGAACAGAACCAGTCATTAACAGGTCAGTCTTAAAGAGACCCAGAGTCAGACAGAAGAAAGGAAATACATTTGCATGTTCCGGTTAAACAAAAGAATTCCAGCTGACACAAGCTGTTTGGATGTGCAGTATACTCATCTGGTCTATATGAAGTGTTACCACATTAGGAGTCAGGAAGCACAATGAGGGGTTCCCATTATATTATAAACCTCACAGTTTAAATGAAACAAGTATTTTTTTATTTTATTTTTATTTCTGTTTTGGGCTAGAAGTTGAGATTTGAGAAGAAAGAATTTTAGTTTTTTGGGGAATGGGGTTATATTCATGATATTCAGCAATTCAGAAAAACTGTAATTAACACCTAAATAAAATATTTTATAAAATATTAAAATCTGAAAAAGCATAACCTGGAATGCCAGAAGCAATCATTTGGAAATTCTATTCATATAAAAGAAAAACAAAAGATTAAACAAAAAAATTGTGTACTCAATATTAAAGATTACCCTCTCTCTCTCTCTCTCTCTCTCTCTCTCTCTCTCTCTCTCTCTCTCTCTCTCTGTATCTGAGACTCAGATCAAACAAATATACTGACATAATCAACTTTGCTCTTCTGCCCCTTCCTTTTCCTTTTCCTTTTTGTCCTCGTCCTTCCACTACTGGTTGCCTCCATTGTTTTCATATATATAAGTATAGAAATGAATCTGGCTATGTTTATACATCCTGAAATTCTTGGTGTCTGAACCCTTTTGCTGGTTTAGTGTTTCCTGTGTTTCCTTATGCAGAACTGTGTGGTTTATACATTTCTGCGCGGAAAGAAATGTATAAACCACACAGTTCTGCATAAGGAAACACAGGAAACACTAAACCAGCAAATGGGTTCAAACACCAAGAATTTTGTTCTTGTCTTAGTTGATTAATTTGAGTGGTGTTGCTTTTATTTAAAGAATACATGAAGCAAGTCCAGCTTTAGCTGCAGGAGTTGTCTAAAACTTTTGCTTAAAATTCTGTATTACAATATAATTACTCAATTACTCAATCACTGTATACACTGGTAAAAATGTAAAGTTCTTAGATGTTTCTTCTGAGAATAAAATGTAAATACTTGGATATCTTGTTTACTGTCTTTGCAGCCGAGGAAAATTATACAGTAATCTGCACAAGAGAGCTAAAACACAAAAAGCAGAGAATGATTAAAGATGTGTTCAGCTTACTTTATATCAGATTTTTGGGTATAGGGCATTGATGGCTCAAACGATATAGGGTTACTGATCAGGAGGTTGGGGGTTCAAGCGCCACCACCTCCAAATTGCCACTGTTGAGCCCTTGAGCAAGGTTCTTCTCCTATCTGCTCCAGGAGCGATGTATCCTGCCTGACCCTGCTCTCTCTGCTGTAAGGTGCATGTGTCAAATACAAAATACAAAACCTTGGCATATGAATTGAATCCTTTCCGGAGGTGAGTTCTAAGGGCAAACATTTTTATTGCAATTTTCCCATAAGAAATAATCAAAATGCAGATAGTCCGTTCCAGGTACCCAAAAATATTTCCAATATTACCAATTTCAAACACTATAATTATATTTTTGCATATAAAAACTAAATAAAAACATTTAGAAAAAACATGTAAATGAAGTAAAATATGAAATAAATACACATTAAAGCTCATTTAGCTTTAACTTATGATTCCTCTTGGCACCGGTAGCTTTTTTAGCAAAACTTAAAGTGGCTTCCTTTTCTCCTTGCTACTGTCCTTGCTAACATTCTTGGGAAACATGGTGCTATGTCTTCACTTTATCTTGCACACAATGCAAAATAACCCACAAAAAAATCTTAACTTTATGTGCAAAGTTAGTGTTTGGTTTAGTTTGTTCATTCATATGCTGAAAATGCTTCATATGCAAAAAATTCAAAGGCAAAAATTTGTAAGGGTAGGCATTCATATGCTGAGGATCCGCTGTAATTGAATATTGATGTTTAATTTTTGACCCTCTAAGATTACATGACATTATCTAAAATGGTTTTTGGGAGTATTAAAACAAAAAAAAGAAAATTTATAAAAGTATATTAAGTTTGTAAAAATCTTTTAAAATTTAGCCACTTTGAAATTTTAAGTGAAAAGTGTTTGGTGCCACTTTATTTCTACTCTTTTCAGAATCTTTTTTTTTTTTTCTCAAGTCAACAATGTTTGTTCCTCATCGTTATAATAAAGGCTTGGTCACATGACTAAGTACACCATAATATTTTTGAAAAAGTTTGCCCTGCGGCATAAGTGAAATCAAAATGTTGAGTAAGAGTGATGTTATGAACAGTTTTGTGCCGGATTTTAATAATCTACTTTAATTTAAGCTACTAATAAGCAGTGTTGGAGGACGTTCCTTTTTAAAGTAACCAATTACTTTACAAAATTACTGTCATTAAAAAGTAATCAGTTACATTACTCACCTATGCGGTTTCGCGCGGTGGCCGTAAGTACGGTTCATCATGATTCACCGTGAGTTTTAACGCTGTGATTACGTTTCCATCTTTCCGCGCATCAGTCCTTGCATAGTCAAACCGCATAGATGAGATAAGGTCAGCTCTGTGTTTACTCACAGCCATGCTTCTTAAGTTCATTTTACTAGAGCACTATTTATTTTAATTGCACTCATAGGTGTATGGAGAGTGAAATTGGTTAAAGACGATGACTTGTACTGGCTTCTTACTATCCTGTTTCCTGTATCCAGGAAAAAAATTGCACCCCGGAAACCACTGCACTGATTGATTGATGAGTGTGGAGAACAAACACGGTAAATTCACAAGAACGATGGAGACAGACAAAACAGATGCCAGTGATGCAGACACAGCTGAAAGTGAAATGCCAA
>JAQMYG010000006.1:7131272-7163941 GCA_030014215.1 Clariallabes teugelsi | reverse complement strand
GGTTTCCTCCCACAGTCCAAAGATATGCAGGTTAGGCTAATTGGCGTTCCCAAATTGCCCGTAGTGTGTGAATGAGTTTGTGAGTATGTATGTGTGTGTGTGCCCTGCGATAGATTGGCACCCTGGTCCAGGGTGTACCCCGCCTTGTGCCCTAAGTCTCCTGGGATAGGCTCCAGGTTGAATACAGGATAAAGCGGTATAGAAGATGAGTGAGTGAGAGTGATGAGTGATTATGCTGAGGTAGGTTTTGTTCGTGCTTTCCTGGAATGTTCTTCATGAAAGTCAGTTTCATCATGGTGCTTGATGGATCTTGCAAATGCACGTGACAATTCTGTTCTTGCAAGAACTATTCCAGAACAGCTGATCTTAGTGTCTTAAAATAACAACTAACTGTTGTTGTTGTGTTGTTGTTACTATTACTTAATATCATATGTGTTATTTCATGGTTTTTAAAAAAATCCAAGAATGTACAATCTTGTGTTCAAACTTTTGACTGGTACTGCAGCATTTATATGTAGAGTATTTAAGGTATAGCAGTAGTTACCAGCAATAAATGTACATCGTTGACTACTGTTTGTCTATTTCCTCTTCCCAGTGTTAACCTCGCCATCAGAGGACTATGAGACACCGACTGGCTCTCTCCTCTCTCGATACCGAACAGACTTCTGGGGTGTGATCGAAGCCCTCTTGATTCAGGATGGCCCGTTTTTGGTGGTCCGTCTAGTCGTCATGATACACTTTGGAATAATTCACCAAATGCTTGTCTTCTTTGCCATCAAGAACTTTCTGGTGGTGGCACTAAATGTGTATCGACTCTGGGTCATTTGTTCGGACTCCAGATCCTGAGAAAGGCCTGTAAAACACACACTCGGAATTGGAATATCTATTCCTCTATTGTGTTATTTTTAATCAAGAATACTGTAACTGACATGAAGTTGCAATTGGTAGATTAGTTTAACTAATAAACCAGCTAAATCAGTGTATACTGATGGACTGTATTTCTGTGTATGTGTACAAATACATATATGAAATAGCAAAAAGAAATTTGTATTTGATGTTTTAGGAAGATAACCTTTCATAAAAACCCATGCATGCTGTAATTTTGTCTTTCTGTTTGATTGATGACATCATGTAAACTTGTGCTCATGTGATTCCTCTGGACTTCAGAGCCGGCGCATCTACAGCTTGAACATATCAGCAACAGCAATCACTTATCAAAGACGCCTTCTGTTAGTTTAAGAAGAGCTGATGCAAGGTCAACACCCATCTGGGGAATAATAGCTGCCAGTGTGTTTACTGAGCTGTTTCTATTTTGCAAGATTAAAAAAAAAAGGATTGTTCCTTACTCTTCAAAAGATTTCACATAATCAGTGATGTTCTGCAAGTTCTGAAGCTGCTTGTCTTGTGTAAGTATATATAATCTCAGGTCAACACTACAGAACACTAGATGGGGTCTCTCAAGACTTTACTTAATACACAGCCACAAAGTCACATGTATGGAAACATATGCTTAATATCCATTTAAACCTGACTATGTCGACTTCTGTTTATATCATCATGCCAAACATTCAAGGGTGTGTAAACTTTAGATCAGGGTTTTTTGAGGGCGATTTAACTCATCATGATGAATTACAAAGGGTTCACACAATGATGTCATAATAAATTACTTCAAGTAACCAGTACCCCTAAATAAAATAATTATTTCCTGCATGATCTGTTATATTTCCTTAATAAATAAATAAACAAATAACATAAAAAAATGATTTTACAATATTTGCCAGGGTAGGTACACTTATGAGCCCAAGTGTATACGCTTAGGTATATTAATTATATGTGTAAGTATACAAATTGTAATAGATAATAAACTGAGGGCTTAATATGAAAAAGATTGAAATGTAAAATGTTTTTGTATAAATTCTTTAAAAAGAAATAACCATTATTATGGAAAATTGCAGAAAGAATATTAATATTTACCACATATACTATTAAAACATACAATACTGTTATTATATAATATACACTATACTATGAGATTGCATGGTAAAAGAGAAATAAAGATGCGAACAAACTCTTTGTTTTCCTCAAACCCACAAATGTTCGAATCTTAACTACAAGGAGCGTTCAAGTCAAACTGGGACTTGTGTAATTTTTGGTGAATGATAACGGAAGCCTTATGTCCGTGAAGGACTATCCCGGCCGAGGTGACTCAGAGTCTGCTGTAGTTGTTCCCAAGATCATTCATCGAATGATCAGTGGAATGCATGATCCTTGACAATCGAAGGATAAGTTGTCGCCAACTTGTGGCAGAGATTCATCTGAGAACTAGTGAGAACTATACACACAATCATTCATGAACACCACTTGCACATTACAAGAATTCAGCTGGGAGTTATTGCCACATTCTCGTACAGTCTTGACCTCGCTCCAAGCCATTTCCACCTGTTTAGAACGTTAAAGGAGTTCCTGGGAGGCCAGCGTTTCAGACATGAAGAAGGTAGTCCGAGGTAGTATGATTTTTCATATTGAAAAAATTTTCTACCTGAATGTATTCAAGCACTAGTGAAATGCTAAAATAAGTGCATTAGTGTAGCAGGGGATTATATAGAGAAATAAAGGTAGTTTATACTCTCATGACTGTATTCTGTTATTCTGCACAATCAAAAATCCCGGTTTGAGTTGAATGCACACCTCGTGTATATAGGCTAAGCAAAGCAAAGTGTTAATAACTCTAATACATGATTCCAATATTTGCTGTCTGGTTATGAATGTTCATAAGTTAATAGTTATTGTAATTGAAGGAAATAATTATCAAAGACAACATAGAACAGAAACTTTAAAGAAGGAACTGGAGCTTTTAGTGTGGTTTAATTCTTGCTTATGTTACATGTGAGTCAACATTTTTATCCGTCTATACTTCTTCTCTCTTTCCTGCATGCTTCACTTCTCAGAAATGATCATCACTACTGTTTGCTGGGAACCCTTTTGCCTTTTGTTTACAGTTTGTTTCATGCCGTTACTTGTAGCTCGTCAATGCCTCAGAGCGAGTTGGTCGATAAACAGCAGCTTGACTTGGGCTTGATGTTTTCCTCTAATGAGTAACAGATGGAATTACTTCAGATGAGCTGGAAAGGAAGTCTAAACAGATAAAGTCACAGAGAACCACAAGCTTTACCGTTTTAGTTTTGGACTGGATCTCTAAATCCCAATCATCTTTTATTTCTCAGGCAATCAGTAGGGCGGACGGAAGTCTTGCTTTTCATAACCCAAGCCTTAATTCCAGTACAATATGGGCTTTGTCTTCTTCTTTTTTTGTTTTTGATTTTACTAAATTCCAATGAGCAATTAGTTGAGTCCAAACACAGGACGGATTCAGGACATTCATTACTTCCTTAGCACTGGAACAGACTTTAAAGCTTAAATCTTATGTTTAAACTGTTTGTCAGCAGAATGAATAAGGTTAATATGTAGACAGGTTCAGATGCTCAGCACCACATGGATACTCCTAGGAGTGCTAAGGAAACTCCCATACAGACAACCCGAAGATCTCACTTACAAATAAATAAATAAATAAATAAATAAATAAAATCCAAGACATTCTTTGGTGGTTAAAGAAGGAAAAAAAACTTAACATCCTTTCTGCACACTCAGTACTGTTTAATTTGACATTGTTCAGCTGAGAATGACTAATGCCACTCTTTGGTGTCACCCAGAAAAGCATTTTTTCCACTTCAAGTCACAATTCTTAATATTTGTGGTTAATACAGTATAATTTCCTGGCCACTGTCCTGGCACTTGCCTTGTTTATTAGGGACCTAAATAGAAAAAGCATATCAGATGATCTGGTAATTGTGCAATGACAGAAGCATTGTTTTGTAATGTTTGAATATTAAAAGATTATGAAATGTATAAATATTAAATGGTATAAAATAACATTTGCAAATAAGCTTTATAAATGTAAGTAAGAAAATATAGGAAAATGTTCTATGTATTATAGAAGCCATCTTTGGTAATACCTACTTTGGCACAGTATTTGTCTGTCTATCTGTCTATATTATTTTGCAGCTTATTTTATGTGTAATAATGTTTCCCCCTTTTTCAGTTCATGTATGCTAAACTTTGACTGCAATTTGCCTTTTGTTTGCACTTGTTGCACATGTCGATACTTGTTGCTCATCAAAGCCTCAGAGAGTTGGTTCTTAAAGAGCAGCTTGACTTATGAATGACTTAGAAATTACTTCTAACAAATCTATCTCATTATTATTGCATATTTTGGGTGGAGTCAATAGATAGATAAGTAGTTAGATAAATGTACAGACAGACAGACAGATAGATAGATAGATAGATAGATAGATAGATAGATAGATAGATAGATTCATTATATGCTTATAATATATCATATAAGCAAATTCTAAGCCGTTTAGCAAAAATATATTAATTCTATCTCCCTATAAACATGCCAAAATAAAGATAGATAGATTTAGTAAAAGTCTGTGCTAAAGGATTTTAAAAAATATGCTTTTCATTATAATAATTAAATAATAATAATAATAATAAAATAAATTTAAAAAACAGTTCTGTCTGATGCATGGCACCATCTCCCCAGCAGAGGGCGATAGAAGGCTACTAAACAACACGACTGGACAGTTAAATCTCTTATAGAACTAATTACAGTTTTTCAGGATTACTTACAGGCTGTTCTTGCACTCTGGGACTCTGAGTTCTTAATAACCAAAATCATAGTTACTGGGACAATACTCTAAACACATTTTTCTGAGGTTCATTCACATTACAAACGCCTGTTTTTAATGTAAAATGCTTTATGCAGAAGGAAAAAGAGATTTGCATAAAATGTACACACCAGTGACACCTGGATCACACTGTCATGGGCATAGTTTAGAGGCCAGTTCCACCCTAGTGTGAAGTAATGGCCACCCCTGTGGCCACCCCAGTCTGCCAGGATTGCCCACACGTGTAATAATGCACAGAAACCAAGTTAAATTAAATAACACACAAGCTAACTATCCTCATCCACTGATCTTATTATTAGGAAGCATACTGGATTTCTTATGTTTGAAATTACTATTAGAAAATGATAAGGAATTAATAATGTAAGTGAAATTTATAATGTACTTTAAACGAAGCCAATTTTTATTTACCTATGACTTTATCGAGTTAATAAAAGTTGTTTTGTCCAATGGAGATCCTTCTCGGTAATACCCTCAGTTTCTATAGATACAGATTATCATTATGTTTCCCCACTAGATTTCCAAACCATTAAGGCACTGGGTGTAACCTGGTCGCCCCATTGTAAAATGTTGGTCTATGTCCATGCACACTGTAAGTATTTGTGAATAATATTTTTTATCTATTTATTCCACACCACTTATCACATGTAGGGTTGACAGAAAGGTGGGGTTGGAGATTATCTCAGGACAGGGAGATCAGGACCAAAGGCAGGGTTAACCCTGGATACGAGTGCCAGTCCATTCCCGAGCACAGCCACACAATCATCGACCCATACACTATGGCCGGTTTGGAAACACCAATTAGCCGACAGCACATGTTGTTGAGGAAAACCAGAGTACACAGGAAAAAAACAACAAGTACGGTGAAAACATGCAAACTCCATGCACACAGACCAAAGGCGACCTTCAAGCCCCCTAACGTGATTGTGTGAGCTAATAGCTGAGATTTTTGATGCCAAGGCACCATTTCTAGAAATGAATGTACATTAAGCAAATGAAGAAAAAAAAAACAGCACTGAAAACTGCTTAATAGCTTATGTCCACTAGAGGGGGACAAGATACAACTTTGTAAATTATTTGTGATGCTGGGTGGAGCGGTGGGTTAGTGGATTGCACTGTCGCTGTGCACCTCCATTGTCCAGGTTTGATTCCCGTATTGGGTCTGCATGCATGTTTTGAGTTCTTCTGCGTTTGCATGTTCTCCCTGACTTGGTGTGTTTCCTCCGGGTACTCCGGTTTCCTCACACAGTCCAAAGACTTGCAGATTAGGATAACTAACGTCCCCAAATTGCCTGTAGTGCGTGAATGAGTGTCTGTGTGTGTGTGTGTGTGCATGCCTTCAATGGATTGGCACCCCATCCAGGGTGTACCCTGCCATATGCCCTAAGTCTCCTGGGATAGGCTCTAGGCCCCCCGCGACCCTGCATACAGGATAAAGTGGTATATACGATGAGTGAGTGAGTGAATGAGTAATGTGATGATGTCAAGGTTCACTTACATTGTGTTTTTAAAGTGTCATAGACCTTTAGATATTTGACAATTCAATAATGAGTAAGCCAGCTTGAACTTTTAAAGAATTTATAACATTTATACGTGTGGCGTTCAAATCAAACCGGGACTTTTGATTGTGCAGAGTAACAGAACACAGATATAAGAGTAAAAAACAACCTTTATTTCTCTATATAATCCCCTGCTACATTAATCCACTAATCCACTTAACCCCACGCTTGCTTCATGTCTTGAGCGAGCATGTGGAAATGCCTTGGCGAAGTCAAGACTGGCAATAACTCCCAGCCGAGGTCCTGTAATGTGCTAGTGGTGTTGGTTGATGTCTTCCCGTAAAAAAAAAAAAAAAAAAAAAAAAAAAGTAAGCTTTAAGCCTTCATTCACATGATTTTATCACAAGTTCCTGTTTGACTTGAACACTCTTCGTAGAATCTGTCTTTAGGGAAATATAAGAAGAACACCACAAGAAGCTATTGATGACTGATCGGTTATTACTAATATAACCAACCACGAGAGTGTACATGCAACATGTTACGGATATGGAGCCATTTTTGTTTACAGACGCTGTGCTTCATCCTGTCAGGTTAAGGCCTATAATAAACTCTAAGGATAGAGTGAGTGTTTGTGTGTGTGTGTGTGTGAAGCAGAGCTAGTTCCTTTTGGCGTGAAAGACAGGAGCAGCTGAAAATGCTGGTGTTGTCAACAAGGCCACGCTTTTCTAGGTCAGCTCCACAGAAACCTGGAGTAACCTTGAGGCATTATTAATGATGCAGGCAGATATGAAGGGATCTTAGAACCAGCACAGTGCATAAAAATTTCCCATATGGATTTCTAAATGCAAGTGTCCATGACTTAGATGACTTAGTAATTACTTAGGCTGCATTTGAATTCTGGTAGGGTTTTGGACTGGCTGCAATTTTACACATTTCAGTTATCAAGGGCCATGACTTCACTGTGCAGAAAAAGTCTGAATTCCAGTTAAACGTAATATATTCTTTGAATGAAGCATAATCATACTGTAATAATATACATAACATAGCAAATACTTTACTTCACAAAAGTTTGTGGAACGTAAAATTGACCCTTTGGCTTTGGCCTCAGACATCCTTAATAAATATGATTCCCTTAAAATATTCTGCACTATTTTTTCTTGAGTTTTCTACAATTTAATTGAAGACCAACAAAGAAATTCTTGTTGAGCATAAATTAAAATCATCAGCTAGACGGTGCAGGCTTGGACAAAACTGAATGTTCCAGCATGACCCCAAACACAACATCAAAGCTAGTTCTTGAATGGTTATCTTTAAGAGTATGGAGGTTAAATCTTATTGAAAATTAGTGAAATTTGCTTAAAGGTCAGCTTCAAAGAAATAAATGTAACCGGCATTATACATTTTATCAAATCAAATATCCAAACAAAATTCATCCAGAAACTAACTGATGGCCAACAAAACCATCTGCTAAAGATAAAATGTGCTAATGGACATTCAACCATATATTAGGTGTGCATTATGTTTAATTCTGAACCTGTGTTGAGTTCAGAAAATCCAAAATAAGTTAAACTTCATGCACCAAATTCTTGGGATTTTCTTTTATTAAATATACAATATATCATTCTGTCCAAAGCACAATATTGCCATGAGATTCACTTTCATGATGAGTGTATGTAAACGTGTTTTGTGATTTGAATCACAGTGACTCTATTGTCCAACTCCTATTATAACTGATCACATTTGCGAATTTACCAGCACTGTGGTATAAGATACAGTAATCAGCCGTAACATTAAAACCATTAACATTATGTCCACCTACTGTATCACAAGATACCTTTATTCGTCCCACAGTGGGGAAATTTCTATATAAAGAAGTCTCCCAGAGTTACCAGGGTTTGAACCCAGGGTTTTATATATACCGTACCTGTGGTATCTATCAACAAGACATTAGCAGCAGCGGGACCTCCATGAATTAACTTTGTTTGTCCAGCACATCCCATGGACACTCTGTGAGACTAAGATCTGGGGAATTTGTCAAGCCAGATCAACAACCATGAACTTTTTGCTGAGTAAGCCCCATATGCAGCAGGCTGTGATGCATTGAGTGTTTTGATATCTTTCTATCATATGTCATGTTATCAATTGACAATCAATGTTATTCAGGTCATCTAGTGGTGGTGTTAATGACAGAAAACAAATTAAGCACTTTTCGTAAGTAAATTTATTATTTATTGTAATTCACCAAACAATATTCTGTTAAGAAAATAAATAAATACATAAACAAACAGCCAGCATTAAGAGTGATGACCAGAGAAATCAAAGGCCAAGTACCAAATGAACCAGCCACTTGGTTTGCAGCAGCTAATAACAATTAACATAAAATCTGACACTGACAGAAAGAAAAAAAAAAGAAAAAAAAAGTGAATATCGGCTACTTAATATTTTGGTAAACAAAAGACCAGCCTACGTGGCTAAAGACAAAAGCATTTTATTGTTCAAGTATTACGTTTCCCCTCCACATCAGTTTGACTTGCCTGGATCGGGATATGGTGATGATGAGGTGGTACATTGTCTACGAACACGCACATAGAGTACATATCGTCTATTCTGACCAACACTACTTACACATGACAAAACCACCTGAAAGCAAAAGCCTGCACATTTAGCTTATTGCTCATTTACATTCACCTCAGAATTTCTAGATCCCTTTAAATGGTGTGTAATGTAAAGTAATTTATAAAGTTCAAATCCACTATAGTAATCCTACATGTACTGTAACACCTAGTACAATCACGGTGAAGATAGTATACAGTATGTGATTAGTGGCTATTGATTGGTTGTTTTACTTCTTGGATTTCAAGTAAGCCCTGAACTAAGCCATAGTGCTAAGCCCTTCTAATAATAAGAGTTAACATTTTATTCAACCATGAATGTCTACACAAAGTAACAGGACTGGCTAGGTGAGCTACGGTATTTCCTGGTACTACAAATGTAAATGGTGCCACTGGGGCCTCACAACATGAATAACTTCAATGATGTACCTGATGCTTCTTATAAGGGCTGGTGTCAAAAGAAGCTGTTTTTTTCTTCTTCATTGGTTGAGCATTATTACATTTGATGGCCTGTATTCTGTGAATGCAGATTGTACATTGTGCTTTAAACATTTTGGATGTCTGCTTGACTTACTGAGTGTAAGTCCAAATGAAAGGATTTCAGTGCATTTTCAGATATATCATCTGGAGGCTAAGACAGAAAACAGCCAGGAAAGAAAGTGCCGTCTTTCTCTCTCCGTCCCTGTCTCACTCAGGCCACTGCAGGAGAAGAGCTCCAGAAACACCAGCGACGACGAGACAGGTGCTTGTTCAAGAGCACGTCTTCCTTCTCCCTCTCCTTCTTCACTCGCTGGTAGTGATCTTCCTCCTTCAGGTACCAAACCGGAGGCCAGCGATGCTTCTCAAAGTACTCTTGGTTTTCTGCCAAGACAGACAGACAGACAGGCAGAGAACAATCAAGGGCAAGAAAGGTGGGAGACTAAAATACACCCGGATATCATACACAAAGGTCTGTTAAGGTTGAGGACATTGATATAATTATAGGCTGTCTTACTAATGTTGTAATAACAGGCCTTTCAAAGGTTTTAATTATAGAAGCATTAAGGCACCACAAGACATTAGCAATTATTACTGAAACAAAATTATTACTGACAGAATAAAACTTTCTTTTTAAGACAACATACTGTAGGGTCACTAATTATAAAATGGACGTGATTAAAATGTGATGTTAAGGTTGCTGTTAATTCATTATGCAAAAATATTTTACTTAAAAATGCTCCAATATATTTTACACCTCCTTTTGCTAGCTAGTTTGCAAGTAAACATAACCATGGTACTACTATTGTGTGTACTAAAATACTTTGCTGAATATCATGTTAATTATTACCTTCTTCCTATTGCAATCTCAGGGAGTTTTTCCTTACCACCATTGCCCTGGGCTTGCTCATCAGGGACAATCTGACCATTTTGATATATACATATTTGTGTCACACATTTCATACTCATTCCCCTAATTTTCTTTTGATTCTGTAAAGCTGCTTTTCTGACCATTGTTAATAAAGCAATATGAATAAAATTGTATTTAATTATTGGGTACCACAGTGCCTACCAAAGTTCAGCAGGTATCTTATATGGTATGTTTGCATATACTTAATCATATTAGATAACTGCTGAACTTGACTACTGTGGTGCACATTAAGTACCACGGTATTCACCAAATTACTGCACATTAACCTTTGGAAGGTACCACAATAAATGTAAAATGTCACTGCTGAGGTTATTGCATAAATATTACCAATATGGTACATTGACGTGTATAAAATTTTTTTGACAGTATCCCTGTACGTGTTCCATAGTACCAAACTATAGTACCATACAACCATGTACCACACTATAGTACATGTATAGTACCAAAGTACAACCATGTGCCATGTGGTTGTTTTTAGTCCCTTAGCTACTCCCGGTAAGGGGTCGCCACAACGCACCACCCAATCCGCACAACTTGGCCAAAGTTTTTACGCCGGATGTCCTTCTTAACGCAACCCTCCTATTTTATCTGGGCTTGGGACCAGCATTGTATCCAGTGGCTGGGGTTTGGACATTGAGTGGGAATTGAACCACGGCCTTCCTCATTGCAGGCAAGAAACCTACCACTAAGCCCAACCACGTGCTACATTTACTATGTACTACATCGACAAATGAATACCAAGGTTCTGTCAAAAAAATTAAATAAAATACTGTGGTATTATATACCATAGTACAAGTACCAACGGACAACTATGGTACCTATACCATGGTAAAAATTTGTTATGTGAAACACTACAGGGTAACCCACTGGTCAATACAGTTGTCAATCCCAAACACAACATTATCCTCTTCTAAGTAAGAAACAAGGGCTAAAATTAACTATTCAACTCAACAATGAGAATCCTATGATTTGCTAGCTATGCTAGCTTTTGGCCATGCTTGCCATATAATTGCCAAATGATTAAAAATAAACAGAAATAATAATAAAAAAAAACATATAAATATACTGTACATCTAATTAGCTATCACAATAATTATTAATAGTAATAATTGGCTATATAATGGGTAAATTAGCACAACATAGTAAACTAGCTAAATTGCTAAATAAATGAGAGCATGGCTATATATTTCAGATATTGTAGCTGACGTTACACTTTATTTCCTAAAATGGTCATATGAATGTTACATTTAAAGACTTTGGACTGGTTTTATAAAACAGAACTATGTGATGCAACTTGTGATGCTATGATGCTTTACTCTAAGCCTTACAGACGATTGTTTACCACAAAAACACTAATTAACACCTTTGCTTGAAGTGGAAAGATTTTTCACCTCATCTTTGTCAACACTGCTGGGTGTTGAAAAAGCATCTCTTGCTGTAGAAGGTTTGAATGTTTTCAGGCTTACGAAGCATACAAATACTTGATGGTGTAATTCTTACAAAGCTATCAGGGTAAGCTAATGTTTGCTAAGATTACTACTGATGGTAAGAAGCTATGCCCTGGGTTGACTAAATTTGTCTATGTATTATATCTTATTTACCACATTTATCACAAATTGATAAAAGTGTGGCTAGAGGAAAACGTCATCTAAAGAAAACCTTCATCACTGATAGCAATTTTTGCTAACACTAGCTAGCTGTATTTCAAGTGCATTTCCCATTCTAAATAAGAGTTGAGTAAGTAAGAATGTTTTGTTTTTGTTCAGTGACAAATGTGGTCAAGAGTGAGGTAGTACTCAGAGCTATTTGCTACGGTAAATAAGAAGGAAGGAAATGCCACACAACCATACCCTGATGCTAGCCTTAAATTAGCTTTTGTCAGCCGAGCTTCCTTCAGACCATTTTTATTCGCTCCGGCTGCAGTTTATTTGCCCCCCGGATCTTTACTCGCGTTGATATTTCGAATTGGTTCTTTGATTCTATTGCATGTCACACTTCTTACAAATGGTATTTGATTCCCTTTGACATTATTTCACTGCATCATTGTTGTTGTAGCTGAGGTAAAGTTACCATAAGAAGGTAAACAAAACAAAACAAAAAAACATGAAAAAAGGCACATTATGAGGTTTTAGCATGCTTTTTGGGACAAAATTACGATAATATTACAAATATCTTATTTATATGTACTGTAAGTGAATATACAGTACTGTATGTGAGAAGTTTTGCATTGAAACATTGCTTAAAATACAGTATTAAACGTTTAAATGTTGTCTCAGTTTTTCAGTTTAGGGAGAAGCTTAAAATTTCTGCATCCTGATTTGTTAGACAACTTACTTGTAGAATTTTTTTGTGATAAAAAAACAACAACTAATGAATGATTGCAGTTCTTTATGGGAGTACAGATGGTCCACATAATGACCGTACTCCAAACACCAGAGATAGTTAACTGGCTTCTGTATCAGACATAATGTATATGGTTTCTCTTACAGCATTAATAAAGTATAAATGCATATGTATTGTTTATCATAGCTACAGTACATAATTGCACTGTATTGTACACATATGCCTCAGAAGCCAGAAGCCCAATAAATAAATACTGTATATATACCGATCAGCCATTACCTTTAAACCATTTACATTAAAAACCAAGTTAAAAAACACCTTTTGAAACACCCTTTGCAAGTTCTCCTTGTGCCAATGATGTGGCTCTGGCCCCTTGGGGAGTGGTTCCACAAAACCTCTGTGGGTGTGCTGTGGTGTCTGGGGCTTGTTTGTCTGGCAGATCCCATGCATGCTCAACTGAACTGAGATCAGAGGAATTTGGATGCTGGGTCGGCAGCCTTGGGCTCTTTGATGGGCCCTGGGTTTTATCGGGTTGTGGGTGCACTGGGTGTTCTGCTGCCCTTTTATCGGGGCCAGCATTGACTTTGCTTTGCTTTGTACTGCATTGGCTTTTTGTGGGATCTGACTGGACATAATGGTCTTTGGTCCACATGGACATGACTGAGCCTTGGTTGCCCATGTTCCTGTCACCAGTCTGCTGGTGTATAGTTAGCAATCAATGTTGTTCAGTTCACCTGTCACTGGTCATAATGTTATGGCTGATTGGTGTATACACACCATGTGTGTGAATATTATATACCCTTCCCTCTTTAATTATTAGGATCAGTATCAGGTTCAATATTGAATGTGTCAATGTCGTGCTCTTACCTAGTGATTTAGACCTGACCTCTCTGCGATAATTGGCACAGATGTTATTATAATGAGTACATATATGATGCAAGCACCAAGCAGTAAGTTGGTTGGCATTATGGAACTGTGAGGGAAAAAGAAAACATGTCAATATACATCTTTTTTTAATAAACACAACTAGTAATATTAAATTTACATAGGAATATTTTGCTTAAAAATACCTGAGCAAGCTCTAGGTAGTTGAGAACCTCTCCATCTATGTCTAGGGCATTCCTAGAGGCTTTCACCAGCTCATTTACAGCATATTGCTCTGTTGGAAAAAAAGAAAGTCTCTTAAAACAGAGCTCAGTTTGCGAAATCATACTGGCAGAGCAATAGAAACAGTTTGTAAAGTGAGATAAAGTCTAAATCAAGAAACAGATCCTTTTTGCTGACGGCCAAGGCACCATTTTAAAAACATTTCTCTACATGTAAGCCTTAGATCAATGTCAGACTGTCAGTATTACTTTTTTTTACATGGATGTTTGTTGACATTATGTAGACAACCTACAATCCAAGGTCTGTGGAATGGCTCTTTTTTTCCAGAGCCTTGACGTTGCTCGTTGCTAAGCAACAATGAACAGAGGAACCAAAACGATAGTTTGATCCAAATTTGTAGTCTGTGAGTGCGTATGTGTGCATGTGTGAGATGGAGGGTGCACCTGTCAGGGCAATGAGGCGGGGAAGGCACAGTCTGTTTGCCAGAGCAATTAATTCCATTGGGTCCAAATCAGCCATGGGTGACAGCTGATTGGTGTAGAGATACTCCAGCACTGCCTGCATACACACCCTGCTGGTGTTAGGAAAAGAGACCTGGCAACAGAGTGCACACGCACGCACGTACACACACACACACACACATGCACACACATAAAAGCGTCCACGGTTATACTCTGTAAACAGTAGCATGTGGTACCTCCTTCAAAATCTCCCTAAAAATATTCAGTAGCTTAAATACCGACCATGCCACAGCCATCTGTGCCCAGGAATCCAAAACAGCAAAACTGGCCGTGCTTGCAGGACTATTAAACTTGTAGGACAGTTATATTAAACTGTCAAATATAGTGACACTAGACACTGAGGCCATGTATGCAGAAGGGGTAGTTATGTAGTTTGTGCTGCAGTTTGAAAACACGAAGTTGGCTGCGTGTCACGTGTCTGTCAGCACACTATTCACATGGTATATCATTCAGCAGAGAGTTAGGCCGAGACTGACACCGATAAGGTTTTTAAACACGTCAAGGTTACAAATGGGTTGAGAATAAGCCAATAAATATACAGGATAAAATAAAAATATCGAGCCACAGGCAGTGATTAGAGACTCACTAAACATGGACAAAGACGAGCTATACTGTACTGTACACCTACACAAGGCAGAATAACAAGGTAGGTACGCCTAATAACATGGTCAGTAAAAACAACTGATGCATAACAACACAGTGGCCTACTACACAAATAACAGCGTGTTAGCGGCATTCTTGTGACGGCTCCTCACCGAGGGATTGTGGGAGGCTCACAAACTGCACATAGCAATCTTAACCCAGATGGGCTACAATGAGTAATTTTATACCTACAAAGTACACTAATGTGTAGGTGTACTGGATGAGACAAACTAGGCCAAGGGCCTACAAAATTGTATAAAATGTGTATTTCATATACACTATGCCAGTTTGCGCAAAAATATCCCATATTATTTGAAATGAAAAAAAAAAATGAAAAAAAAACAAGCTTAATTTCTTTATTTAGGTTGTCCACAGGAGAAATCAAAATGAAATGTGCTGGTCAATTATTCTTTAATTAACTGCTAGTTTCTAATTGGTCAATCATGTGGCAGCAGTACAATGCATAAAATCACACAGATACACATCAAAAGATTCAGGTCATATTCATATCAAACATTAGAATGGGGACAAAACCTGCTCTCTTTTATTTTGATTGTGGCATGGGGCTGCAGGTTCCAAAATGGCTGATTTGAGTGTAGTGGTGCGAAAAACAAAAAATCTGAATGCTGAGATGCTTTTCTGATTACAGTGTAACAAGGAGTGTTCATTTAAGTTACTATAGACTTCCTAGCAGCTTGAACCAACTTGACTATTTTCTTCTGACCCACAGAATTGTCAGTGTACGTATATTCTATAGTCTCAGTCTATATTTTCTGTTTTATGCCAGAGACTGTTATGTCTCTGCTGTTTTTAAAATACCCAAAGCACCCCATGATGTACCAATAACAATGCCACAAAATCAAGGTCACACAGATCACACATTTCTTTGTCCTCATTCTGATGTTTGATGTGAACAATAGCTGAAGCTCTAGACTTGTATCTTCATGTTTTTATGAATGGTGCTGCTACCACATGATTGGCTGATTAGATTACTGCATGATTGTTCAAGTGTTACTATTAAAGTGGACACTGATCGCACATAAACACATGCTAGAAAAGGAAAAGAACTTCTCAAACCAAATGTGAACTATTTACTCAGAGTAAGTAGGACAGTGCCATCCTTAAAATAATGCTGTTGACCCAGGACAGAACCAAGCGGGAAAAAAAAAAAATAGGCCTGGGATTCTTTTAAAAATCAGATGTATCCACATAATTCCTGGTTAGACAAATAGATATGGCAAAAAAACTACATTTAAGGAGGAACTGCATGAACCATACTTTTCACACTCACCTCATTATTTGCGCTCTCTATGAATGAACCTCCAAATAGAGCAGCCATCCAATCACAACTGGAGATTAACAAAGGCTTATGGGCGTTGATGGTGCCATCATCCAACCTAAACACCACATCTTCCAGAATGGCAAAATGAAAACATGAGGAAAAGCTCTTGCAAAATCATTGATTAAATATAGTATATATTATATAGACACCACCGCTCAAACGTTTGGGAACACTTAGAAATTTTATTGTTTTCTAACAAGCCTGGCAGACTATCTGTCAGTTTATCAAAATAATCTGATGAGATTTCACCCCATGCTTCCTGGATCATCTCCCTCAAAATGGATTGGCTTGATGGAGTCTTGCTCCGAACCATATGATCAAGCTGATTCCATAACAGCCTAATAGGGATCAGATCCGGAGACCACTCCATTACAGTCAGAATTTAATTGTTTGTAAAATGGATAAAATTGTTTGTGAATTGCATGAAAATTTGTTTTTCTTTGGAAAACAAAGAAATTTGCAAGTGATCCCAAACTTTTGTGCTGTATGTATATATAGTTACTTAATAGGCAAGAGGTTCCAGGACAGATAGTAATATTTCTAATCATTTGTCTTTTCACCTGTGAAGCTGCTCTTGGCAAGACACTCCTTAATTCTGTTGGCTTTTCTCACATGAAAGGCTTTTGTGATTTCCTTATTCATGAAGCCTTCCTTGTTCATGATGTTCTCCACCATCATTCTGAGGTCAAAAACTTCTAGGATCTCAGCAATCTGAGCGATCTTCATCAGGTCCATCTCCCTTTCGTTCAGTTCTCCTGTGTACAAGAATCGCAGCACTGCACGGAAGGGACCCAGCTGGAAGGAGTTGTCTATTTTCACCACAGTCATAACAGCTGCTGTTCCTGTTCCCGGGATAACTACGGTTTCTTTGTGGATGCTTTGGAAGGCCTTGCACCAAAGTGCCAAAGACAGCTGGTTGTGGTGGTGCTTGGCATTAATGTTCTTTACCTTAAGAGTCCCGTCACTCTTGGAAGCCCGTAGGGAACTAGGTGAGAGGTTAGGCAGCACAGCCATGGCTTCATCTGTGTCCAGGCTGAGGGTTCGCATCAGGTGTTCCCGTTTGTTATACTGGGTCGCAACCATGCACTGGAACTCTTCGGAGAGGTCCATCTGGAAGAGGTCATAGAACTTGGAGGATGAGGTAGATAGGTAGATCTTGTGGGCAAATACATTGAAGTGTTCCTGAACAATGAACATGACATCAGCACAGAAGGGGTTCTCCAGCAATTTCCTGGGACCCTCCAGGTTGTTGCGAGGACAGTCTGGGATCTTGATTAGTGGTGGAGGCGCTTTTGGTGGGAGGAATGGCGCTTGCAAAAGGGGCTTCTGAACCCTGCGTAGATGTGACTTCCAGAACTGAAGGTGGCGCCTGGAGATGAGAGCTGCTCGGATAGCGTTGTCAAAGATGTCTTTAATGCCAAATTGATCAAAGACACTTGTCTCATAGTATGGAATACCCAATTCCTTGGCTACTTCCCGTCCTCTTTCTGGGGGCAAAATATCTCCTGGTTTTATAGGTCTGTTTTGAGACATGAGATACTTTAATGATGCATTGACATTAGGTAGGTAAAACACATCTTGCCATTTCATGATATTACATTAAAAACACATCTAACATTAAATATAAGGAATAGAAATTATACTGGAAAAGAAACTTGAATTGCAGTAAAAATCTGAAAAATGATGATTTAAGTAAATACCTTGCTAATGGCCGCCTAGCCCGGTTGACAGCGTCCAAGTCTGCATAACGTAGGTCAAGTTGACATCCGACCAGAATAACTGGAGTACGTGGGCAGAAGTGTTTGATCTCCAGGTACCACATGGTCTTCACATGATAGAGGGAGTTGGGGTTGGCAATGGAAAAGCAGAGAACCACCACATCAGACCTTGGGGTGTGGGAAAAAAAAAAAAGAACAGGTAGCTCTAGCAACAGCTCAGCCACCAAACATAGTCATACTAACAAAAAGCAAAACATCACTTGACACAGCATGCGAACAGAATGTGCAGCGAAGTATGCTGTACATGACAGGAGCCAAGCAGCATCCGTAGCAACACCATTGTCCGGCAGTGTTTGGTTGGCATGCAGAGGAGGGATCTGCCTGCAGGCTCGATACAGGCTTGACAATGACCTTCTGGCAGGATGTGAAAAGATTGCCTTTGGTTGACACCCACGTCCTTGAAGACGTCTGTCTTATGCAGCAATGAACAACTTCGGCAATGCTTTTGGCGGGCCGCCTCATTGGGGACCCATTCAAAGATGGGAAACTAAATGACAAACGGAAAAAAGAAAACCTAGGAGGAGGACATGCAGACATACTGACACGTGGCTGGCATACCTTCTCAGAGTGAGGTTAGTACACTGTCTATGCTGACAGGAGGAACACCGGCAACCACACAAGAACAGTGAACAATGTATTGATCACCAGTTCGTCATCGGCCACCAAAGGAATTGCGCAGCACTCGCTGATAGGGCAAGACGATGGACGCAGCTACCGCACCACACAGTCAAACTGGAAATGTAGAAAGTTATTAAGAAGCGAGTGGACTTGGAGACTTACAGTGTCTTGAATATGATCAGACTCGCATTAAGGTCCTAAGTGCCCTATGAACAAAAATATTAGCCCTTACAAAATAGATACTGTAAAAGTATTTCAATTTTTCTCATTTGTACCAAAACTTTGCTGTTTGACAAATCTATAGCTCTTTAAAAAAAAAATATAGTACCATGGAACAGATTTCTTGAAGTAAGAAACTTCATCTAAGCCTGTTTTGTCTCTTTTTATACAATACCTTGCTAAACCTTAGTATACGTTAGACAGGAAGTAATTGGGAATGAGCTCTATACATGGATGTGCTTGATGCATAGGATATTCCATATAGCAGATATAACAGCTGCTGATCTCAAACCTTTCCAGGAAGTCAAAGGCCTACAGGCATCAAGGCCTGTCTGGCCAAAGACGAGCTGATAACATTTCTTGGCCAGAATCAATGCGCTGCTCCAGAACAATTTGGGATATGAGAAGTGAGTAGAACAAGGGTCAGAGACCACTCAAGCACATATCAGCTTGATTAGGTCAATACATATATCTGGTGATGCTAACCTGCAAATCAGTCCAAACACTGACTAAAGTCAATTTACAAAGAGCGACGCCTTCTTTAGTCAAACTATATTACAAATTAATTAATTAATTAATTAATTTTAAAAAGGTTAATTTTTGCAATAAATACAATTATTAGCACACAGTTTTCTAAATATTATAAATTAATGTACTGATCAGCAATAACTTAAAAAAACTCTAACATTCAAACTACCTAGATTTTAGGTTCTTCTTATGTTGCTGGGGTAGCTCTGTCCCCTCGGGGCATGATTCCAAAAGACCTTTGGTATGTGCTGTGGTGTCTGCTAGGAACGTTACACAATGACAGCGTGGGCCCCTCTGTGGATCAGACCTAGTTGTGTTGCACATTCCATGGATGGTCAGTCAGACTAGAATCTGGGGAATTCATCAACCTTAACCTCTTCGCCTGCTAAGAACGGAATGCATCGGGTTGTGCCGCACAAGGTGCTCTGATATTTTTCTGTCATGGCCAGTTTTAAGTTTTTGGAGGTTTGTGCTGCATTGGCCTTCCTGTATCGGATCGGGCTGGGCAGGCTGGCTGCTTATTATGGTATTGCAGGAGGCTGGAAGCCTATTCTAGGAGACCTGGGGCACAAAGTGGGGGACACCCTGGACAAAGTGCAAATCTATTGCAGGGCACAAGCACACACACTCACACACTAGGAGTAATTTTAAAACTCAAGTTTGCCTTATATGCATGTCTTTAAACTGTGGGAGGAAACGGGAGTACCTGGAGGAAACCAACTAACCACAAAAGAACATGCAAACTTCGTGCAATCAGATGCAAACCCTAGCCACCATGCTGCTAATTGATAAAAAATTAATTAAATTTACCTGGCAGTGGTGTTAATGTTATGGCTGATCAGTATAAACAGATAGTAGTTTTGAAAGTGTTGGCCATTCCCATATAAGGGAATACATTTGCCATGACCCAGATTCGTACCTATAGAAATGATTAGATTTTTTTTAAAATAATGAACTATTCTAGATCATTGGTTTTCAGCACAGTTTCTCATTACTCATTCATAATTCTACTCCAAAAACAAAACAAAACAGGGAATCCATCTCTGTTTACTTCTCGCAGGTAGAGGCATGAGGCATTTAGAGGCAAGTGATCCCTAACTAAACAATTCCCCCTGTGTTAGCATCCAGAAATATGGTAATATATCTTTCTATTATTTATAATTCATTCATAATTATATATACTATATAAAAAATAAGGAGAAGCAATGACCCAGTAGAAACATGAAGAATAATTACTGTCTAGGCCGGTTGACAGTCTCCAAGTCTGCAAAATAACAGCCGTACTAATTACAAGTGTTTGCGTTCCAGGCACAACATGGTCGAGGAAGTTGGGGTTTGCAGCTCTAGCAACTGCTCAGCCATAAAAAATAGTCTTACTAGATACAGCACAGAAAAATGATCAACTAAATCCATGGCAACTCCATTATGTCAGCATCTAAATGCTGTATCCTCACGCATCTTCATACGATGGATCCAAATTCTAGTTTCCCATACAATCAGATAAACAAGGATAAAGGAGGTTGAGGTCCAGTGGTCACCCAGAGACTGCTCTCCTATATTCATGCATCCAGGTCCGACATCATGGTTTACAGCTTCAGCAGTATTGTTTTATTTTTAGGATACAGTAAAGAACGGAGAGGAGATATAATGCCACATTACAGGAAATGTAACTCTATTGGGAGGACAACTAGCCCAAGGACAGAGAGCGCGGCACTGTGTGGCCAGACCGCTGCCTTCATGTGCATGCTTAGGTGTGAATTTGCTGACAATGCACAAAATCAAGGAGAACACGTTCTCTAATTTGGTCTCAGGGAACAGACATGGACTTCAAGCAGCGTGACTGCTGTTGTCCTGTTTTCGTACGAGCCTGCTTTGCGACTGTCAAAAGCAAGAACTGCTAAAAGACTCTCCAGTCGGCACGCTCTCTATCCGTCAGGCGCCATCTGCCACATGCTGGCAGAGAATACAAAAGCTTTGCTGGAACGTATGAGAAGAACTCGCATCCCTGAAACAGGATAAGTATTGTATACAGTTTTGTAATTAACATCATTTTGTCCTAATAGAAAGAAACTAATATGATGCATTGGATTCCATATTCATATGCCATCTATGAAGCTTAGATCTTAACAATTTTTATTCATATTTGTTTATACAAGGCCTTTTGAATGGTTGCCAAATAAGTAGATTATTTAAAGTAAGCAGTTAAACAGTATCCAGCTTAACTTTACTTGAAGTATAAGTGGGGTCAATAAGAGGATGCATCAGTGAGCATTACCGCACAGGTAATGCAGATTCAGTAATAAGGTGATTGGTTTGAAAATGCAAAACCATAAATGACACAAGAACAGTGGAGGTGATGAAAAAAAGAAACCATAGAGCCATATGAGTTAACTTAAAGCTCTATAAATGGTTGTGATAGATGCATGAGCCATGATTCAAATCCATATCTCTTTACATGACAAGATTCAGATTTCTGATATTTGTATAAACATCAAAGATGGATGCTGCTACAATTTAACCGAAGCTCTATACAGTATATTTACGGAAAGAAAAGATCGATAATTTGCGGCTATGTTTCCAGAGTAAATCTGATTCATCTTCTGCTTTCGTCTGTTCTTTTTTTAGTACCCTGCGGATACAGTTACAGTACATCTTGGTAAATTGAGCTTGCCTTACCTGCCGTAGGCAAAGCGCCTGTCCTTGTGGTGGTCTCCGAAGGTGTCCCACAGCCTGAGGGACACGCTGACGTCATCCACCACATCTCTGGAACGCTCTAATACCTGCACGCAAACATGTGCATCATCACAGCCTGATTTCATCCAGGTGTCAGAAAATCACTTCATCGAGGTCTTAAAGTCAAGGTCTTTAATCCTGCTTTACGTTTGGTCTTACAATCACGTGCGTTGGAAAAACAGATTTACCTCTTGACAGACTCGGTACTGATCGATAGCCCAGACTGTAGGGACATGTGTGGCCAGCAGCTGGTATTGGGTCAAAGTGGCGTTACAGGCTCGGGCACAAATAAGGCGAGTCTTTCCTACGGCATTGTCTCCCACAACGACACACTTTATTGTTTCTACGTTGGGTCTTTCGTAGTCCATTCTCCACCCCCGTTTCCTATAAGTGGAAAGGAACTGATATTCAGGATTTGAGAAGGTTATGTGTTATGGCACGGGGAACAAATAGTGTATCTAACTGATCAGGTTTCTGTATAGATGAGCCACAAAGATCACTGACCTTGGCTCAGAGGCAGTGAAAATGTAATACAGGACTTTATGTTTTCACATACCCAAAATAGTCGCCCTGTATCTTGTTCCTGCTGAGCCGGACAATCCAAAATGTCCCCTTTTAGTCTTTCTGGAGTGCAAGGGTATTAACATTGAAAATCTGCCAAACTATGAGGTTCATACAGAATAAATTTTAAATGAGGATTTTTTCCCCCCAAATCCTATCACTGACAACCACTCCTGACTGGAGTTTATAAAACAGTATATTAAATTACACAGCCAACTGAGTGTTAAATATGTAATCATTAGAACAACTAATTTTCCTTCCAGGTCTTTAAGTATATTACACATACTAGTTATGCATTAAGATTTCCATAAGAATAAATAGAGTAAGTCTCTGTGCTGTGCTTGTCTAATCAAATAAGGTAGATCATCATATAGCAACATTATAACTTGTATAAAAGGTGAATCAACATAACCTTATTATGAGATTATCATTTTCCAGTTATTAATCATGGCATCACTGTAAACAAGCCAGATTTTTTTTATCTGATTATACAGCATGACACAGCATTATTGATGCTAATCACTTTAGTCATTACACAAAGCAGAGTAAAGTGCATTATGGGTATTATGCTGAAGATAAGATACTGTTGCTTGGACACTTAACTATTGGTGTGTGTGTGTGTGTGTGTGTGTGTGTACACTATATTTTTAATACTGCCAAACAGTTCCTCAGTTGGTTCTAGGCCCAAAGATTAGTTCCCCAGAGGGACAGATGATGAACTCTTAATTCTTAGACTGCATAATAAACACCCAGATGGTCAAAAAATGCTGGTGGAAATGCTATATTTTTTTCAATTCTTTTCTAAATTTTCATTACAACTTTGACAACAACTTGAGTGAAAAAGTAGAATTTCTGAATGATTTACATGAAATTCAGAGCTTCTTGCATGTTGTTTCTTCTCATTTTTGCTTAGCATTCTATCAGTGTCCTCTGAACACACGCTTCATGAGAAGAGATTAGGCAGAAGTATATCTCCGAGGGTAAATATTACAAATCTGCTTGCATAAAAATACTGCCGAATCTTGAATATTAAAACTTTCTGTTAAAAATAAATCCTTGATTTTCAACATGGTCTCAGTCTTTATATACAGATTGGACTTCAGAAATATCTGATCTCCTGGAATCTTCATGAATGCTGGTATCTAGAGTTTACAGCGTGAAAAAAAGAACAACAACAAAAATCCACTGAGCATCAACACTCACTCACCGTCTATACTGCTTTAATCTGTATTCAGGGTCATGGCTGAGCATCGACAACCATGCCATAATCAAAGTCATCAAGGTTTTTCTGAATTTTAACCAAAATTGTCCTTGTCCTGTATCTGTAAGATTGTTTTGCATTGTGTTGCATTGCATTGTTCCGATTAGAAAATCACATGAATGACCAGTCATACATGTAATCCTACCAAAGCGTCTAGTAAGTGTATATACAACTACTTCTGAGCTTTCCTTATAATATGGCCTTCCTAATCAATGCAAGGGTGAAATCTATTGACCAACACAAACAAACCTGCTGGCAATAATTACCACTGATGCTACAAAATCCCAGTGCTGTTTGGTCGCATGGCAATGTTTCCTCATGTTTAATAGCCATGCTTGAAATGAAGGCATCTATACCTATATAAATGCTATGCGTCTACTGTATATGCAGCATAAAATTTACTAGGAACAATACAGTGGTCGCCAATAGCATTGAGATAAAAGTAAAAATTCATTGTTTTAATGACATTCCCAAAGTTTTAAAATAATGACAATCAAAAATAAGAATAATTTGTTAGTTAATGCAATGAAATTAACATACAACAATCAATATTGAGTATAACGTCCTTTGTTCTTCAAAATCTGACAGGGCATAGAGTCAAAAAGACGTCTACAGTAGTCTTCTGTCACTCGCTCAATCCATGCCTGCTTGATTGCTGAGCCCTAAAGATCATGTACAGAAGACGGTTTCTTGACTGCTACTGCCTTCTTCACCATTGTCCAACAGTTTTCTATTGGGTTTTGTTTTGCAGATGGCCCAGGCCATGGCTCCAGAAGCTGAATACCATCATCATATATATACACAGGGAGAACCATAATACAAACTGTATGTTGTCTTAATACTTTTGGCAACTAAAAAAAGTAATTACAGGTCATTCATGCATACAGTGCGATTAGACCTAAAAGTAGACAAAAAATAAATAAATAAATAAATAAATAAATAAAATACTCTAATACCCATTTAGAAATGTGCTTGTGTGCATGAGGTAGCTCTTGCTGATGCTTCTGTATGTATAACAGTACATTTACATTAGGGCATTTGCCAGACCGACTTACATTTTATCTCATTTTATATCTGTGCAGCTGAGGGTTAAGAAGCTTGTTCAAGGGCCCAAAAGTGGCAACTTGGTGGTGCTGGTTTTTTAACCTGGGACCTTCTGATCAGTAGCCCAATACCTTAACCACTGAGCTACCCCTGCCTCACGTAAGGTACAGTATATATGTAATCTTTCAATTAGCAATATACAGATTATAGATGAACATTAAACATGCATAAAGAATTAAACAAAAATCATGAAAAATGACAGTTGTTTATTTCTGCACAACTGAAACACAATCACACCAGGTAAGGTACTAGTGCAAACAAAGAACAGGTAAGTGCACAGGTAAGTGCAAATGCTGGATGGCTTATAGACACATCGACAAGCACACGCACGCACAAACACACACGCGCACCTACCGTGTCTTTGGGTTTGTGCGGTTTTGTTGTTGCTGGACTTGAAGAAGTGCACTAAGGCGACCCGCGCCTCTCTCCTTTACCTCCCCTGCAAAATGAGCTCACCGAGCGCTAGCTGTGCAGCTGAAGCCCGATCATTTCCCGGGTGCATTAGCTGACACCAGCCCCAATTAAAATAAAAACCTGTCCTGTGCGCTCGAGCGTGAATGATGCACGGTGTCTCGCGCTTTGCTGGTTCGGCTGCAGCCTTCACGCGCTCCGGCTCTCCATTCAGACAGAATCAGCCGCAGCCCCGGTCCCGCCCTCCCACCGTGACGTCATCGAGCCGCGTGCTATTAATAGCGGGCGTTACGGTTTCATTCAGGAAAAAAAAACAAAAACAAACAGCGCCTGTGCTTCATTCAGGCAGAGTGGAAGGGGCTGGCTCATGACTGTGTTGTTCAATCCTTAGTGTAGACACCTAGGTGCGTTAAAACAATAGGTTGGACTGCATCACCTCATGGTTACCATGGTTATCAGAATGTATTACCATTGTACATCATGGTATCTATGGCCAGTTTATGTTACCTAACTACCTAAAAAAGTTTCAAATTAGCAGAAGAAATACAATCGAAATCGAATGACTGAACGATCACTTATACACTTGCATAAAACAATTCACAGAAGAAAGCAGGACTACTAATCAGACTACCAAGTTATCACTGGTGGGCCCTTGAGCAAGGCCCAACAGTTGCAACTGCTTATCCCTGCCACAGATCCAGTCTCTTTCGTCGTACTAACTTCCCCTTAGACGTCTTCAAACCTGTCAGTAAAATTCACTATTGATGGTCTGGCCCCTGGGAACGAATTCTCGTTGCACAATTCTGCGAATGTCGAAAAAGAAGATAAGCCTGCACTTGCCTCGCCTTTTTCGGTCGTGGAGATGATGGGCCCTTCAACTCTGAATAGCTGTTTCCTCATCTCATGGTCGTTCCCTGCTACTAAGTTTTGTCACACAATGATCCTCGACATGAAGGACGGGTCATCTACTGTATGACACGCCGACGAAGTTCTTGGCAGACGATGTTCTTTCTGCTCCTGGGTCAGCAGCCTGAGGGACAAACTTGCAGCAACTTGGCGCATGTTCAAATCACACGTGAGGATTGCCTGGACTGTTCCGTATGACACATTGACAATGGCAGAAATGTTGTGAATTGTTCTCCGAGCATCATCGTGCACAAGTTCCTGAATGGTTTCAAAATTTTTAGGGGTTGAGCTTGTAGAAGGTCTTCCAGACATCTCGTCCTCTTTCGGTGATGGTTTTCCACTCTTGAAGTCCATGTGCAACTCAGAACACCTCAAACAACTCATTGCCGCATCGCCATACTGTAAACTTGCAGATTCATTTTAAACATCTCTGCGGCAGAGATGTCTTTTCGCAGAATTTCACATTCACTCTTTGTTCTAACTTACTATCTGAAATGTGGCAATGCACTTGGTCAGAATAGCAAAAAGACATTGTCCTGTGTACATCAGGAGCTGTGCAACTGGTCCAGAATAGCACCAGTTGCACAGCTCCTGATGTACACAGGACGATGTCTTTTGGCACACGGCCGTATAGAGGGCAGTGCTCACCATGACTGGGCTTGTAGCCTTGTGCCGCCATCTGTTGGTGTGTTACAAAACTAGTCTTGAAACTTTTTGATATCAAAAAGTATATGTCTCGATACATTTGTATATTTTTTTATACCAATGGTAATGTTTCTTTTAGATTTGGAACACCAGCCTGCCAAATTAACATTTTAGTCTAAACAAAGTAGGCAAATCCACTAAGAGGCTAGGACTATATTTTTCCTGGATGAGGTGCATTGCTGACATCTGCTAACAAAAAAAGGAAATACACGTTATCATATGTAGTCTCACTATTTTTTTATTTACAAACTCTAGGTAATAAAGGTGGTTTCCTACAGTATAACATGGCCTACCTACTGTGGTAGCACAAAGTAAAGTTAGAAAATGTATCAAATAAATCTTTAAACAAAAAGAAAAATTTTTTGCACATGATCCCAAATTTTTAAGTGGTAGTGTATGTGTATATATATATATATATATATATATATATTGTGTGTGCATTTTCCACTTCACAGATTTGTAATTGTCTGCAACAGACTCAATTCAGAGCATGTACAATGTACTAGTACGGTTCTCAGGACACAATTACTTGTCACGTCCCCTGTCTGCTGCAGCTTTGGTCAAAAACACAGCACTTTTAACATCAGTATTGTACATGCTCAGAATGTAAACATAATACATTTCTTTTCCTTGTTCCTTGTTCCTTTCTTTCTCACTGGAATGAAAATTAACATCTTTGTGTACTTTTACATGGGAAAGGGAATAAAGCCTACCTGTAGTAATTATCAAGAATAATAATTGGAGCTTGAGGGCTAGTCTTATACCTTTAATTAGCTTTTCGAGTATCTGTTTCAGGTAAGAAGGTGAGAAAGAAAGGTACAGCACAGTTTAGTATAACTGTTATGTGATAGTTTTAGGAGTGAATGCTCTTTAGTGTGGTGTTTAATTTTTAGGATTTATGCCAATAAGGGGGACATATAAATATTATAACTCCTTAAAAAAAATTGACAGCTACACCATTTGAAGAGGTCAGGACTATACAGGAGATGTGTCAGTAACTCCCAGCTGAGTTTCTTTAATGTGCAAGTAGTGCTTGTGAATATTTGTTTGTACACTTCCCACAGACAGCTGTGTCTCTTTCACAAGTTAGTAACGAGTTATCTGTTGTTTTTCAAGGATCAGGTGTTACACTTGCAGAAGGTTCACTGGAATGACTGAAGTGGGCTGGGATCACAATTCACGGACGTACAACCTTCTTTAAAAAGTTTGCACCATTCAAATTTTTTACTACAGCTAAGAGTCTTAACACTGTACTGTACTGTACTCTCCCCACCAAGGCGAACATGCAAACTCCATGCACTCAGAGGTGGGAATCTAACCTGGTTGGGAATCGACCACTGACCCTGGAGGTGCAATGAGACAGTGCTAACCACTAAGCCTACATGTAGTAGCAAAGCCATTAGTCTAAAAATCACTGTTAACAGTGTAAACTTTGAAAGAAAAAGGGATTGGAATTTTAAGAAATAAATTGTTTATGTTTTTGATTAAAATATTGCTAAATGAAGAATGTCTAACCTTTTACTTTTGTAAAGACAATTTTAAATAAGTGTACAGTATATTCCAGGTAAGACAAATTTGGTCTACATGTTTGATTTCAGACTGAGGCAGACATTTGTTCACCAAAATCATAGAATTATTAGAGTAATCAGTTCAGTTCAGCTGTTGTCTTGCATTTACTGAAATTACGGTACAGAGTTAGCATCTACGTTGCTGAAAGTAACATAGAATTACAACAGGTGTTAGAAGAGATATCAGTGATGAATGTAGCTTTAAAATAGCTAAAAAACTTGCCATGTGACTCCTTGCGCAGTTACTATTATCTACATTTCTCTGAAGAATAGATATAATGTGACTGAGCTTATTTTGTACAGGAAGTTACATCATAGATTTTTTATTTTTTATTTTTTATTTTTTACAATATCTAGCCTAATACTCCATGAAGTTTTTATACTTCATGGAGTATAAAGCAAAACTGAACATAACCAAACAAAGATGCATGTTTAAAGGATAAGCTTGATTACATTTTAAGTCAAACAATCTGTTCAAAGTTTCTGAACAAAGAAATGAGTTCCTAAACCTTCCCATATTAAAATCATCTAAATAAATCAACTCAGACACAAGGATTTGTGGCAAATCTGTGTTTGCAGTTAACTGGGATTCTCAATGTTTTGAACAGTGTGCCTGGAAATATGAAAGAAGTCAAGTCTGTGCAGCTGGTAAACCACTTCAAAGCCTTTTTAATGCCCGGAAGCCATGCGAACTCTATGAATCATAAATGAAATACGTAGTATAGTCATATTTATAACTTCAATCCAATCTCTTTGTTTTTCTCAGGCCAAACCAGAGCTGTGTAGAGTGGTTGTAGTCTCTAAACAGGATTACTGAGCCACTTGACCTGCCAGGCATAAATCTCAGTCTGTCTTCCTGGGTATGAGAGTGTGGAGGTTGGACGTGAAAAATGTGACAGTTATGTATGCATTGTTTCTCTAGCTCAGTAGATGGAAACTATCTGTGTTGTTTTTTTAGACTTGCTATAACAATTGCATCACAATTGTATTACAAATGCACCCTATTCAAATCTAAAACCATAGTATTTGAGTAAAAGAAATTAGGAAAAGTTCCTGCTCAGATGTGAACCAAGTGCAGTCAATGCAAGATGTTTTTACTTGTTACATTTTAAAAGGTTTGATTGGATTCAAGCAAATGTGTTTGGGGTTTGTTCAGGTTCTCTGATTTCATCCTACATTCTAAAAGTATAAGAAGTTGCATCAATGACTCTCAATTGCCCTTTGGTGTTAGTGAGTGTGGCCTCATTCCCGGTGTTCCTGGGATTGGCACTAGATTTAATGCATCCTGGTTCAAGATAAAGAAGCTCTTGAAAATGAATAAACAAATCAGAGTTCACCTTCAGCTGCATGCATGTGTTACTTGACAGATACAGTAGGTCCTTCTCCTTTCTTTCTTGAGTGTTGATTCAGAAGCCTTTTAAGATAACTAGGTCTGGGGATGTTAGGAGTCCTGCTAAGCCTTTAAAGCTCTTGATGGGCTGACAGGCCTAGCGGGTGAGTGTGCTAATCACTAATTAGCCTTTGACATAATTACTGTTGGATGTTCAAATCTAGTTTGCACAGCACACAGTAAAGCCAATACACACATCGCTTTCATGCTGCATTCATACATATTCACTACTACGGTAAAATGATTGCACTTTGGAGCATGGAAAAAAGGATTTTAATTATAATAAATAATTCCAAGTTCTACACAAATACTGCTCAAGGAACCAAGTACATAAGCCTGGCACCAAGATGGTGGGTTACATTACCGCAAACCTGTCTGTATCCAAGACTCAATAGTAAGCATTACCTAACCATCCATCATGCACAAAGTCAAGCAGATGCAGTCTGTCTGTATTGCTGACCTCTGGTTAATGCAGTTTAGAAGATGCATCATGACTAATTTGTTTCAAGACTCATAGCGTGCTGATTAGACCATGTTCCTATGCTAAGAACACTCCCCTTCTCCTACACTGCTTCACTTCCTCCACCTTTTACAAAGCATTCACAATATAAACACAACGTTTTCAGGTATTTCATTATGTATTATAATTCAGACAGATAATTTGGAAACATGATGTCTCAGTGGCTTCAAATCCCATCTCCAGACTTTGCATGTTCTCCTTGTGCTTAGTGGGTTTCCTCCAGGTTTCCTCCTGCAGTCCAAAGACATGCAGTGTAGACCAATTGGCTTTTCCAAATTGCCTGTAGTGTTAATATCCAAGTGTGTTAGGGTGTGTGTTCGCTCTTTGCACAATGATGTGCTCCTCATGATAGGCTCAAGGTCCCCATGTGAGGAAGTGAGGCAGAATGCAATCTAAACAATATTGCTATGTAACAAATGTAACAGAGGAGCAGAGAACTTTCTTGCATTTGACCAGAAAAAAAAATATATAAAGAGAAACAAGAGCCAAATACTTACTAAGTTATAGTTAAACAAATGAGGATCAGAGATCTTTGACTGACCTAAAAATTAGCAGCATGGCAAAAAAGGAAAAAACATATAGGCCTACAGACATAATAAAAACGTTCAGGACTTTAATAAAGCAGCTACAATGAGGAGAAATTTAAATTGGCATGGTATATTGATTGAGACAAGATTGTATTTTAAAACAAAGAAAATTTAATTTCATTACAGGTCTCAGGCTTTAAAAGTATCCTACAGTATCTAACAATATGGTGACATCAAACTCAGCTTGTGTGTCACTTTAACAGCTCAATAATAGCTCAGTCAAGGGCGTGACATGATAACGGATGTCATGTCCAGATCAGGCACGATAGCATCTTTACTCCAATCAACACAAACACCTAAAGTGCTGAATCTGAGGAGTAAACAGATGGAAAACAGTCCGAATGGCCGTGTTGCATAATCGTGATGTGCTAATGGGAATGTTTGAAGGATAAAGGTATAATATCCAAGGCTGTGCACTAATTGCTGTTGCGGGTTGTTCATGATCGCATGTCATGAAAGGCTTTTGACAGCATGATGCAGGAAGCGTTGAGTTCCGTATAAGGCACTTATTGTGTTTGAGTAAGCTCATATGTCAGGCTTATACAAATGTTTTAAACCATGATTAAAGTCTACTCTATTTCAGTATTATAATTTAAATGTTAATTATTAATGCATCAAGACACTTGTCATGCTGAATGCTAACATTATAATATTCAATCAATCGCATGCTCTTAATCATTCACTTCATAACATGACCCTTTAGTTAAAAGAACCACAATTTATCCCACCTAACCACAAAGCGTCTGCTGGAACAAAAATGAAGCTTTAATGAGGTATAGGTCAGACTTAAACATTTCAGTTGTCATTATCGACCCACCTTGAATAACCTACTAGTTATAAATAGGATGGATTCCTTTCCACTGGTTATGATGGATGATGCTGACAGATTTTATTATTTCATGGCCTGCACCAAGGCTTCAGCATGAAATAAATGAATAGTGAGATTAAATAATTAAATACGAGGGTAATTTAACATCTTAATTTAAATTTATTCTTTAAAATAAGTATTTGATGTTGTAATGATCTATGATTTATTTGATATCAGCACTCAACTTTTCATACAACAGGGTAGAATGAATAATGTATATACTGTATTTAAAAAAAAGCTTTAGTTACTTATACAACAATGCCGCCCTCTAGTGGCTATCACGGGGTCGGGCTGGTTTGATGATTTTTTTTATTTCCACATGGCATAAAACACAACAGTAAACTAATTTGCCCTATTAATGTTTTACTCAAATAACATACAACAAAAAATTCATCTGCCTCACATTTATGTACTTATTTTTTGTACAATATTTAACTTACTTTCATGCTGGTTGAAGGAGTAAGAAACAGGTCTACGTTTATATTTATAGCATTTGGCAGACGTCCACATCCAGAGTGACTAACATTTTTATTTCATTATGCATCTGAGCCATTGAGGTTTAAGGGCCTTGCTCAAAGGCCCAGCAGTGAACTTTGAACCTGGGACCATCCAGTCAGTAGTCCAATGCATTAACCACTAAGCTACCCCATACATATACATATACAAATTTTATATATATATATATATATACAT
>JAQMYG010000006.1:7104892-7118204 GCA_030014215.1 Clariallabes teugelsi | reverse complement strand
GGAAGGTTAAGTTTAAAATAAAAATGTTTAAATATAATATATTCTTCTCCTGATCCTTATTTTAAATGGGTCATAAAAAATATAAATAATTATCGATATCGACCAATATGAAACACTGATATCGTGATACAGTTTTCAGCCATATCGCCCAGCCCTAGTACCAATATGACACCCAGGCTTGATACCTGGTGAACTTTGATCCAATCCTATTAAAAAAGACTTGAACAGTTGGATTCGAGAATACTCTTGGAACTAATGCTTCAGTTGAAATACCTCTCGGATAAAGCCGTTTTAAAATCACAAAGTGCCTCCCCCTCCGAATGCACCGTTTCAGTGTCTACAGCTGTGTCACAATTTTGGGACTGCATTCTTTAAAGGAAGCAGTCTAGGTGGTCTTTGTAGAATTGTGGCCTTTCCTGACTGCATAGACTTCGAAGGCCGAACTGAGATGGCCGAACTGAAATGTAATGGTCTGATCTACAAAGGATTTCCTTTTTGCGTCACCAACTCGCAAAGGACCAACTCGCATATCTTGGCACATGTTGTGCCTCAAAGAATCCAATAAGTAGTTGGATCCTTTGTTGGGGAAAGATTGCTACATTTGAAGGAGCCTTTGAAATGGGACCGAGAATTGCAAAACAATAACAAAACTGAGAACAAAATGACAACAATGAAATCAAAATTCAAAATAAAAAAATAGCAAATCAAAAAACAATAATAAATCTGGTAACAAAATTACAAAACCCGAAAACAAAATAACAACAACAAATCAGAATTTTTTTTTTATACGGAACTACACCTACTTTTTCCGTTTTGTTGATTCTTACCGCTGATTGGATGAGACATCTGTCGCTCAAGATATACAGGAAGTACTGCAGCTGTTTATATGCACGGACGTTTATATGCCATGAGGCTGCAGTACTTCCTGTATATCTTGAGCGACAGATGTCTCATCCAGTCAGCAGTAAGAATCAACAAAACGGAAAAAGGTAGGTGTAGTTCCGTATAAAATTTTTTTTTCGGATTTGTCGTTGTTATTTTGTTTTCGGGTTTTGTAATTTTGTGAGTGACAGATGTCTATCCAATCAGCAGTAAAAAATTCATTCGCAAACTATACCTACCTTTTTCGGTTTGTCTGAATTGTTATTGTGTTTTCTGGCTTGGTATTTTGTTATGGGATTCGTTATTTTGTTTATGATTTTGTTATTATTTTTTTCCCCGGATTTGTTACAGTATGTTGATTTCGGGTTTGTTATTTTGTTTTTGGGTTTTTTATTTTGTTTTTAGTTTTGTTATTTTGTTTTTGAGTTTTTCATTTTGTTTTTAGTTTTGTTATTTTGTTTTGCGCTTCTTGGGCGGTGACGACACTGTGACAGTCTTGAGACACAGCTAAAACGAGCTACAGCCAAGCCACACCCTGGCAGAGAACAGCACACTAAACTTGGCAGGGCTGAGCAATGAGTTAAGGGAGTGTATCTCCTTATATGAGGTCATAATAGGGGGAAAATTTTTACTGACTTATTTAAACTTTGGGAAATAAAAAAATGGAAAGGACAAAAAGTGATATGATATTTTTTTAATAATAACAATATAATACTTACCCTTTCTACATTAAATGTGAACAATTTTTAAAAAAATGGAAATCACGTTGTTAGTCATGTGTTTTTTTTTCCTCCTGGATTTTTAAGTGCTTTAGTTATCACTTATTTTAAAGCTGAGTGGTTTTCATTATCAGAGAAGAAACAGTAATGTAACATCTTTGAACTTATCAGGAGATATCTTATCTCAGAATTTGCATAACGTTCCATAAATTTTCCTTTTAACAGCAAGCATGTGACATTTGTTAATACATAAACGTTCTTATAATGTTCTTATAAAAGCAGAGCATGTTGTATTTTGTGTAATACATAGTATAAATTCATGTCATCATTTTTAAATGTTAAACATGAATAAAGTGAGAAAGGAGGGAATAACATAAGGCCGTGGAGGCGGGAAAGACAGCACCACCGTGTTCTCTTAAATTCCACGTAGTCAGTAAGAAGAACATGAAGAGAAGCATGAACTGTCTAAACCTCAGCCAAAAGAAGGCACATTAAAAGAAATGAGCTGTAATTTTCCTTATTAACCAGTGTTCAGTGTCTGAAATTACTTCATCTGGCATCGCACGCTGCACAACCTCCATCCCTTAGACACCTGTCCCTCCCACCGTCACCATCAGAAATCAGAATTTTTTTTTTGACATCCTCAGGCAGCATTATGTTTCCTTGTTGATTTAGAAAGATACCTTATACCTTTACAATTCTGTATATGATCATAGGGAATTCTACTAATGTAGCGTTTGCAATGTAGCGAGTGAAGTGCAGACTTTAACCCTGGGCAATAGAAAAATGGAAAGGACAAAAAGCATGGAATTGGCAACCAATGTAAAGTGCAGATTTTGATATTTTTGTCTTTACTGTACAGGATATGGTCCTATAGGACTGATAGATATAATTTTTTGTCACAGTTTTACTACCGTTATAGTTATCAGGTGCTAATGAAGAGTAACACTGAGGAGAAATTGCAGCGTAGACAACAGTCAAGTCCAGGTCTCAGGAGGTTAACCTTCTGATTCTGGTCTAAACCAGATCAGCATATCAAACTGATCCACAACACACTCATAACACACAGAGTGCCTTCATTACTGATATACTTGAGAATTTGCCTTGCACCTGAGATCTTTTCAAGACCGTGGGATTGCAGCAAGTGCTGTCACTGTCTTGGCTGATGTCCCAGATATGTGCACATACTTGGCAAATTACAAGAAACCAGAATAAACAAATCTGTGTCCCAGAGTCCAAAACAAGTCATTTCTTTCTCACTAACTCCTGCTTTCTTGGCATTTGGTTTAGAGCTAACGCATGCCACTTTCATTAGAGCGACACACCTACTGCATGTCTCAATTGGATCCTAAAGCACTTCTCTTGAGAATCCACCTTATCTTTTGATCTCATCCTGTTAAGACCTGTACTGGAAAAAGAAAGAGAAGTGTCATTGCTCAGCCCTGCTGAACAGAAAACCCCAGAACCACTGTTCCTCTTAACACATGCATATGGACGCCTTCAAATATTACACATGTACGTGATAAGAGCTGAACTCTTCCTCCAACCCTGTCACCCAGGAGTGGACATATCAGTAATAGGGGTGTCTGGGACAAGTAGATTTTAGGTTTGGATATCCTGAGTGGCACAACGGCGAGAAAAAAAGGCAGAGATTTATTTTGAAGCCTGATGACGACACAGTTACCTTCGTCTGGGAGTAAAAAGAGAGCAAAATTGGACTTTAAGTGGAAGGAATAGAATACGTACTTTGTCTCTCCTGCCAAGCAGACTGACATTAGCCACATTCAATGTCACTGACATTCAGAGGTGGTGTTATTTTGTGTTATTTGGTTTGCCCCACTGTGTGGTAGCTGTGATATAATATGGAAAGGTTCCACTGTAGTTGGGAATTTGCAACGCATATTCTTCAGTGACTTTCACAAAAACAAACATTTGCATACAGTATATACAGTATTGTGCAAATGTCTTGAGCCACCCCTCATTTCTTCCTATTTTGCTTCAGAAGAGCCAGACTTTCTTGTAGGTTTAATGTAGTCTTTATGTAGCAACTTTTTGGCTTTGAATCATTCAAGCATAAAAATATCAAAATTAAAGCATGAACCAGTGAGAAACATGTGCAGATGATGACAGATGATCAGGTTGGTGATTAATGTACTGGTGATGCTGAATGCTGAATGGTTGGAACAGACGAGAGGGGAAATGAGGTTGCTGCTGAGGTTGTTACATAAAACAACACATTTTTAAATTATATCATTTTTTAACTTTGCAGTCTGAAACATTTGTTCTCATTTCTTTAATTTAGTGTACATCATATAATTTTGTTTTAATATGAAGAAATTAGGGGTGACTCAAGACCTTTTTCATGGTACTATACAGTATGTTTAAATGTAACTTCATGTTGGTGCAACACACCTTAACTAGGCCTTCTGCTGAGATACAACTTTGTTAGTAGATAATGATCACAATAATAAATGATCAAATGAACTTGGGCAGCTTTTTTACTTTGCTTTGCCTAAAGATGCCGTCAAATCCAGTGAAATAACGCCAGGAGAATAATTTTCCCCACAACCCCAAACTCACTCTTCTTCCTTTGGCTTGTCCAGTTCCAAGCCATGGATTTTAAATGACCTCATTAGTGGTGGTTATCATTCCTGTCAGTTGGACTGATTCCTCCCCCATTGCCCAAGGAGAGATGTGATAAGAGATGGTGTAAGATGGAGGTGAGGTGTAAGTAGATGCCTCTGTTGAGGTGTTGTGTTTGGATTGGACTCAAGTCTTTGAGAGGTGAAGTGGTGCATTTGGTAGAGTTTTCCGAAAGTTTTCCTATGAAACTGTTAGTGAAGGTGAAATACCACAAAAGAAGGGTATACACATTACAAGAGAAAAGACTTTATGGACAAAATGTTAAGATGATGACGTTGAGAAAAACAACATCTACACAATATAGTGTTTTCTAGACTTTATTTTACTTGAATAAACCAAAATCTAAACTATATTTTGCTAAAATTAAGATGCCTAGTACAGTACTTAGTGATTAGCACTATATTGCCTTAGAATTATAAAAAAAATTATACTTCAGATTGGTCAGGATTAATAATCAGACTCACAATTGACGATCGATTTAAAGCCTTATTACAATAACAGATTGCAATCTTTTGTGGTATAAGTTTAATAAAGGACAATTATTGTGATGACATTACATTAACAATATATTGTATAGTGCTGGTTTGTATAGGATTGTGTCTTCAAGTTGGGATTCTGGGGATTGTCATACCTCCTCCATGATGGAGAACAGCATAAACCACATGCAATACACTTCCAGAAATCCCCCCTTTGTGCCTGCAGATTGCACAGAGCTTCAAATTGCCAGCAATTTATCATTCTTCTCCGGAACGGTGCATGCCGCTGAATGGCTGTATCCATGGAGATGGGGAGGAGAATCATGTCATCGGCGTGTGTGAATTGCCCGTAGGCTGTGGATATCCGTGCTCTGCCATCAGGGAGTTCAGATCCAACGAGCTTCAGATCAGATATAAGTGCGATGCATCATTTCATCAGCAGCTCAAGCACTTTATTTACACCATCCCATGAAATAAACAGATTCTATTATTGTACTGTCCTTCGGGATAGTGCGGAAATAGTTTCACTGTAGCTTGATGAAATGTCTACAAAAAAACATGTCTGTAAATCAGGGTTTTTTTTTTTTTTGTTGTTGTTTTTTAAGCCTGGGCATTTACGCTTACAAAATTTGGCAGATGACCTTATCCAGAGTAACAACACACAGAACAGATTTGAAGTCTCCATCAACAGCTTTCCTCATGCTAGTACAAAATAGGTCAGAGTCCCGTCCACACATACAGTATATGCACAGTTTTCAAAATGCGTAGGTTGATTTTTTTGGCCACATATCCAAAAAACAAAAACAAAAACCAAGCATTTTGGGTGACTGAATATGAAGCTTTTCATAAAACCTCTCCAAGCTGTGGAGATTTGTAAACTTAAAAAAGGTTTCCCTAGTTTTTGCAGAGACGGAAAAAAGATTATGCTGATGCCAACTACTATGCAAACCTGTGCATTCCCATTGTATTTTTGCAAGTTTTGCGTTATGGCTGCATACCAGACTATTAGCAATATTTTGTTCGCAATTTCATGTAACTATTTTTCAGTGTTATACCCATGGCTGGAGACCTTGAATATGATGCCCATTGTACTGTACACTTAGCACACTTTGTACCTTGTGCACAAAGCACGCTCCATGGTTTACCAAGATTGTAGCGAAAGAACTTGAATATCCTGCACAGAGCCCTAATCTCAAACCTACTAGACACATTTGTGATGAGTTGGAATGCCACCTTGTCTGATATTAGGACCTCACCAATACTTGTGTTGCTGAATGGAGAAATCTCCACACGCTCAGAATAATTTATTTTGGAAAACCTTACCAGAAGAATAGATATTGTTATAAAAGCAAAACAGGACCAAATTAGGAATGGAATATTTCAAAATAACATATTTACAACATTTAGAACAGAGCAACATACATTGATCTCATTGCACATACTACATAAGCAGTTCTGGGTTAAGGGTGTGGCTCAAGACCCCTAGCAGTAGAAACTTAGTGGTGGTGAGGTTTGAATATTGGACCTTCTGAGTAGCAGCTCAGCACCGTAATCACTGATCTACACTGATCTCTGATCAATGTTTCCGAATGGTTTTCAGACAGGCAGGGGAAGTTCAATACAGAAGACACATCTCTTATACAGTGTGTATCCTGAGGGGTGGTGGGTTAGTCTGAGTTAGAAGCTTGAAGTTGGAGATCCGGGGGTTCAGTTTTGCATGGTGTACAAAATAAACACCTTTTTGATGTTGTAATACTGCAAACAGACTTAAAATTAAATTTGGCCAAAACACAGTATTGGTACTGATTTTTTAAAATTTTATTTTATATATATATAATACTGAAAATGTATGTGCCAAAGAAACAACTTCTGAAGTTTATGCAACATGGAAGTGTCCAATCATGCTTCCAGTTTCAGTTTGCTTCAGCCATTTTAGAGAGATGATTTTATATGTGACTAAAATGCCCATTTTTCAGCGTTATATGTTCTCGCTTCAAACAATAATAATTTAAAATGCTAATTGTTTATATTTCTAAGAGTATTGATGCTGAAATTGATGTAAGCTTCTAGAAGCATATGACATGTACAAATTCTTCCGTGCAAGATGATGGATTTTTCCTCAGAAAATCTGTAGTGTCCGTAACCATGTCAAATTCATGTTGCAATATCTTAATAATTTTAGATTTTAGAATAATACACTTTTTCAAATGTATGTCTTTTCTTGTGAAATCTAAATCGGCCAAGTTTCATCTGAATGACAATTAAGATCATTGGAAGATTTAAATTCAAAAAACGTCATGGACGCTACAGGCATAAAAGGGCATGAAATTGTATTTAACAAATGTGATTCTTTTTATGTGATACAAATATAAATGTGTATGCATATTTACAAAAAAAAGAAGCATGGATCGGGAGATAAGAAGCATTAAGTATTACGAAAAATTGTTATACAATCCTATCTGAAAATTCACTTTTTCGCGATTATGCATTTGTTTATATGCTTGTGACCACTCATAAAGTGAAACCTTGACCTACTGTATACACCCCTAACCCTATATATAGATCCCCAACAGATATATTTTCACAACAGGCTCTTTAATTTGACCCATATTGTTCATGTAAACCATAAACACTGATGTTGCCATTCCTGCCAGTTAATAGAATTGATCCCTGCTGGTTGAGCTTTGCTTTCTTTGGCCGCATTCCTAGGTAATGCTGGGAATGTGCGAAAAAAGATGGCTGCAGGGATGTTATTGGTATGTAACACATGGAATTAAGCCTTGACCTTTCCCTACCTGAGCTATGCTTTTATCTCATGTCGCTTTGGGTAGAAACAACTGGAAAGTCCAATGTTAAGCTGTATAGTCAAACAAATATTAACGTATTCAGGCTATAAGTAACCTGGAGCATGAGCTCATTTTGTATTCTAATCGAGACCTGATGCTTCAGCAAAGGTCACTGATTCGGTGATCACTGAATCGCCATGTGCTCAGCAGGTTACATTCAGATACCTTCAACCCAAAGACATACATTATGAAGTGAATGATACTTACATTCTCTTAATATTTCATTTAGGAGCTATTCATGGAGTGTGACATTGTTGTCCTTGACTTGGGCCAATTATAAGACTGATTTCCCAGTAGGAGGGGCTCTAATAGCAGGACTTGACGCTGTAGGCATGATCAGACAGAGCTAATGGTGCTGGTGTAACCCGATGGGGGCAGCGTGTCTGGGACTGGGCCAGCGTGTACAGGCAGGGCCAATGCGCTCATCACAGAAAGTGAGAATGAGGACTGAGAGTTGAACTAAAAACCTCCTTCCAGCATTAAATTTTTTTATTTTATTTAAGCCTGCTGTAGATTTTCAGATGGCAAACATTATTGCTGTTTATCGCCTCCATAGTGTGACTCGAAAGGGATGTTAGGACACACTTTGTGCTCTCTTTTCATTTGAGTTCCTGCAGCTCAAGCAAAATGTCATGTCTCTTTTGGTTAGAGCGTTGCTCACAACAGGAAGATGCTCACCCTGATGCATGATGTCCTGGTGGATTTCTTGTTATAGGCTAGTGGTTTCTCATAGTCATGCAGACACACTTAATCTTTCCCTAAAGCTGGTATTAGTGCCAGGGTCTTATATTGCACTTATTTATGTAGAAGTCAGAGCGGCTTCAGCCTTTTATGAAACTCCATTACAGACACAAGAGGCTACACCAGGATAGGAGCCTGGTGCTTAATGAACTTCCTTTCTGTAAAGAAATCTCGTGCGTGCCAGATACTCCAGAGACGACCTTCTTCATCTAACACACCACTCTGATTCTTTGAATACAGTTCTCTATTAAGAGCATTAGAGAAGGGGTTGCTTCTCAGTGGGAAATACCAGCAGATCTTCTTATTGGTATATTATGAGCAGTGCCTACTAAGGTTCTAGTACTAATGGTACTAATGGTCAGTACCATCATTTTCAAGTCCAAGATTGTGTCAGGGTCTTGGGGTCGAGGACAAGTCCAGGTTGATTCTAAATGAAAGTAGGACAGAGTCAAGGTTGAGAGGGGAAAAAAATTTAATCCTTCTAATTCAACTTGGGTGAAGTTTTCTAGAAGAAGAATGAATTTTTTCGTGTGAGAAAGTAAAGGATAGCACAAACATCTTGAGAGCATCTCATATACCTTGATACTTGTAGCTATACTCCATTTTAACTATTCTTTTTCAAATGAAAATAGACAAAATCAAGATAATAAATATAGTTGCAAGCAACGATGAGCGGGCCCAAGCACCCTGCGCCATTGCCACCTGGGCACACCAGAAAAACAGCGGGCACAGTGGGCACAACCTGTCTGCCAATTTTCATGAGTTTTCAAGCATGTTAAGACCCCCAAAAATCCCAAAAAGGGGGGGAAAAAATCCTTAGGAAAACAATAGGGCCCTTCACACACTATGACGACATAGGGCCGATGTCATAGTGCTTGGGCCCTAATAAATATAGTTGCAAAGCAGTCATGATCGAGCCCAAGCATCTGTGACATCACCGACCGGGCGTTCCACACAACCTGTGTGCTTTTTAAGCATGTTAATCCTCTGAAAAAGCCCGGATGCTGAAAAAGCGTCACATACAGTATAGTATGACGTCACTCAGTGTGATGTCACTTAAGATGGCCTGGTTTAGTGGCGATTGTATGAATTCCCAACGAGGAGTATATCAAGTTCCATTGCGTACATTTTGCAAACAACCTAAAATAACTGACTTTGATTAGAGCCCATGACATACAGAGCGAAAGTTGTTCAATCGAATACAACCTTCAAGTGTACAGTACTGGGTTTCACATACTGTATATACGTGCACATGAGCTATGCAGCAAAGTCTTGTATGAAGACCCCAGGGCTAAGGCGCTCAGGCAGCAAATTCCAAACTGTCTTCTGATTCACATGACTTTTTGAATATGTTAAGACCCCTAAAAAGATGCTGGAGGAAAAATCCTTAGAAGAACAAGAGGGCTCTTCACACACTATGATGTCAAAGGGCTGCTATCATAGTGCTTGAGCCCATATAAGTTTAAATTTGCAATAACAAGACATTGTGTTTGGATTCACAAACGTTTCTTCATTATCACACAAGATTTGCTGATTTGAAAGTTTCCGATGATTTGCTTTTACAGGACATGCTGCTTTTTTTTGCGATCTGCTCATTCTTTACTTGTTTAATTTGACCGAGTATTAGTCGGGAGAATTCCCCGTTCGGAATTTCAGGGGATTTTACAATCAGCTTGTTTAAACAGGTTTTGTTCCGAGTTTAGTTTCAGTTTCATTTCATTTCCCACACACAACTGGGAGAAATTTCAAAACATATATTTTAGCATCCATACAGTATAAGCCGATACAGAATGAAATTTTTTTTTTAGCATTATGACTTCATGAGTGACCAGATTATTATAAATGTTCGCTCTTTTGCATTGTGGTTACTAGGTAACAAACCTCAAGGGCTTGACAATGTAAAATATCTTGTATTTGTTTGCAACTTTTTTTATGTTGGTATAGCGATGATTAATCATTAACGACTAAGGATTAGTAATTAATCAATTAATCGTGTCAAGAACGAAACTGAAAATGTTTGTTTTTGCATGTAGTCTAATGTTAGCTTAGCTATCCTTACTAGCTAGGCTGGTTGAAACCATGCTGCTTACAATTTACTTCCTCTTCCTGCATCTTTATTTTCAAAAAAAGATCTCCGACCATTTCACGAGTCCGTTTCACGAGCACAGCTCATGTGTGTGCACAGATCGGTGGGGCTACACACAGATGGGTCTGTGTGTGTGTGTGAGTGAGAGTGAATCAGTGAACTGCATGCTATTGAATAAGATTTTACCCATTTAAAATAAAATAATGAACAATTAATATGTGGAGATCAGTGTATCAGTGTAAAGGAAACACTGGATTGTGCCATCAGTACTGTTTACATAAACTAATCTCTGTTATTGATTGTTAACATGTCCAAATATCGGTTAAAAAATATGTCAAATTTGCAACCCGAATGTCAACACCTTATATAAAAGAAAAAGATCTTTTACATTTTGATCCATGAATACTAAGATCAAGCAAGTCCTACGGCACCCACACATGGGTTCCAACCAGATGTCCTCCGGTTAAGCTTTTCTGGTGACTCAGCTCACCATTCTGAGGAGCTGAAAGCTTGCGTGGTGTATTTTCTCAGATTGTTTTGTTTGCTTGATGTGGAGTGATTTAAACATGCCATGGAAAAATCAGTTCAATTTAAAAGTGTAAAAAGTGCAGAATGTTCCCACGCAGTCTGACCTGAGCGCCGCAACTGAATTTATTATCACTGAGTTGCCTAATTACGAGTTTAGTGAAACATATTGCTATTTTTCCCACACATACAGTAGATAGAACCGCAGCGCTAATGGGTTCGCACTGACTCGGGTGCCGGATCGTCATGGAAATATTGAGTTGATCTTATTTTTCAATAAGCGACTGGATTAAAAAGGTTGTTGTTGTTGGACTTTCGGCTGCTCCCAGTAAGGGGTCCCCACATACATGCTTGGCGCCGGTTTTACGCCGGATGCCCTTCCTGACGCAACCCTCCCTCTTTATCCGGGCTTGGAACCGGCACTGTATCCAGTGACTGGGGTTTGGGCATTGGATGGGAAAGAACTGAATGTTTAAAAGTTCTTAAAGTTTTTGAAGCAGCAGTGAAATGAAGTAAAACACGACAATGCCTTGCGTTTAGTTTGAAAGAAAAGGTCTACAGGTGGTCGTCCGCCATGTCAGTAAAATTAACAGTAGATAGAGTAGGTTGGTCTTATAGCCCTGTTTATTGACAAAAGAAACCAGACTGAATCCTAGACATCTGGCTTGCAAAACTAAGGGTTGTTTTTCACACTTCTATTAAATCAGAAAATAAATTCTTGATTTAACCAATCAATCATTCTTATTAGTGGTTAATTTAGAAAATCTCCACTTGATTTTTTCAACTGTTCTAGATTAAATATTGCCATAACTACTTAAACAGGCAATCAGCCGTGACCAACCACACACTTACTGTAGACTTTAACTTTTTTAACAACGGTAAGCAAATATACAAAAGAAACCGGTAGATCCATAAAAACCTGAGCAACCAGTCAGTAAGGCAACAGGACGAAAACAATAAAACAAAAGAAAAAAAAAAAACATTGGGCAGTAATTTAACCCGCAGAGGCGTTAGCCAGAGAAGAGCTGTGCGCTCCGGCTAAAATAAACAAGTACGGACAGGAGCGTGCTACTGATGGAGATGCTAATCATGTTCTCAGTTTAAGCTCGACTGAGTTAACATGCTTGACCTTGTCACAAAAAGAATGCTGTGCATGCTCGGGCACAGGGCGCTCGTTCATTCCGAGCTTTCATCCAGGCGCTAATGATTTCTGATGAACCCATTAGCCAGTCTTATCGGTGGGGAGGTCTGTTCAGTCATCCTGTAATACTAGTTAGCATGAGCAATCAAATTAAAAGTTATTTACAGTATAATTACAATAATTGCAGCCTATCATATTCTCATTAATATGCAGACAGGCAACGAACTCAAACACAAAGAGAAGGCATGCTGGTATACATTTTCCTGGCATGCTTTAGGAACGGAGCGGGAAGATTAATTACTGACAACAAATCAGTTTATTGATTTATTTATTCATATATATATAAAGGTATGAACATAATATATGCATTCATTCAAAAGATAAACAATTCCTATAAATGTAACTTTGTTAATATACAGTATGTATATTAACTAAGATGGAAAAAATGTAATATGTGATGTTACTAAGAAACCTGAAGACTTAACCGTGGTGGGAAACCTGCCATAGACTGTTACAAAGCGCTGGCACTGGAGACTCCTTTCATAAATATTGACACAGAAGTATGTCCTTTTTACGTTAATTTGAGAACGATTCAGGGTAATGTGAATAATCGTTCAATCAGAATTAAGTGCATCTCGTAAACACCTCAGTAGGAACAGTCTGACCCGATACGACCTGATTAGAATGGTTTGGAATCGGAATGACATATGGGGGTCATAATCCATTCAACAGATAAATATTAGCCATGTCAACACATGATCTGATCGTTTCTCCCACATGTGGTAGCATTATGTGATGTGACAAGTTTCCAGGAAGGGAATTCGACTTCCATTAAACAACCATGAAAACAACTCTCTCCCACCCGGTGGTGGCCGGTCAATAAGGGGTGCTGGGGCGCCGCCCCCTTAAAGTTAGGCAGAGAAGAATGCTACTTTAACATGTAAAAGTAGCATGTAAATAATTATTACGTTTAATTATTTAACGTAATAATTATTTATTTTAATAATGAAATAAAGTCATTTAGTCACAATATTCATTCATTCATTCATCTTCTATACCGCTTTATCCTGTATTCAGGGTAGTCACAATATTATAAAATGTAATTTATTTACAAAAAAAAAAATCTAAACTGTATTACGTTCATTAGTGTTCGTGTACGCGGGGCATCTGACAATTGAGTGTCTATGTAGGCACGTACATTTTTGAAAAGCATGTGATTTGAGGCTGAGCTCTAATTGGATTTTTTTCAAATC
>JAQMYG010000006.1:7079705-7096268 GCA_030014215.1 Clariallabes teugelsi | reverse complement strand
ATTGTTGTGGTTTTCAGCGAATGCAAATAACAGTACATTTGTGACTATTAGCATTTTGCATTTCTACAGTTTTTTTTATAGTCCACTACAAAGTTAACTAGCAAATCTGTTTTCAAACAAAATTTACATTATTTTAGCTGTTTATATCTTAACAACTGAATATGTCAGTGTATTTTTTATACATACATACATACATACATACATACATATATATATATACATACTGCAATTATTGTTAAAAACAAAACAAATGTTGGTATGGTTTTATATATAATTATAAGCAAAACATCAAATTAAAGATGCGTTTAGCTTTTATCCGATTAATCGATTAATCGAAAAAAAAAATTATCGCCCAACTAATCGATTATCAAAATAATCGTTAGTTGCAGCCCTACTATTCACACTATCTTGTTCAAATGGAATTTCTGTCAGATTGGTTTCAATGATTTTACTCTATCATTTTCTACTTATTAGATTAAACTGTCAGTTTGATTATCAACAGGTTAGTGCGCTGCATGTAAGCAAACTCAATAGGAAGTGTCTTGTACAGTATAAACGTGATAACATGTGCCTCTAAAGATCATAGCTCTTAACTGGAATGTTGAGGTGCTTTACTCAGAGGCTCAAATGATCTCAACATCCTGTGAACCTCATCCTGACCCTATCCCCGACATGACATTTAATAATGTAACTGAAAGCTAATCCTGACTAGCTTGTTCTAATTGGAGAGCCATACAGGAAGTGAACTTTGGCAGCTCACAGTAAGCCGGAGCTGGGGTTCGAGCTACGCTGACATACATGCCTTAATGCATGACATATTGCATTTTTTTTAGATACTCCCCTTCCTGTGAGGCTTAAAGATATCCATGATGGAATACCTGTAAAGAAAAATTGCACGAAGGAGTTCATTGAAAAGGTGCAGTGTTGTGTAAACAGTGACTCTGGAATTTCAGGTCGTTCATGGCACTGCTAGGTGCTCTGGTCACTCTTGAGCGACTTCAATGTTTCACAGGAATTTCATGCTTGAAGACTCGTGCCTGAGGCATGGTACTGGAGCCACAAACTGGCATGGCTCCAGCATAAACAGATTGCACGTCTATGCTGGCCGCACTACTCCTAGCTTTAAGTGCACTTTGATTATTCTCCTTATTAACAATCATGAGTCAAAATCCAGGATCCTACATTGTGTTCAGTGAATCCAGATTTACAGCGTGTCTTCATGCTTTGATGAACCTGCAGCGTCCCTGATGCTGGAAGGATGATCATGCTTCACTGCCTCATTGTGTGAGAATGTTCCTCTTTTAAAAAAGGAGATATATAATGCAGGGGGCTTAGTGCAGGGACCGAGAGCCGAGCCAGAGCGAAACATCAAAGCCACTCGAAAAACGAGTGTCTCCTCAGCTGCCGAGGATCCTCGAAACATTTTTTTTTTGTCTTTTTTTTTTTGTCTTTTCAGAAATGTCATTAAGTTATTTAGGGACAGGAAGTAATTAAAGACTGGAGGGAGTGCACAAATGCTGCACAATGTTGTCATATTTGGCACATCTGGCAGTCAGTGCGTTCATATCACCGGCAGACGTGATCTTTTTTGGCAGATGGTTCTCTTTTTTTGGTAACATCAACATCAACTCCTTGGGGCACCATACATCACTGACACAAAAAAAGCATGAGATCAATACTGATTAGAGTCTAATGGGAAATGACCCCTTGAGGCCAATGGCCTAATGATGAGAAGATGGGTGACGGTAATGAGGAAGGGACATCAGGAGAATAATGGGCTTTTCTGGAATAAGGCTTTGAAATCCGTAAAATGGCATTATCATGCTATTTCAGCATACACTCAGCAGGGCAGGACTGCACCCTCTCTATAAGCACAGTAATCTGAGTTTTGGAAAGCCAGATTGCTATGGATTTTCATTTTGTTCTGTATTAGCAGCGTCCTCGATCGATGCTTTGCCCTCAGCGTTTTGTATTGTTTAGTGATCATTTTTTATTTCCCATTATGTTAGTACATGAAGATACAAGTGAAACATCAGGAAAACACAATATAAATTAGAACAGGGTACTTGCTATATTGTAAACCGAACACGTCAACCAAGTGATTTTTTATCGGAAGTGAACTGTTTGTCCAACAGCTTGGCTCAGACCAGGTGCCCTGAGACATCTTTATAAACCCTAACTCTTTCCATACTCCCAGTTACTCACTCAACTCTGACAGACTGTGCTTCTCCAGATTTATAATCCTAACCGGAATGTCCAGCAGCAGGGCAAACAGGAACTGATCTGCCTTTCCCAGGTTCTCTGGTGTCTGTGGAACCTGATAGTACTCTCGGTCTGGAGAAATACTCACGTTTAAACTGGCAACAAACTTCCCAGGCTTTCTGATTGCACTCTCTGACAGCAGGGGTAATAAGAGTTCAGATGGAGACCACCTGGTAGGAAAATAAGATGTTCAGTCCACCAAACATACCCCATTTATCATCTTCTAACCAGGAAGGTTTACTCCCTAACATGGAAGTTCAGCAGGGGGAGAAAAAAAAACCCACCACATTTGTTTCGTTCTGAATTTATTTTCCACACTATGTTCATTTAATCATCACATTTATATTCAGTGAGCGCTTTATCCTGATCGGGGTCACGGTGGATCCGAAGCCTATTTAGGGAGCACTAGTTGAAAGATAGGAGGAAATATACAGTACACTGAATGAAGTTTATTGTAAAGCACTATTTATTCAAAGCCTGTTTAAGGCTAATCGTTCTAGGCAATCCACATGATAGAATGTTTTCTGGAGTTGGAACAAAACCGGAGAACCTGGAAGAAAACCACATTGGCACAGGTAGTGCAGGTGAAATTCCACACAGATGGTTTCAAGCGATTCACTTCTGATTCACTTCTGAGTTCTGATTTCAATTTAGGGTAGAAAGATACAAAATTACTAAAATTCTTTAGGCATCCTGAAGCAACTTGATTTTTAGATGAAAAAGTCCAGCTAGTTATTACATTTCTCCATCACAAAAAAAAACACTTTGGCTGCGGTTATTTGTTAGGCTGCTATTATAATGTAATGTTATATTGTATTTCATAAAAGTAATAATTAGACTTTCAAATCCTTGAAAGTTTCAGTTTTACCTCAATAGTTTTTGCCTGGAACATCCCCGGAGCAGGCCATTATTTTGGGAATACTGTCTTAGGAATAATTAAGCCAAAAGTAATTGTGCTAAAAGATGTTCAGATATGGAGCAGATTTGGGTAAAGTGCACTCATACCAACTTCAGAAACCAAAAATCCTAAAAACATTATTTTTATTTTACATCTTATCAAATGTTATTTTGTATAGAAGCTCAGAAAAAAAACACTATATCCAAAAAGTACCTATATGATGCTTATATCACAAATAATGTAACCATAAAAGGGGTGTTCAAGTCAGATCAGAACTTTAGACTGTGTATAATAACAGAACATTCTAAAAAGTTATGAGAGTAAAGTCTACCCTTATTTCTCCATACAATCCGGAATTGGTACCGAGCCGCAGAAAAAATAATAAAATATTTCCGTTTTATGTATTGTCTGAGTCTGAACGATATTTTAATTTGAAAAACCTTGTATTTTGAAAAATGACCGGATTATTCTCTCGGTTACGTCTCGCGCGCCATTACGAGAGAAGCCAACCAACCCCCAGCACTAATTGGACTGCCTTCTTTACGTCTGAATCGCCGGTTCCCCAAGAACTCCTTTAATGGCCCAAACAGGTGGGAATTGCTTAGAGCGATGTCAGGACTGTATGGGGGATGTTGTAAAAAAAACCCAGATGAGTTCCGATTATGTGTAAGTGGTGCTGGTGAATGTTTTTCAGGCAGACAGATGCGTCTTTTCTGCAAGTTGGCTGCAAGTTATCCATCGATTTTCAAGGATCAGACGTCTACTCGCTGAATGTTCTAGAGAATGACTGCAGTGGGATCTGAGCTACCTCGGCCAGGACATTCACAGATTTATAGCCTTCTTTAAAACCCCAATTAGTTTAGTTGAATGAATGGCAAAATTTCCACTCAAGTAATTTAAGAAAATAAAAATATTGTAAAATAATGGTCAAAATTGGTACGTGGAGGTTAAACTAATTAAGAAAAACAATAAAGTATCCTGTACACTTTTAGTAAAACAGACACATAAGCTACACAAGGCAGAATCTTTTGTGAATCACGAGTTCCCGTTTCCCCATTTAACTTTGAATGCCCTCATATTATAAAGAAGCTGTCACTATGACTATAATGTCATTATTTATTGGATTTCTGATACAGATAACCAATAGATTTACAGTACATTAAAATTAATTACTACCATTAATAAGTTGTAAATAGCTTACAGTTGCATCAAAGAGACATTATCAATGTGTGTGTAATAAGAATAAGAGGTAAACAGTACAGTATAAGATTTTTATTTTTTTTATTCTGGAAACCTATCCTTGCGCATGAGATTATCTCATGATGTTCATGGATCAATACAGAATCTTAACAAGAGAGAATCTCAATTCATTAACGAATCGATTAGTTTTCTCTTGGCTAAAGACTTTTTGCTGAATCGGAATCATCACTGCCAGAGCAATGAAGTGGTATCTTTTGTCATATTTTTGCAAGATTGCTAATTTAAATAGGTCCAGAAAAACTGTATGCTTTTGAACTTATTGCACCGCTCACTGCCAACCTGCTCATTTTGTACCAACATATTGGGTTCTGCTGAGGCAAACGCTGCGCATAATGCAGAATTTGGCGCCGGTTCACAGGAACAGTACTTCGCCGCAGTATATCTCTGGCCTGGTTAATGTTAAACACTGTGTCCAAATTCCAAGCTACATTGACGCTCGAGCAGCAGTTCTTAAGTTTTTTTTTAATGGAGCTGCTTTGATTGTGGACAAAATATGACACTGATTTGAAATTATAAGATCCAGACACTCATTGTTCTTTCAGTCAGTAATGACACGATGTCTAATGACCGAACAGTGAGCATATATGTTAGTACATTTATATGGGGTAATCATTTATCTAGCGCTACTGAGAAAAGACGTATAGTGCTAAACTGTCCCATAAGATGTTTTACATTCACGGGCATATCCATATTTTTGTAATGATCTTTGTCAAATCCTGAATTAAACCGAGTTGGCATATTCTATCCTATTTAAGAATAAATGCCAAGAGCTTTTTCCTTCTCCCTATGTCTCTTCTTTTTGCTTTACACTTCATAGTAAGGGATGAGACAAAGCAAAAAAAAAAGTGTTATTTTGGAGACGCTCCAGGCAGCACAAACAGTCCCTCAGGGTGGTCCATTCTGTAATGTTCAACGCCACGTACATCCTAATCCCTGCAAAACTATGCTCTCAACAGACCCAGGACTCAAAACGAGCCCTTTTCACCAGGGGTAAAATGTTTTGCGTCATTTGCCAAAGCCAGTGTTCTGCTTATGCAAAATAGTTTAACTAGAAATGGCAGAAAGGAATGAACTGAACATTTATCAACTCTAAACCTCGCTGTTCTGTAAAACTGTCTAGTTTACAAATGTAGCTGTACAAAGCTGTATAAAATTCGCTGCCTGACTCAAAATAAGTCACCGTTTCAGGAGGATTACATTATAGGCCTGTATCAAGCAAAGAGAAAAAAAACTAAGGAGAAATGAATGGAATCGGTGTCAGAACTGTCCAACAATATATTAAAACCTGGAAAGATAGTGCTGAATCGCCAACTCTGTGGAAGAAATGTGGTCGGAAAAATCACTTAAACGTTTGGTAAAGTTGTATCATAAAAAAAAACCTGTAGTAATCACAACTTTATCTAGTTGTAAAAGTAAGAGCATTTCCACACACATTAGTCAATTTTCAAGTCACGTTTGGATCATTTTAGTGATTCGGTTCTTTGGATCTCGTTCATCAAAATAAACTTTTTTTTTTTTCGTCCTCAATTCACTCTTTTGTCAGAGATAAAATAAAAGGTTACATTTCAATAAACAGACCCCAACATGTCTATATACACAATTTTTGACTATAGTTCCAGTAATGAAAATATCATAAACAGAATGAGCAGCTCACCTCTCATATCTTCTGATATCAAGTGACAAAAGAACGAACGATATCCAAAAATGTTCGTTCTTTTGTCGCATGACTCCCATAGACGCTATGCAGTACAATACACAGAAAACAGAATTAGGCAGTTCTTCTCATGAGTCTTCTAGTCCGAGTCGTTCATTCTTTTGAATCTATTGCACTGCATAGCGTGCATAGGGAGTCACGTGACAAAAGAACGAACGATTCGGACCAAAAGACTCGAGCGGTAACTACTCATTTCTGTTTCCTGTACATGACCTACAGTATGGAGGTCTCTGGGACTACTCGTTCTTCTGAGTCACGTTAAAGACTCATTGAAAAAGAACGAATCATTCATCCCATTCAAAGAACGACCCATCACTGACGCACATAATGTGTCTAAAACTCACAGGGACTAAACAGCGGTGTGGCCATAAGAAAACCAATTGTTAAGGAGACTAATCAGAAACAAGGCTTTAGTTTGTTAGGGAGCATAAAGATTGGACTTTGGAGCAACAGAAAAAGGTCATATGGTTTGAAGAGACCAGTCTCACACTATTCCAGTGAGATCTGTGCATAAGACTAAGATACATAGTGGGCCAGTCTAAAAGCCTCTGGAGGCAGTGTTATGATATCGGGTTGCTTTACTAGGTCAGGTCTAAGCTCAGCAATGCTATCTGGCAATCAAATAAAGTCAGCTGATGACCTGAATGTAGTGAATGATCAGGGTATCACATCAATGGAATTTTCTTTCCCTGATAGCACAGGCGTATTCCACGACTCAAATTTCAAAGCGGTTCTGCGAGCATGAGGAAATAATTTTCATATATAAATTGACACCACATTGTGCACTGCGATCAAAGCTGAAGGTGATTTTTTTACGGTAATTATTAGCCTATATATACATTTGTTGTTGAGGAACCAGAAATTCTACAGTTGGAGTGGCCAGGTTTGACTTAATTAAACCTTTTGGACATAATTGGCACACATCATATGTATGTGAGTATTTAAAAACTAATGGTAAAGTAGGTGGCACGATGGCATAGTGGTTAGTGATGTCGCCTTGCACCTCTAGGGTACGGGTTTGATTCCCGCCTCAGGTCTGTGCACATGGAGTTTGCATGTTCTCCCCGTGATTGGTGGGTTTCCTCCTACAAGCCAAAGACATGCAAATTGGTCTAATTTGCGTTCCCAAATTTCTCATAGAATGTGAGTGTATACAGTATGTGTGTGGCCTGACACCCTGTCCATTGTTTTGTGTCATACGATCTTAAATTTTATGTTAGTTTCATATATCATGCATTCATACTATACATACCAATACACAGTTACTAGAATGCCAATATTACAATATATTTCAGAACTGTTAGTCAGTTTCTCCATTCAGTAACAATTGTTTAGAAGGATACTTAAAAAAAAAATGTTTTTCAATAATCCATTTTGGAATGCCTTTACGCATCTCTACCGTTCTCATTCCCAGCTTCAGTTATTTTGTTGGGACCGTCGTGCCTGAGTGCCTTTTGTGTGTGTGTGTGTGTGTGTGTGTGTGTGTGTGTGTGTGTGTGTGAGAAAGAGTGATGGGTAAAAATTCACTCCCTGGACCATCACCTCATCTGAGAGTTCTGTAATCCCTAGTCTGTGCTGAAAATGGATTGGAGGGGTGGGGGGACTTCACACTCAGCAGCCTACGGTGGGTCTTGACGAACTCCCTCCACTACACCTCACACCATTGATTTCTTCAGCAGGAGCCGTGAATAACAACTCTATCTCGTGCCCTTGAGCTTCAAGTAGACAGTGATAAGGGTTTAATTCCCCGAGCAAACTTGCACGGGAACAATACAAGAAAAATTGCACTTTTTGTGCAAAGGTTAATGGAGGGTTTTTTTTTTTTTTTGCTTAAATATAATGGCACAGTTAAATAACATGGAGTAAGTAAATGCTTTCCCACGGTATTCTCTGGTGGTAGAATAAAGCTAAAGTGCTGACTTCATCAGTAAACGGTGCTGCTACAGCTACAGTAGATTGTGTGTGTCAACACTTTTTCCCCATATACATGTACTGTACACTCACAGATAATTAACTCACAGACATAAATTAAAATGTGAAAGTTATGTAAAGAGATGTTTTTTTTCTTTTAAGAATAAAAATCAATATTTGATGAATATTTTACCAGGCATTTACATAATCCTTGTATTATTTATTATTTAATTGTTTAAGGAATAAATATAGACAGTTTCATAATGCATGATGCAGTATTAAGGTTTACTAGTAAACTGCTAGTGCAAAATAATGGAAAAGTATAATTTTGTACTTTATAGAATTAACAATTTAACCTAAAAAAGGCTAGAAAAAAGGAAACTTGTCACATAAAAAAACGCTGTAATTGTTAATCTAGCAGCTTGTTACACTGTGTATCAATATAATATTAAAAGTATGTCCAAAGGAAACGTGTTGTGATGAAATGTACCATTATTTTGTGAAACTCATCAGCGTTAATTGTAATTATCGAGGCGAAGGCAAATTGCTCGCCCCGACTTGGTGAATCAGCGTTGAGGTTATTAAGACTGAAGAGGTGTTTTGGGATGTGAAATCCGTGCAGGGACATACACACACACACACACACACACACACACACACACAGTCACATATACACACACACACACACATACACATATTATTTCTGGTTGATTCCTGGCAGTACAAGTCTGTATGTAAGTGTGTATATCTTCAGGGTGTACATCTCCACACTGTAATGGTGTGTGTGTGTGCGTCTGAGTTGGGTGCTGTCTCAGCTTTCAAATCAACTTAATGGTAACTGACTAAGCATTAGCTCTGAGTGCACTCGGTGAACAAAACCACTGAGCAATCCTACCTTATAAATGATTGTTTTTCCACAATGTGAATGGACGGAGCGCTAAAAGATGCTGAATGCAGATTGGCTTTCAGTGTTGGGTCTTGAAATGATTAGTGCTGGGAAAAAACATATTCATCTAAATGACTGCTCTTTGTTTTACCGCATTTATCACCTCATTTTTAAGCGTTCTTCTCTGTTCACGTGGATGCCCAGTCACTGTCCATGTGAAGTTCTGCCTTATCCGTCTAACTTTATCCTGGTTCTAGTTCTGGTAGGTGCTGATGGTGCGTCTAAGGTTCCCCTTGCATAAAATGTGTGAATGTGTATGTGCACAGTGCCTTGTGAAAGATCAATCCAGTGGTGTTTTCCTCCTCGCACATATTGTAGGCTTCCAGGAGACTTACCAGCATTATTACTTATATTTATCCATCCATCCATTCATCCATCAAGGAACCATTGGCCTCCACATAGGGATCGTGGAGGCCAATGGTGATTACCATTGTACAGTATTTATTCCCATTTAGTGACCGTAGTAGGACCTTCACTCAACATTCAAACGTGTGTCATGTGCTGTATTCACACACTATGGGCAATTTGGGATGCCAGTTAGCCTAATCTGCATGTCTTTGGAGTGTGAAAGGAAACCCCCGAGGAAACCCACCAAGCATGGGGAGACCATGCACACTCTGTGCACACAGACCCCGAGGCGGGAATTGAACCTGGACCTTGGAGGTGCAAGGCAACAGTGCTTACCTCTACGCCACCTTATATGATATGAACTATTTCTATGATCAAACGCAGCGCCACACTTAAGGGTGGTATTTAGTGTGCTGATACAGTAACTGATTACATCTTTCCATGGTTACTGGCTGTTTGACCCGTGTGATTGATCCACTTCTTACCTCTAGGCGTGCTATGAAAAAAAAAAACACTAATATCTGATAATACAAATGCGAAAAGTTTTAATTAGAACTTAATAGTGACAAATTTCCCTATTAAGCACATCTAGTCATGTTTTTTTTTCTTTTGGGAATATTAGTGCCATTTTTGCAGTATTTTAACACAAATATTTCAACAAAGTATTTTTCTGTGGGTGTGTTAGTTCTCATGTAAAACTGACAAACCCTACAGTACACGACACACCCACTGAATGAAGCTGAGACTCATGTGCCCCATTTTGGAAGAACCTTGCTGTCTGGCAAGGTGCACAGTTCTCAAGAGCCCATATGTAGGTGCTCAGGGTCCTGCTGTCTGTTTCTCAGTGCTCAGCGCTGGTGCAGTGCCAGCTAGAGATACCCAGTGTATCCTCATAATGGCACTCCAGCTGGACATCTCTGTCAAATGAACACGGGGGCAGCAGCAGGGCTGATCGACGCACAGCTACAGCTCAGTCGTGAATGTTCAAATAACGATTAAAATAATATTAAACAGAACATTTGTAATGAGCTATTCATAAAAGTCTAAAACAAAAAAAAAAGATTTATAAAAAGTTTGTTGAATTTTCTTTAATCTATATTTTATTTAATCTTTATATGGTATATGCACTTGTATAATTTTTGCCACATTAATACACACTAATACTGATTTCTTTTAAATACCTTTTTCTATCTTTTATGTAATTATGTGTTGCTGTTTTTTTTTTTCTTCCTTACTGATCTGGTTAAGGTTATTTGTGTGTGTGGGTTTTATCATTTCTTTTTGCCTGTGCTGCATTTGAGTGAAGCCAGATGCTTTCATGTTACTCTGGAAGATCTGGTGTGTGATGTGTACCTGCCAAGTCACTTCAGAGTGTGAGCTCAGATGGTGTAGTGTGTGGGCAGGGCTGGAGCATCAACTGCACAGAGTCAATCCAAAACCATGGGACATCAAAGCTCAGGCCTGGTCTGACTGTGACTAAGGATGTTTCTGGTCCATTCCGTTTGGTTGAGAAAAGACTTTTAGTACATTTGAATACTAAACAGTGCAAATAAATGGGAGTGAAATTTAATTTTTTTTAAATTATTAAAAAAAGGTTTTCAATCTATTAAATTGTTACTGATGCTGAGTTGTAAATGATAAACTGTTAAATTGTAACTGTACAGGGTTCTGAATTCTTGATTATTACAATGCAACCCTGCAGGCTTCCGCACTCTTGATTTTCTAAGTTTTTTAAAACAAAACAGTGCAAATGAATGGGAGTAAAATTTAAGTTAAAAAAATGATTAAACTATTAAATTGTAACTGTGCAAAGTTCTAAATTCTAAACTATTACATTGTAACATTACAGATTTCTGAATTCTACACTATTCCAGTGCAACAGTATGGAGTTCTAAACTATTGTACAAAATAATTTTGTACGAATTTCTAATTTCTAAATTAGTATAATGAAATAGTGCAAAGATCTAAACTGTTACAATCTAACCATAGAAGGTTAAACATTTTAAATTATTACAATGTAATAGTACAGACCTCTAATCTTTTAATTAGGATGCTATATCAGTGCAAAAAGTTCTAAACTATTACAATGTAACAATGTGTACTTCTAATTTCTACATCTATTTTAGTATACCAGAGCTTAGTTCTAAATTCTGAGACTGAACTTGTTGCAATGTAACCACATACATAGCTATAAATTCTAAATGAATACAATGTAACAAAAACTATTAGAATGAAAAAGTTATACTGTACACTTTCTATCCATTATTCAAGATTCAAAGATTCAAAGAAATTGCTTTACAGTGTAAAACTACAGTGTTCTAAATTCTAAATTATTGCACTATAACAGCACAAAGTTCTAAATTCTATACTATTATGCTACAATATAACAGTAAATAGTTCTAAACTTTAAATTAGTACACTGTGACAGTATACAATTCAAAATTCTAAACTTTTACATTAAAAATGCTTTCAGACATTTTACTGCCATACTGTGTGAATTGGATTGGGCTGTAAAACATTATGATCAGTGCACATGCTTAAAATTCATGAGAATAGAGTTTTACTGGACAAAGCCATTAGGTTATCCTCTCTGTAGTGAGCACTTAAAGTGAACAGGAAGCCAATGGCAGCTTGCCCAGTGTGTTATTAGTCCTTTAAAAGTGTAGTAATTGTACTTTGTTATATAATGATATAGAGCTCTTGCAACATGTGGCGTCAGACCCAATGTACAACCCAACCAGCTGACATTTTGTCAGCCAGTCTATCTGTAATTTTACAGGCTGAACAGCTGTTGTGCATGGGAATGCCACAACATACATGGTCAAAAACCAGAAAAAAAGTTTTATCAGTTTTCCACTGACAAAAAGAGGAAGAGATTTGTTGTTTTCAGCCATCCAGCAGGGAGAAGACACTAAGATAAACCCCTGTTGGCAATCAATGTTGCTTGTAACCATTTTTTCATGTGCAGCATCATAGTCATGAGTTTTTAACACAATAAACAACTTAATGCAATAAAGATCCTATACAATATACAATTCTGTTATGTTTGCTAATTTAAAGTACATACAGGAGTTAAATTGAGCCTGGGATCTCATTATTTTTAGTTTTTAATAGCAATTTTCAGCTTCTGAAATTATTATATTCAGATAGGCCTTTGCTACTGTATATTTGTAAGGCTAAGTCACTGTTTCCTCAAATCTTGAATTAGTCGGGCATCACCCGCAGTTAACATGGAATGCTGTGCACCTGCAGGTTGAATGAAGGTTGTTATACGTTTTTTTGTGTGTTGGCAGAGAGCGAGAGACAACCAGAGAGAGAGTTGTTCAGTCACAGCACCCATTGTGTATTACATGTTGAGAGTGCTGTAAATAATTACCATATTGTACATCTGCCAGTAGATTTTCATATACAGTACACTCCCCTGCCAAAAAAAAGCCAATCCTGGATTTAACTAATAGGTAAGAGCCTTCCATTGGATAATTACTGCAGTGATTCATTTATTTCAGCTGGCAACAAGTTATTGAACCCTAACTGATGCATTGAGTAGCTTTTCTCTTATGAAAAATCCAAGCCAGAAGACATATCCTGTACTAAGCATAAATGGTACTCTGTTTCAAATTATTGGACCAAGAAAACAAAACAACTAAGCACATTGTTGAAACTATTAAAATTGGGGTGAAAAACACTTCCTTTTGGGTTTTAATAATGCTTTTAACATATTTGCTATGACCACAGGATATGTGAAATCAAATCATAAAAAACAACGGTAATGTTTTAAATTGAATGTAAGAGCATTTCCTGACGCACAATGCGAAAAGAACAAGGGTTTGGGACTAAACAGCTGTGTAGCCTTAAAAACCCTTATTAGTGAGGCTACTTGCGAAGAAGAAAATAATAAATATAGAATAGACAGTGGATCATTGGGAAAAGGTTATTTGATCTGATGAGTCTAGATTTACCCTGTTTCAGAGTGATGGGTGCATCAGGGCAAGAAGAAAGGTGAATGAAGTGATGCCTAGTGTTGACCGTGCATGCTTTTGGGGGCAGTGTTAAAATATGACCTGGAGCTACTTCTGTTGGTCAGGTTTTGGTTCAGCTGACTACGTGAATATACCATCAATAAATTCTTCCATCCCTGATGACATGGGCATATTCCAAGTTGACGGTGCCATGATTCATAGTAGCATAGAGCTCAGGTAGCATGAGACGTCATTTTCACACATGGATTGGCCACCACCTTAATCCCATTGAGAATCTTTGGGATGTGCTTTAGAGGGCTTTACACAGTGATCTGACTCTCCCTTCATCAGTATGTTTAGTATTTTGGAGAAAAATTTGAGAAATAAATGTTATGGCGTTGTCTAAGCTTATCAAAACGATGCCACGGCTGTAATTAATTTTTTTTTTTTTTTGGCCAGTGATGTGTATATGTACTGCATAAGTACAAATTTAATATGCCAGGTTTTAAGGTGGAAACCGTACCTGCTGCACCGCAGTTCAAGTACCATTCAGTTCAAGTGACCTGTCAGAACCCCCACAGTCAGGAGACCTGGGGTTCCCTGTATCCCAATCTGAGAGACACCGATTTAGGGTGTTGGCAGGAAGCTGCTTTCCGATGAGCGTAGATGAATTCCATGCATCCTTAATATCAGCGAGCCTAAATTGAAGCAGGCAGGTGTTCGGAAGCAAGCTGGCATCGATTTATCGTCTTCTATTTAAAAAGGCATGAGACTTATCCATCATACTAGGGTATGCTAGGGTTTCATATTTTGCTCGAACGTCTGATTGAACATCTCTATAAGCGTCTGGTGTTTTCAGTTTACTTTCGAAATAAAATAGTTTTGAATGAAATATGACAAAAAATATTTTTGTTTCATGTCTGGTCTTGCCACATACTGTATAAGGACGCTATCATAGTGGTGTGATAATTCAAGGAACTGATGTGCGTGTGCGTGTGTGTGTGGTGTATATGGCTCGGGCTCGGACTGCTTCCTTCTTGTAGTATGTGTGATCCGGGAGCTATTTCCTCTCTTGGCAAAGTGGGACACTGGCACACACACACACACACGCACACGCACACACGCACACACGCACACAAAAAAAAAAAAAAAAAAAACACACACACTAACCCAACTTCAGTACCAAACGAAAATATATTGGCTGTTGTCCTTTTTTTCCCTTTAAAAAAAAAAAAAAAAAAACGCCGCAACGTTGTTAAAATTATAGTTTTCCTCCAGGCTAAAGTCAAAGAAAGAGACGAGGTGTGGAAGGGTGTGTGTCGGGTCATATGATGTGCAGCATGCCTGTAATGTCTCTCTCTCTCTCCTTCTTAGCGCATAGTCAAGGCTCTCCTTCTTTTCTGCCATGTGTCACCCGGGCTAGGACTCATACTTAAAGAGTAAATTATTAAAAGTGCATAAATTATTCAGAAACTGTCTTCTGGTGAGAACATTGGTGGAAGTTTAATCTTTTTTTTTTTTTTTAATCTGTAACTGGGGCATTGCGTTCTCAGTGTTAGGAATGATGATAAAACGATGATAATTTTCTTGCATGTTATCACAGAGCGAATGGAAATAATTTAAGATGTTCTTAAAAAAAACAAAAATGTCGTGGTTGTCTTTCACATCGTTCCTTAAGAGTGTGAGAAATATTATTTTCTTTTTAAGATTTTTCATGAAGCGTAAATGCTACCGAGAGCAGAAATCATGCGAGTGTACTCTGTGTGTGTGTGTCTCTGTGTGCGCGCATGTGTGTGTCGTTCTATTTGTAGCCGCTGTATGCTCATGTCAGTTGCCTAGGAGATCCTTGGCTGAGTCCCAGTAGGGGGACTGGAGCTGACCTCGCCCATGAAGCAAAGAAAAGCAGCCAGCACTGAGACGCATCCGTCTACCGTGTGTGTGTGTGTGCTTGCGCATGTTCGACTGCTTGTATCTTCCGGAACATCCTTCCCCTTCCCGGGAGTTCCCTTCCTGTGACACACAGCCGTGCACCTGCTCTCCGCTGAGAGATAGCCCCTTGTGTGTGTTAATGTATCACGATCGCTTCCACTTGCCTTTCCATGCCGTCACAACCCACACACACACACACACACACACATGCATCTTGTACCTTCGGTCTATGTGTACTGCTTAATATCATGCCAGGCTTATGAATATTATATAACGCATAGCTTATTCAAGTCTTTTTTTGTCTTCTCTCTCTCTAGGTAAGTCATCATGTGTCTGTTCTAAGCACACACACGTACACAAGACACACTGTGGACCAACACAGTGAGAACTGTACCTGCACACCTCGCCTACTTCACAGCCAGCTCAGTCATCTAAGCGGTAGTCATGACTCATGAGCAATGGTAAGTGGCTCTGCCTGGGTGAACCATTTGGCTTCATCTGTTGCTAGGGAACCATTGTATGCTGTAATGCATGATGACACAGCGTTGAAGCTCTAAAGGTTGTGTATTTGGGGTATAAATACAGTTGGAACAAATCAGGCCTTTGCTCTAGCTTTTTTTTTTGCTACATAAGATGCAAAATGACTTCCTTAAGTTCCACTCTTGGGGAATCCCTTCGATATCTTTTATCTTTTTGGGATTAAAGGATTAAATCCTTGTTAGAGCACGGCCTCTACAGTAGACTTTCAGGATATACTGTAGCTAAAATACGGAAACTTCACCTTGCCATACATAATTGAAATCAGAACCACTTGGTATTATTTTGCCCCTCGGGTGAGATTGGGCGGAGAATATTCTGTGCCCGCGACTTACCTAGGCATGGAAACCACATTATATGTTGTAGCCACTACTTACTAAGGTGTGGTAACCAGGTACAATGTTGTGGCCCTGACATACTATGGCGAGGGAACAAAATAGTATAATGCTTGGCCACAACTTAATAATGCATGGAGATGAGATATTATCTCGTTCCCACCCCTTGAGTTGTGGAGATGAGATACCCACGCGATAATAATTAGTGTCCACAACATACTGTCTCGTTCCCACACCTTAGTAAGTCGTGTCCACAACATAGTACCTCCTTCCCACAACTTAGTAAGTCGAGTCCATCGCATAGTATCTCATTCTCACACCTTAGTAAGTCATGGCCATAAGATGGTATCTCATTCCCTTGCCTTATTAAGTTCTGTCCACAACATGGTATCTTGTTCCCACACCTTAATAAGTCATGGTCTTAACATAGTATCTCCTTCACACACTTTAGTAAGTCGAGTCCA
>JAQMYG010000006.1:7067863-7079605 GCA_030014215.1 Clariallabes teugelsi | reverse complement strand
GGTCTTAACATAGTATCTCCTTCACACACTTTAGTAAGTCGAGTCCACCACATAGTATCTCGTTCTCACACCTTAGTGAGTCGTGTCCACAACATAGTATCTCGTTCTCACACCTTAATAAGTCATGGCCATAACATGGTATCTCATTCCCATGCTATAGTAATTTGTGTCCACAACATAGTATCTCATTCTCACACCTTAGTGAGTCGTGTCCACAACATAGTATCTCATTCTCACATACTATGTCCACAACATAGTATCTCATTCTCACACCTTAGCGAGTCGTGTCCACAACATAGTATCTCATTCTCACACCTTAGTGAGTCGTGTCCACAACAGTCTCTCATTCCCAAACCTTAGTAAGTCGCGTCCACAAAATACTATCTCGTTCTCACACCTTAGTAATTCATGGCCATAACATGGTATCTCATTCCCTTGCCTTATTAAGTTCTGTCCACAACATAGTATCTTGTCCCCACACCTTAATAAGTCATGGTCTTAACATAGTATCTCCTTCACACACTTTAGTAAGTCGAGTCCACCACATAGTATCTCGTTCTCACACCTTAGTGAGTCGTGTCCACAACATAGTATCTCGTTCTCACACCTTAATAAGTCATGGCCATAACATGGTATCTCATTCCCATGCTATAGTAATTTGTGTCCACAACATAGTATCTCATTCTCACACTTAGTGAGTCGTGTCCACAACATAGTATCTCATTCTCACACCTTAGCGAGTCGTGTCCACAACATAGTCTCTCATTCCCAAACCTTAGTAAGTCGCGTCCACAAAATAGTATCTCGTTCTCACACCTTAGTAAGTCGTGACCATAACATGGTATCTCATTCCCACAACATAATAATTTGTGTCCACAACATAGTATCTCGTTCTCACATCTTATTAATTCATGGCCATAACATTTTTTATCTCATTCCCTCGCTATAGTAATTAATGTCCACCACATACTATCCACCACATCCTACACCTTAGTAAGTTGTTGCCACAACTTAGTATCTCATTCCCACGCCTTGGTAAGTCGTGTCCACAACATAGCATTTCATTCCCACACCTTAGTAAATCGTAAAAACAAAATGTTTTTGTATGGAAATATATATATCGCCACACTGACTCTAAAAATGAAACTCCAAAATTATTTTTATTTCTATACTGTATGTTTGCATTTGAGGTGATAAAATGCTAACCTGATATGCACTAAATTATTCACACAATGACATCCTACATGGTACAAGCAAATTATTCACTTTTTCAAGTTGGTTTATAATTGCAAAAAATATATATATAAATTTGGGATATTTATTAAATTGTGACATTTAGAGAAACACATTACAAATGAAATTGGCATCTACAGTAGGTACAGTATGATGATCAGGGCATCCCTGGTGGTGTGTGTGTGTGTGTGTGTGTGTGGTGTATTAGGGCAATCACAGTCATGTGTAGAACAAAACAATCAGCCCGTGAGCTCCTTTGAGAGAAGATCTCCGGTCACTTCCATGTAGACCTTCGTATGTTTTTTTGATTGCAGTGAGACCGCAGTTCAGCTGCAGGATCTTATCGATTTGACCTGCGAGATGTACACCCAAATATAGATAAGGAATTGTGTTACTAAGGGCTACATCTGAAATTACTGTATACAGTGGGTCCAAATGCAGGAATCCCTCAGACAGAGTGTGTCTCTGAGGGTTTAGATTAAACGCTGCATTCACAGAACGTAATACTGTATAGTACTGGGAATATCATTTTCACAGCTATCAGCTATATACAGTAGTGTATAGCCGGGATATGGCATTTTGTTCGTCCTAAAGATGAAATATTGTGTAGTTTGCTTTGAAATCTCTTTCAGCACAGAAACTAGAAAAAAAAAACCTGAATTAATCAACATGCGAAGGTAAAAGTGAGGATACTTGTTCAGTCTTGCCAAGATGATATTCAATTTAATTTACCTTCAGACCTGATGCTCAGAAAGGAAACAGTGCAATTTCAGTGTTCCAGTAAGTGTGAGTTTAGTGTTAGCCGTGTGGATCTAATATTACATCTCTATAAAGAAATCGTGAGCACTCCTCTATCCAGTACCGTACTTAAATGCTTATTAAAGTGTCCCTGTTTGTTCAGTATTGTGCTGACGTGGGGTAAGATCCTTGGATTCTGCCGGCTGAATGCGTTTGTAAATTCGTCTTCCCACCAGAGTCGGAGCAGCAAAAGGTCTGGAAAAAGAACAGAAACTACTGTGTAATGGTGGCTTCTGGAAACGCTTATGAGGTTGCTGAGGTGGAAACCGAGGTCGACGAGCCGAACCAGCGGTGGAGTAAGCGGGGGATTAGATATAAGCAGCTGATGTGTTATTATCCGGCATGGAGCTTGTCTAAGATCAAATGCAGAATGAGTCACGGTGTTGTGTACCAGCCGGGAGAATAAGACACTGAAATACGCTGGAACAAGAGACTAAAAAGTGTGTGTGTCTTTTTGTTAGGAATTACACGATAATGGGTCAGACAGACAGCTATAGGTAGACATACTGTATTATTCAGGAAATATTCAGTCTAGCATAATTTCTGTTTCTCTAAGGGAAAATCCTTAAATGATTCATGTATAATGGGTTTTGACTCTGAGATAAGGGGTACTAAACTGTACCTTTCCGTGATACTCTGGGGGTTCTATCAAAAAACAACTTTCACGCCTGTAGTTTCACATCTTTCACCTGAAAAGATGTTTATTGTGTGATTATAGTACTACTCTAAGTCAGGCTTCACTAAATGGCGGACTCAGTGACAGTTCTATCTGGGACCCTGATGCTTTTCTGATAAATGAGAATAATTTATCTAGAGAGTAATCTAGCGCTTTTTCCCTCGCGGTGGACACAGCTATAACAGAGCCAATCAATGCTATAGTTTACCGTGTATAGACAGAGTGTGCGAAATAAACAGAACAAAAAACGTGACACAGCATGGCTTACTCAAGAGGAAGAAAAGGAAAGTAAACTATGACAACTGAACCTTCAAAGTTGAATGGGCAGATCAATATATGTTTATTCTTCCTGCGGGAAATTTAAAACCAGTTTATCTGATATGTTCTGAAATCTCTGAGCGCCACTGTGAGACAAAACACGGGTCGTTAGAGCAAACATTTGCGCTGCAGTCCGAGGTGAGGTCGTGTAAAATATCCGAACTGAGCCTGATATGAAAGAGTCCTTTCACATTCATTTACAACCCAGCAGCGTGCAAATGAAAATTTACTAATGATTGTTGTTTGTATTCCATACAAATATTTTAAATATACCATCAAAGTTCAAATTGTCCATATGTTTTATGTAGGTATTGAAAATTGACAATAATTATTATTGAAATGCTATGGAAATTTTAAATCTCCTATTTTTAAATAGGCTTACAATGCTTGCATCTATAGAGATCTGAATCCTAGCAAGGGCATAAAATTCGGAATATAAAATTTTCAGAACTTTATTGACCAAACCTTACTAAATTTTAATTCAGCACCCCTATTCCAATGATAAATGTACAAGTGTCACACTGTAGGACTAACACTGTACCCTAAATCATTTTCACAGGAAAACTACATTCACAATACATTAAAGACGTACCCCTTAGTAGACCATGGCAGTGTCAATATAGAAATAAAAATTAGGATAGAAATTGGTATCCCTTTCTTTTAAGTGTGTTCAAAAACCTACAACTGTTAACCATTGAAAGAACCATCAAGGAAGCTATTTCCAAAATGAACTGCAGGTCAGAATGATAATCAAAGGGTGGCTCAGGGCAACACAAGACCACCAGCTGAGGAAGGCAGGAAGTAAGTTGTATATTATTATTGAAAAAAATATTCTTTGCGGCTCCATCTTAAAGTAATCTCTAATCTGTGTTCTTACTAGAAAAGAAAGTCAGCAACGTTAATAAACATCCCTAGAATCCACTGTAATAAGGCATAATAAGAATAGTCGTGGTTTTTAATTATTTATAAGATGTATGCACAGGGGCAACTTTACCCAGAGTGCACAGTGAGCATAAGCTTTGACGAAAGTCACAATTCTGCACATTTTATAAGAACCTTTCATCTATAACGGCTTATCGGCCTATCAGCTAATAGTCTTTCCGGTTGAGTATTTATTGGAGTGTTCGAATTGAATGTGTGCTGTTGAAACCCACCAATCAAGCGGTTATAGCTGTGAAAACAAGCGAGAACACACAGACTAGCTTGTAATTAGGGTCACAAATCCGCTAGTAAATAGGTAGTGTAAAGGCAGATGGGGACAGTAAATAAGACATTAGAAGTCATTAGGAATATCAACATTTACCGTAGATCCATTAGTAAATTATTAAGAAGCAACTACATTTATACTGTAATTATAAACCCGCTAAATAAATTCCAAATCTTGAATAGTTCGCAATATGTCGTCACAATATGTGAACTCTGAGCTTTTACTAAATCTTGACTACTATAAGAATGAGCTGTTTATATCCAAGTTTGCAGTAAATCAACAACGAATACTTATTATAATGAATGAATGAGATAATAAGAGCTCTTCTATTTTGGGATAAATGTGACAAAATAAATGTGGCAGGTCTCCGATCAGCTGTGAGAATACGGCACAGACTGTTTCGCTGTGTTTTACTTCATGTGGCAGGAGGGAGGCTGAGGTAAATGCCAAGCTGGACAGGATGACCAGGGACAGAGATGTGCGGTAATGGCAGGGTGTTAGATAAGAGATGACGTTTGCAAAAGGCCAAGGTGTAGCTTGGCTTCGGCTTTCTTGCATGACGCCAGGCTATTCAGGCTGAAATGACCTTCCTGGAATCTTTGTCAAAAATTATGGACTCCTTCATGGCAGTTTATGATGTGTATGCGCACAATAAGAGCAGATCAATTTACTTCACATACAGTAAGCCACATGAAATACTTAGCCTTTAAAGCAGCTCAGTCACTGCTTTACATACACTAGATGTACAAAAGTATTTGGCCGAACCTGTTAATTATTGAATTGAGGTGTTTCAGTCAGGTCCCTAATCCCCATTGATGAAGGATAATCTTAATGATTTAGCATACCAAGACGTCTTGGACAATGCTACGCTTCCAACTGTGTGGCAACAGTTTGGGGAAGGTCCTTTTCTATTCCAACATGACTGTGTGGAAGAACTTGACTGGGCCTAACATAGAACCCTAACCTCAACCCCATCGAAACACAATTCACACAGAAACCCTCCAAAATCTTGTGAACAGCCTTCCAAGAAGAAAGCTGTTATAGCTGCAAAAGGGGGACCAACTCTATATTGAAGTACAGTATATGTATGTGGATAAGTATATGCATGCAGTTTTGGCCAATTACTTTTTGTCCTTGGTGTTTCAAATAGAAGAACAGCAGTGAAGGGGGAGCAGGCCGAAATGCTGCAAATTAGAGCTCAAAGTTTTTAGCTTGAGCATCAGCAAGCCTGATGAGTCATGTGCTTTGTTAGCATGGAGGATTAGCCTACTGTAGCTCTATCAGCATAATAGTCGATCGCTTCACTTTGATTCATTTTGCATCGCGACTGATTTGTGCCTCGGCTCCCAGTGCAGCGTTGACATTTAATTCCATCGGTGTCAGCGCCAGTTTGAAAGACAGCGCTGGTGGATATGGACTAGTTTGCAAGCTTGTTGCCCTGGTGGTGTGTTGAAGCAGCAGAATAAAGGTGCGAGTGGACCCCAGGTGGAAAGAGTGGCTGTTTTACAGTTGTAATAAATGAAGAAGAGGTGAACATGTTTGGCATGAGATCTTTAGCTGCGGCAACGTTTTCCCATGAGCCAGGGCGTAAAATGGTGGAAAGCGTTTGTGTGTGAGTGAATTATTGTTCATTATGGTTTTGTTGCCTCATTCCATTGAGCGTTTTCTAGGAATGGAAACTATTTAACTTGGCTTACAGAGTGTATGGGCTAGGGCTGTTGTCTAATTACATAGGATATGGCTAGTTTTGTTCAAGAGATTAAACTGATGGAATCTGACTCAGGCAATTATCTGTGTGTTTTTCCCGTCGTCTGCTTTTCCCAACCTGTTCTGGAAGGATTCTTTTAAAGAGATACATGACACGACAGGTTTTATTCTAACAGTCAAGGGTTTTTATAAGCGGAAATTGTCTTAATCATTTCCTTATATTACATTACATTCATTGCAGCCAGTTAAAAAAAAAAATTTTTTAAACTTTAAATAGATGCAAATTACATTTTGCATTTTAATAGATGCAAAAGTACTAGGCATGTACTACTAAGTATGTAAATGTTTTTTTTTTGTTGTAATTTTATGACAAAGAAAGGAGATCAAAAGACCTGGGGTTGATTCAATTTGCATTTGGAAGCTGTTAATGGAAACTCTCGATATGCGGTTCAAAGAGGTATCAATGCAAGGAAGACTATCATTATGCCAAGGGAAAAAAACAAACAGATCTATGACCAGATTTTCCCGAGCTCAATAACAAAAGGTTGGAAAGACCACAAAAGACAGCTGAAGTGGATGATTGGCGAATCAAGTATGACGAAAAGCTCCTTCACGACATCTAGTCAAGTCAAGAATGCTCTGGAGGAATATCATGAATGTAAATACAGAAGGTTTAACTCAAGATCCAATCCACTGGCAGTACACAAGAGCAGAAAGTCCAGATAAAACATACAAAAAGCTTGGCCAGTTCTGGAACAAGATAATGTGGACAGATGAAACCAAGATCAGAATGAGACTGTAGGAAGAGGAGAGTATGGAGAAGGAAAAGAAGGCTCTTGTTTCATTGCTTACCACGTCATCATTAACAAACATGGTAAAGGCAGTGTTCTGGCATGGGGGTGTATAGCTGCTAATGTTACTGGTTCACTGGTGTTTATTGACGATGTGATTGCTGATAGAAGTAGAAGTAGATTTTTGGCTCAAATTCAGTCACATGTTGCGAAGCTGATAAGGCGGTACCTCAAAGAAAGGGTAGATAATGACACAATAGACCAAATAGAGAATGATTTTCATTTGCTTTCTTTGCTAGCATGTTTTGTCTTTCTAATTTATAATTAAAATGTAGGTATTTTGACAAAATGGCGATAAGTGGTTAATGTACTGTAATATATTTTAAACTGCTTGAATTAAAGCTGAAAGTCTACACCTTGTCTACAAGTCAATCGTATCTTGCTTCATTGCTTCTTTTCAAATCCATCGTGGGGGTGTATACAGGCAGAAATGGGAAAACTGTGTTATTATTAATATTGGCAGTGCTGAGGGTTCACGGTCGGATCTTTTCTGTACGAGAGTAAGGAGAATATGAGTACAAATTTGCCATTTGTTTTACAACCATCCCATGTTCATCCTGGGTGATCGGCAGATTTGTTTAAAATGTTACACCAGTATTGCAAAATAAAAAAATAATGTCACAGGAGAATAAACTAAGCCATAATGGATTTCACTTTGTTAACTAATTTCAGATAAAACGCTCTATAGAAAATTAGAATCCTGGGCTCACCAGCTGTCAGTGCGCTTTTTTTCCTTCCTCTTCTTTTTTTCAAGAATGGTTCCAACCAGAGAGAGGCTAGCCCTAGTATTAGTCACGCATCTTTTCCTCTCTTGTTCTCACTCTCGGTGTCTGATGTGAGGCAAGCCCACGCTAGGGAAGCTGTCGTTAAAAAGGACGAAGTGCTCCTCAGCCATCACGATCAACTGTGCTAAAATGCGACAGCGAAGCCTCATCGTCCCTCACCTTATGGAGCACTTCTCTTTGGACACTTTATCTTTCCAGGCCTCAGCATGTCATTTCGTCTCATCTTTACTGTGTAGATTCCTTAATCCTGAATAACAGGGTCACCGCTGTCACGTCTCGTTGGCAGTCGGCGCTTTGCGATGACGGATCCTTGAAGCTTCGTGTTTATGACGCTTGTTTGTTTCTTATTTGCACCTGCGCTCGATGCTGGCAGCAAAAAAGCAGACATGACATGCATCTTTGAGCAAATATAACTACCCAGCAGTGCGAGTTAAAAGTGGAGTTTCTAACAAACTGCCAGCACGGGCAATTTTTACGCATGGATTAACAAAGGGGAAGAAATTGATATCGTTTGTCACGGCCCACACAGGAATCCTTTCATGATTTTCCGACTTCGATTCCTTGGAATGTCTATAGCCTGAAGATCTCTATTTGTCCCTTGGGTTTTAGCACTCATTAAGTTGCAATACAGCCATTTTATGAGACACTACTCTCCTCAAAGATCAGATGACAGGTAGTTTCATTGCGGTCTCTTTAGCAATGTAAAGCTGTACTTGATAAGCCCAGGGGATGCAACTCTACACTCCTGCTAAGTGTGTTGCCAAACGCCCGCTCACGTGTTCCACTTTGATTATGAGTGATGCATAGAAATACATTACAGCATTCATGGAATACCCCATCAGCCATAACATTAAAACCATTCACGTTAAAACCACCTAGGTTTTTAGGTTCCCCCTGTGCCACCAAAACAGCTCTGGCCTCTCAAGGCTCAGCAAGGCCTCTGACGGTGTGCTGTGGTATCTGGCACCGTGAAATTATTAGCAGATCCTTTAAGTGCTGCGAGTTGAAAGCCAAGTCTCAAACTTAAACTGTCAAGACAAGAATTATTCTGTTAATTCAATTGGATCAACAACATCAGCCAGACGAGTCTTCTTGTCCTGGGTAAATTACTTATTCCAGTGCAGAGATTTTCTGAAGCCAAATGAGCTGGCGCACTCATCTAGAGCTCAGGCCCTGCCAGTGTGAGCCACCCTCACAGCCACGCACACTCACACACACTTGCAGATCCATTTATTTGATCAGCAGCCGGATGGTCTGTGCCCGTCTCTCTGCGGGCCGCTCCATAAAGCGAGCTCTTTTCAGCAGCTCTTTCCTGCTGCGTCGCTTCCGATGCTTTGTGTTTTTGATTGAAATCAAACGGATGATTTTTTTCTTCTTAAACGATTAACATATCCACATTTTTCACTAGAACTGCTCAACCAGCCCGACAAGTACAGTAGGCTTTTCTGGTGAATCTCATGTTTGAAGTATAATTTTATGCTTTTTTCTTTTTTTAATGAACGCTTCAGTGAAATTCTTTATAGCGCAGTGAAAGTACTGTAATGGTTAAGCGGTTGAGTGACTAGAACTGGAGTACCCTTTCAGAATCTTCATAAAGTGATGGCTAAGGGAAGATAAGAATGCTTTATGATGTGCTTTATGGCATAAAGTGATGTCTGGGTTCAAAAGTCAGTTAGGAAAAAAGAAAAATAGTTTGCACACTAAAAATCATTAGACCTTTCACATATTAAAAACTAACCTGTAATATTGTAATATCGTCCTCTAAATCTGTTCGGGTGGTTCGGGATGTGACAAGGAGCTCACCACGGTCAGCAGCAACACGCATGCACAACCCATTGTAGGCAAGAAGCTAGCGCGGATGGGTGCACACAGCTGCGCTATGAATTTACGGCTGCATACACACACACACACACACACACACACACACACATGTTTATACATAATTTATACATCAGTTATACATCATACCCATTGCTGTTGGTACACACATGTAACACACACACTGTCTTGGTTCAAAAAGAGATTACTGTTTATTGTGTTTGTCGCCGCATAATGATGTCCTTACCGGGGTCTACCGGGTACTGTGATTGGTTCCATTAATGTGTGTCATCACCAGGGCATTAGGGGAAACCGAGTCCTGAGTGCTCTCGGGTTGTTATACACGGTTTTTCTGCCATGAGCATGCGCATTACTGATGAATCAGGGGAAAAGGCCATTCTGTGTATAACCAGAGGGGTGTACATTTACATGTTTATATTTTTAGGCATTGTCTGCATATTAATAATATATTTCAAATATTAAGGATCAGTATGATTTTGCAGACATGCTGTTTGACTGTTTTACTGTCTCTGAAATGTGTGTGGGTAAAAAGGGGACAATGTAAAAATTTGAGAATGGTGTATTCCAGGAGGTGGAGCCTCTTACATATAAGGCTATCATCGGTGGGGTTGTTGGTTGGAGTAGATGGGAGTGGAGTTAGTTTGTGTGGAAGTGAGAGAGTTAAGTGGGATGGAGTGTAAATTTTTGTATATATTTTGTAAATTATTGTTTTGTTTCTTTATTTATTTTCTTTCTTTTTCCTCACTTTTTGTACACTGTTTGGATCACTTATTGTGCACCTTTTTGCACAATAAACACCTTTCAGCACCAAAGTGCTACTGTGGTTGTGCCATCACTGGACTTTTTAGCAAGATTGTGGGTAAAGGACAAGTTGTGTCAGAAGTGGGATGGCCAGCCGCAAGAAAAGGTCAGTGACCAAGCGACGTACAGGACTGAGGTCTCAAGTAAAGTCTGCCCTGCAGGAAGAGGATGCAGCATGGGACACAGTTGAGGAGGAGGAAAACTTAGAGGTGAGTGAAGCCGAAGAAAGGGCACCTGAAGCAGAGATGGTGGCGCTACTGAGGAGTTTCCTGGTGGCACAGCAGTCCAGAGAGGAGAGGCTGCTACAGGAACTCCGGGGTTTGAGGGAAACCTTACAGAGTGCCCAAGTGGTCGGTCAGGAGGTGTCCCAGTTACGGACCCCCAGCTCAGCAAACACAGATAACTCCATGCTCGCCCTGCCGACGCCTGCTCCACGTCCACGACCAGCCACATCAGCAGAGGCATCACCCAGTGACAGCCGCGGGTGGCGCAAAGACCTGAAAATGCCCCAGTATCAGCCTGGTGAGGACATCGAGAATTATCTTCTTCGCTTTGAACGGATGGCCCGAACATGGCAGTGGCCAGAAGAAAAATGGGCATGTCGGCTAGCACCCCTGTTGACGGGACAAGCACTGGAGGCATATGCGGCGATGGATGAGGAGAGTTCCAACGTATACCAGGACCTGAAGGTGGCGCTGCTGCAAAAGTTTGACATCTCACCCGAAACCTACCGTCAGCGGTTCCGGCAGTGCAGTGTACCACCTGGAGAGTCACCGACAGAGACCTACCACCGTCTGAAGGGCCTCTACAGGAGGTGGATCTGGCCTGAAAGCTGCAGCAAAGAAGAGATCAGGGAGGTGATCATCCTAGAACAGATGCTACGCGTTCTCCCACGGGAGGTAAGGACCTGGGTACGAGAACATGAACCTGCAGATGGGCTTACAGCAGCAAAGCTGGCACAGCAGTACACCAACGCCCGCAAGGAACTGCCAGCACGGCGCCAGGTAAACACCAACACAGCAAGCAGAGATAGACTGGACACTGAAGGGAAGCTGGTGGGGTCTGGGGCGAGTAATGCAGAAAAAGAAGGACCTTGTATGTTTTTACTGCCAGCAGCCTGGCCGCTGTATGCCCGGTGCGTAAGCCTAGGTTAGCAGGAGTATGCTATGTGCCTAGGGACTTGGACATTGATAATATAAACAGGGCGGAGGACCAGATGGTTTGTAATGTCTTGGTGAATGGTAAACTGTTACATGCTCTGATGGACACGGGTAGTGCTGTTTCCCTTATCAAGAAATGTCATGTCTTAACCTGAATTAACCTTGATCTAGTGTGTGCATGGTGATGAACGTTCTTACCTAATGGTTGAGGTAACTGTAGCGGTCAATAATGCTCTGTTTTTGCTAAAAGTTGGGGTGGTAGAGAAATTGCCAGCTGACATGGTTTTGGGGAGTCTTCTTCTTTGTCTTTCGGCTGTTCCCTTTCAGGGGTCGCCACAGCGAATCATCTGCCTCCATCTAACCCTAT
>JAQMYG010000006.1:7055647-7067763 GCA_030014215.1 Clariallabes teugelsi | reverse complement strand
TCTAGACCTCCTGCCTGGCAGTTCCAACCTCAGCATCCTTCTACCGATATATTCACTCCTCTGAACATGTCCAAACCGCCTCAATCTGGCCTCTCTGACTTTATCTCCAAAACCTCTAACATGGGTTGTCCCTCTGAGTGGCATGCCTATTTTAATAGAGTTGCTAAGAAATGTTGACGCTGATCCTAATTGCAGCCATAAAGCAACTACAACAGAAACGCTGTCATGTCCAGTGGTAACTAGAGCTCAGGCCAAAGCGGGTTTGCAACCTTTACCGGAAATGCCTGACAGTTTATTTGAAGGGGGGAGTAAGGGGCCAAGGAAGACCTGGGGTCACCGATAAAAACAGATGATGTAAGTGGACTAAAATGTGTGAATTGGGATGTACGTACCTGACAATATTAGTGAACTTCAAGCAGCAGATGCAACGCTAAAACCATTGTTTGAGTGTGCACATAAGGGGAAGGATACTAACGTCAGGGAGACCTTTTACTTTGAGGATAACATTTTGTATGTCAAAGATAATGTTCATTGTAAACGGTTAGTGGTACCCTCCAGATGCACACACCATTCCATGTTCAGGACACCTAGCTCATCAGAAGACTTATATTAGAGTCAGTTCACGGTTCTTTTGGGCATCAATGTACACTGATGTTAAGACATATTGCACCACATGCCCAGTCTGCCAGAAAACTAGCGCTGTCCGTCAGTCTGACCGAGCTCCTCTCCATCCCTTACCTGTGCTCTCAACTCCGTTCCGCCGCATTGCTATGGACATTGTGGGTCCATTAGAGAAGAGCAGCTCCGGCTACCAATATAAACTAGTAGTTTTCGACTATGCAACCAGATTTCCTGAAGCGTTCCCTCTGAGGTCTATCACCACCCCTAAAGTCATTAGCGCACTGGTGCAGCTATTCTCCAGGGTATGCATCCCAGATGAAATTATAACGGACCAAGGCAGCAATTTTACATCACGCCTGATGAAGCAGCTCCACCAGCAGCTGGGGTTCAGTGCCATCAAAACCAGCCCATATCACCCACAGACAGATGGCTTGGTGGAAAGATTCAATCAGACCCTAAAAAGTTACGAAAGTTTGTTGCAGACACCGGAAAAGACTGGGATAAGTGGCTACTCTTTGTTCTGTTTGCCTACCAAGAGGTACCCCAGGCATCTACAGGCTTCTCACCATTTGGGTTGCTGTATGGGTCGCCTGTGCACGGGCCTTTAGACCTGCTCTAGAAATGCTGGGAGAGACCAACATCCGAAACCCAGGAGAAGGGTTAAGTTACAATTCCAGGACGTAACGTAAGTTACGTCCTGGAATTGAGGAACTGGCTGCAGAGGTATCGAGAAGAGGCCCAGGTGAACCTGCTGGAAGCCCAGAAAGCTCAGAAACGGTGGTATGACCAGCACTCTCGACATCGTGAGTTTAGACCTGGACAGAGGGTGTTATTATAACTAACATCCTCTGCAAGCAAACTCCTAGCAAAGTGGCAAGGACCATACACAATCACAAGGCAGATGGGGCCAGTAACCTATGAAGTTCATCACCCAGATCGAGGAAAACAGCACAAGACCTCCCATGTAAACCTGCTAAAGGAGTGGAAGGAAGGAGGCAGTCCTTGCACTAAAGTGCTCCTGATTCGCCAGGTACAGGAAGTAGAAGACCTGGAGAGTGAGATCTCACCTGTAAGCCTGGAAGGGAGAGTGGATCTTAGCCACCTACAAACAATGCAAGTCAAAGAACTGAACCAGCTGTTTGGGGATCTTCCAGCACTGTTCACCCAGAAACCAGGCAGAACCTAAGCACTGAAGCATACAATTCACCTCAAAGAGCCCATCAGCCCAACACCCATCAGCCAGCGGCCATACAGAGTGCCTGAGAGGTTGGTGAAGGCCCTGAAGGAGGAGATTTTGACTATGCAGAGGTTGGGTGTAATTGAGCCATCGATAAGTGAGTGGAGCAGCCCAATGTTTATTGTGCCCAAGAAAGATGGGAGCCTACGTGTCTGCCTGGACTTCAGAAAACTGAATGCAGTCTCAAAGTTCGATGCCTACACCATGCATCTTACCCACCTGAGACGTGTATTAAGCAAAAACTCACGTTAAACATCAGCAAATGTGAATGGGTGAATGTATTTGGGCTACCTCTTGGGGTCTGGACAAATATGGCCACAAATCAACAAGATAGAGGCGATCAAAAACAGCCCAAAGCCCATCACAAAGAAACATGTGAGGTCATTCTTGGGGCTAGTGGGGTGGTATAGAAGGTTTATACCTCACTTTGCGACTGTTGCAGTACCACTTACCAACCTCATGGCAAAAGCGTCAAAAAAACCCAGTACGGTGGACGGAGGACTGCGAAAAGGCCTTCTATGCGCTGAAGGGCTATCTGTGCTCATCACCTGTACTGCGATGCCTGGACTTTGAGAAACTCTTCATTTTACAGGTAGATGCCTCAGGAGTAGGGATTGGAGCTGTACTTGCTCAAGGTGAAGAAGGGGCAGAGAGACCCATATTATACCTGAGCAGGAAGCTGTTCCCCAGAGAGGTGAAGTATTCTACCATTGTAAAGGAGGGCCTTACAATTAAGTGGGCCCAATTAAGTAGGGTGGTGATGCAACACTGCCACGCCTTCGTGACACGGGGCAACCCAGAGATGAGTGACAGTTTGGCTAAATGACACCTGAGTTTATAAACTGTGCCATAAATCAGGACAGTGTTGGATTTAATGGTTAAAGATGACTCTAGTTTAGTGATCGCATTGCCAGGCTGCTGCTGCAGGGGCATGGTATCATGAGTGCCTCTGCACTCTGACCCCAGCATCCTAACAAACTGGAATGTGTACAAAAAAGAAAAAAAATATTCAGGGTGTTCAAATTAAATACCGTAAAAAGTTAGAAAGTATGCCAAAGCTACAATCGGTCTGCCCGATTTATGTCTGAAACACTGGCCTCCCAGGAACTCCTTTAATGGACCAAACATGTGCAAATGTCAATGTTTTACACCTTCATTCACAAGAAAGTTGATTACAAGTCTCTGTTTGACTTGAATGCCCAAACAGCCCAAAACAGATGAGTGAGTTAGTAAGTGAGGAAATTTACTATATCAGTGATGGAGTGAGTTTGAGGCCTCTTGAGACTCTGGGTAGACCAGAACAAACTGTCTTATTGGCGGCTAGTTCCAAACCACTAAAGAAAACACTGTAGTTTTTTTTTGTAAAAAATGATAATTAAATAAAATAATTAATAAATGAATAACACATAACTTTCCATGGTCTGCTGTTAGATTTGTACTCCCACCGGCTCCTTAAGGTAATCTTACCAGTGTCTCTGAACGATTGACCAATCCCGTCCATTGCGTCATGGCTTTATTAAGTGTTACTGCATAGTTTCGGCTTTGGCTTTCTTCTAAATTTGGACATGCCCTCTAGTTAACTTTAGTCCCAACCACACAACAGCTACCAACAGCTTCCTTAACTTTCGAAACTGCTACTCATGCAGCACTAGTCATACTTATCTGATTATAGATGCCCATGATTGGTTGGTGTTATGTGCTATGATTGACAGGGCAGAGCACCCAGGAGGCATGGCAAATTTCGCACCCCTGGCTCTCAGCCATCCATGGCTGTGGAATTGTCAGAATTTATACTTGTGATCTTGCAAATGATACAGCATTTATCCCCCCCACCCTTTGGGAAACTTCCAAAAAGGAACCTTTCAAATGATTTTCACGCCACTGCGAGACTCAAAACTTGTTTGCATGGGTTTCTATTACTTTTGACAGACCTAATATAAGTCCATATTCATTTAACTTACTCACGGTGATTATCCAGGGTATACTGGGCCATTGTCCAGACACTCGGCATTTTTAATGCTGATAAAGCTCTTCAGAGAGAAGAGCTCACTAGGTTTCACTGATTGATAGCCCTGTTTTGTCTAGTTGATATACAAGGCTGACTTAATCCGTCTAGATCCAGCAGGCAATGCTCCTCTTGGCTGTGTCAGTCCTCCAATGGGTCATTAATCAGTCCATCATTCTTCTAGCTCAGGACGGCTGCAGAACTTCATTTCGTGCGTTGTACAGGAATAGTCGATATTCAAATAACATTATTTTCCAGGTAAAAGATGAAGTGGGATTCCAGGAACGGAAAAATATTTGATCAAAACAAGTCATTAAGACAGTATTTGCAAATACACAGTTTGAACGAACAAACCTAACATTTTTAAACCTAATGTTTTTCCCTCAAAATTTTTTTTTAGAGAAAATACATGTATTTTTGCTTTTTTCATTTGAACATATTTAGTATAATTTTATTGAAAAAAAAATCCACTCTCTTAGCAGTTGTGATGTAAACAGATATAATGATAGAAAAATGTTACAGCGGGTCATATGATGGTCATACTCTGTCATTTTTCTTTTCCATGTATGAAATCCATCTTTGTCTGAGGATTCTTTGTGTTTGGAGAAAAAAAAAAAGCTTTCAGAGATTTCATCTGCTCTGGCTCACTGCTGCCGCTTGGTGGTCAACGATACATTATGCATTCAGGCTTCTGCTTCAGTTCTGCTTCAGGCTTTGTTTTAATGCACAGTGGAAAAGAAAAAAGAAAAAAAGGTGGAAAAGGTTTATAACAAAGCAGGGCAGTGTCATGTTGAGATACCACCAAATCTGAAAGTAGGCGTGAATGTTAGATCCGTACAGTGTGTGCCTTAGTGGTAATCTCACCAGGGACCGAGACGAATATTATTTTGCGTACATGTTAAATTATGAAACAGGGCTAAAAATGTACAGAAAGAGTGTCGAGGTGGAATCAAGAAGGCAGAGGTGGAATAAAGAGCAGTACTGTTCATGGCAAAGAGAAGGGTGTATAAGCTGTAAAGATAAGGATGGGTTATTTGGTTTCATGTGCATGTGTGGGTGTGTGCTCATACTGTACATGTGTTCGTGTGTGTAGGCTGTCTGGCCAAGACCTGCATCACAAAAGTGCTATTGTGTCATGAGTACTCTTTTTAAAGACTATGATTTCTATGCACTTTGACACTGGTATTATGGTAGCACAGTGTTTTAGAATGTACTGTACAGTAGCACTGTCCAGGGTTGTAGGTTTGAATCGCCAGCCTGTGTGGGTTTAGTGGGTTAGTGGGTTTCCTTTGAGTACTCAGGTTTCCCCCTACCGTCCAAAGACATGCATTGTAGGCTGATGGATCATCATTTCGGATCTCTCTCTAGTGTACGAGCGAGTGTGTATGTGCTAGTATAGTGTGGATTGCAAGAAGGTCGAGGTTCCTGAGGCAGTGTGACTTCCTTTTACTGCTGGGTCGCGAATCAGAAATGTAGGGGAATTAAAAAAGGAAAAAATGTCTCCTCCTACAGTACGTAAAACCTAATGAGACGCTCTCTGATAAACACGAACATCATTACATCCCAGCATTTCTTATATCTGATCGGTCAAAGGTTTCGGATGAATCTTTTTATAACAGCAGCTCTGACAGGAGTGGGGCTGAAATTCAAATCACAGGTTTATATAAACGCATTTGTTCTAATATGTTACTGTTGCCATGGTAACCGCTCGCTCAGAGGGACTTGCATGGTGGATTCTTGACATAATCGTTGACTAATAATGAACAGATTTGCAGTGTAAATGTAATTACTTATTCAACAACATCAAAGCACGAGTATGCTTTTTTGTAACAGTTGTAGCACTTTGTCACAGTGTGTATGAATTAGGTTAAGTCTTTCGGACATAACATAAGCTGACAATGTGATTATAGATGGTGGTATGAACTGTATATCATAAACACAATCGTTATTTTAAATTAAAGGTAAAACTTTTTGCAATAAATCTATATAGGGGTCAGGATTGTACAGTATAGAGTGATGTATCCTCTTTTTTTTCTTTTCTTTTTTAGCATAACCAGGGCAATATGATGAACTCGATTTTATTTTAACCAACTAAACAAACATGACTGAGCACAAAATTTACAAAATGGGTCACACAGGCAAAGAAGAAGCATGGATACTCATTACTATGCCTTTTTCTGGTTGTTTTGCTCATTTTGTGTGCTGTACATTTTTCATTCCCATAATTTATACGTTAATCTTTTTCTTCACCGTATGTTTTCGGCACAGATCTGTTTTACCGTTTGGGTTTTAAGGGTTGAATCTATTATATAATCTCCATTCAGGATCAGCATTTAAATACAGTATAAATGTATGACGTGCGTTATTGTACTGTAGATACAGTATATTTTACTGTATATGTTGAATTGGTTGTTATAATATTATATTATTATAAGTTATTATCACCTTTGTTGCATCTTTTTCTCTTTCTCAAGCCTACACATGTAGGCTTATTTTGTTATTTATTTATTTTTGAAATTTAAATCTTATCAAAGCTTTCCTTCATTGATCCCACAGCACTATTAAATCGGGATGCTGTGTCGCTCAGTGTGTTGCATGAGTCAGTTTCTCAATTTCTCCAGTAGAGGGACACAGAGAACGCATAAGACGGACTGTCTTTGTCTACACATGCCCGCTTCTCCCCTAAAAAAAAAAAAAAAAATCGATAAACCCGTCATGATTTTTTTTTTTTTTTAATACCTCGGGATTCAGCATCGATCTTTTACAGTGCACATGCATTACTGTTGGCATCTAGACGACAAGTTTCTGAGTCAGTGACAAAGCGATATACGGTACAAGGGATCAATAGTACAGTCCAATACAAGAGATCTTCCTTCAAAGTGGGGACCATTATGGCAGTGTTATGATGACATCATCCGTCTCTGTGGATTATGGTGGAAGAACGAGGAATCTCTGCAAGATACGGAGTATAAATATGCGCTTAAACTTTGTGAACTCATGCCTTTTTACAGTGTTAGCGGCTGTGAGGAGGATCAAGGATTTGATGTGCACTTAATATTTGAAGAGTCATTTCTCATTCTGACCTACTTCCTGTGTATGAATAAAGAATCCTGACGAGTCACCTGTATTAGAGCACGTACTACTCGACTGATATAAATAAAAAGGTAACAAAAAAAAATAAACAGGCTTTAGAAACTTGAACTTGACCTTGTTTTTAATGCTATAGGCAGACTGTGATACAGATGAGATTTTTATGGGTTGGCGTATAACACAATGGCGATATACTGTATGTATCAGGTTAGTGTTTCACATATGTGTATCTGTACCTGGATTTGAAGTGGGAGTGGCTTACACTAGAAGTTTTTTTTTTTAATGTAAATCCTAAAAAAATCCAAGATCCATTAAGCATACAGTTCGAATGTTGTTTGAGTTCTTATCTTCTGACCTCACTTAAATCCATAATCAGTCTCAACTAGACATGTTTTTTGTACATGCATTTAATATTTTCCAAGATATAAACAAAAAGTTAGAGCCTCACTTAAAACAAGGACTGTCACACATGCATGGTCTTTATTCGAGGCTTGCACCTTTCATCCGTAGCATTAACACCATTTAACATTAACACTTTACCATTAATTATCCATTGCATACCAGTAAACTGGTGATGTAATCATGGGCACCCAAGGCTCATGTGGACCAGAGGCCAGCCTGTTTTTTTGCCGATCTCACAGAAAAGCCAAAGCCAAATCACCAAAAATTGTCAATGCCAGTCCTTATAGAAAGGCACCAGAACACCTAGTGCACCATAGCCTGCCGTGCACTAGCTCAGCAGGTTAAGGATCAGGTTACTTTCCAGATCCCCATCTGATCAAGCACCCATGGGATGTGCTGGACAAACAAGTGCAATCCATGAAGGCCCCATCCCACAACCCAAAAGGATCTGATGTGAATGTCGTGGTTTCAGACACCACAGTCATCAAGTTCTGCTGTTTTTTCCTAAATGTTTCATTGTCTCTTGCCCTGTATTAATTGTTCAGTTATATCACTACCATCATGTACAACAACACTCATCCATAGCCTCTGATCAATCTGGCTGGCTTGGTGTCCCGACACCTATAATTATTTAAACTTGTTAGAGGGCTAGATAAGGGATTTTAAAAAGTATTCCCCGTCGTATTTTAGTACTTAGTTACAAATGAATCAAAGAGTACTTTGATGCTCAATCCCTCATTATCTGTCCTGCTTATCCTGTGTAAGGTCATGAGGCCTGGAGTCTTTCCCAGGAAACTCAGCGCACATGGCAGGGTACACCCTGGATGGGGTGCAAACCCGTTGCAGGGCACAAGCTCGCACACACACACACACACGCACACACACACACACACACGCACACACACACACACACACATACTACAAGCAGTTTGGAAACAGTGCATGTCTTTGGACTGGGGGAGGCCAGATTCAAACCTCAAACCCTGGAGGTGCAAGGTGACGGTGCTAACCAATAAGCTACCTTGTCAGTCTCAGTGAAAATATATACATTGTAAGTTAGATGCAGTTTTAGAGTAGAGCTAAGAAACAAAATTTTGTACTTAATTTTTATTAAAAAACAGTGTCACTTAAATGTTGACATTAGAGGTCACATTAATGTAATGTACAGTACCAGGCATTTTTATTTTTCGTAGTGTTTGTACTATTTCTAAGGTGAGACCTTTATTGCTTTTATCTTAGGCTACGTTCACATTACCAGTCTGAAGTGACTTAATTAAAAAAATTTTACCTAATGTGAATTGAATAAAGTTGATTTTAATGTGAGCATACCGCCTTACTGGTGGTAAATAGCAGTCTTCAATGTTAAATGTAAATAATACATCTATTGTAACTTCTAATTCTAGTGCCAGGCCTTACAGGTAATGGGTGGTTTGCACAACAATGGATTGAGGAGAATCAACCTGAAGACCTGTGAAAATCTCAGCAGGGGTGAATAACACCTCTGGCCTTGCACCAGAAAATAAAAAAGTCGGTAATTCTAAGTAGGTTTGGTTTGCCTCTACAATAATCCTAATCTAGTGTATTAACTGATGATCATGTAAATATACTAATGAGTGAGATAATGTGAAAACGAATCACCTGCTAACTTTTAATATGGCAAAATAAAGACAGATTTTTGGTCCAAAACAGGATGAGCTGAATATAAATGCGTGTGCATCCATCTGATATGCATGTGTGGAAGAGAGAAAGAGAGAGATTGTGTGTGTGTGTGTGTGTGTGTGTGTGAGACCCCCCCGCCACCCTGCATTTGCCATTTTGGATATGCCCCAGCTTTGTCCTCGCAGTGAGATGAACAGAATGCAGAAGACAGATGTAGGAGAACCGCAGACTGTGAGGATGGGGATGGGGTGAAAGCTTGTGTCCATATGGATAACACCGAGGGAAAGCGGGATAGCTCCTTATCTGTGCCTACCTCAGTGGCCACAAAGATCTAAAAGTAAAGGAACTTCCTTGATGTTAGGGTTAGTGTTAGGTTTATGTATATTAGTTATCTAGCAGAAAGTTATCTAGCAATTATCTATGCAGAAAGCGTCTGTATAAGTACATACAACCTTGAAAAGCTGTGGTGTGGAGGTTACTATAGTGTTTGGACAAATACATCAATCTAAATTAAAAAGTTGCAGCCTTAAACACTGCTGTGTAACGTGAGGCATTATAATAAGCCATGAATACAGTGCTGAACCACAGTAGCACTAAGTACAAATATTACCGTAAAGAAACAATTTCCTTAGTATCTTAATGCAAACTATATGCAATATATTTTTTGTTCTTGAAGTACATAGAGTTTAGAGGGGCTCTTCTTATAATAAGTAATATTGGCCACCATGGCATACAGTACACTGACAAGCCATAATGTTAAAATGCAGAATATGGCCACTCTTGTGTAGATTCCTTTTGTGTGTTCCTTCTAGGCAGGAGTTCTGTAATGACTGGCACTGGGACATTAGCAGAAGATCCTTAGGGTGCTGTGGGTTGCAGGGTGGTTCCTCCATGGATCAGACTTGGCAATTTAGAGGCCGGATAAACAGCCTTGAAGTCCTTACCTGCCAGACACCATGCATTGCAGGCTGTAATGTACTGGGTGCTCTGGTGCCTTTCTATCATAACCATCATTAACTTTTTTTCAGTAATTTGTTCTACAGTTACTTTTCTGTTGGATCAGACTAGGTGGCCAGGCCTTTGGTCCCTACAGGCATAAATGAGCCTTGGATGCCCTTGAAGCTGTCACCAACTTACTGGTATATAATTGACAATCAATGTTCTACAATTCATCCGGTGGTGGTGTTAGTGTATTTGCTGATCGGTGTATATTTGCCATGCAAAACATTACTGTATATGTAAATGAAAGATGACCAACATAGCATATCAGTAAGGTGTTGGTCAACACAAGCTGCCATTTTTGGTTCACCTTGGTGTAGATTCCGTAAAAGGATGAATGTCAATCTTACAAAAGATAGTGTATTTCCTCAGGTTGGTGATTTGATGAGGATGATGATGATGAAGCCACGATGGTGTAGTGGTTAGCACTGTCGCCTTGCACCTCCAGAGTCCAGGTTAGATTTCCACCTTGGGTTCTGTGTGCATGGAGTTTACATGTTCTCCTGTCCTCAAGGTACTCTGGTTAATTGGCGTCCCCAAATTGACCGTAGTGCATGAATGTGTGTGTGTGAATGTTGACTGGAGGCCCTAGCACAGTTGTGAAAATGGGAATAAAAGGGTCACCATTGGCCGCCATGGTTCCTAGTTGGACTACAGAGGTTCCTGGATGGATGGATGGATGGATGGATGGATGGATGGATGGATGGTTGGTGGTGGTGGTGGTAGAAAGCAATGTCTTTGACATCACCCCAAAATCTGGTTAAGATCTGGTGACTGTGATGGACATATGAATATGAACATCATATTTTTATCATTTTTATTATCTTCATAGGATTCATTGAGCACTCGTGCTCTGTAGATAGAGAAGGAGTCATCCTGGGAGAGACTACTGTTCTTGTGTTAGAATAGAAATATTTCATCCTAGGACAAAGGTGACGATTCAGAAGAATGTTGTATTGGTTTTCGGTTCCACTTGTCCTGTTAGAGGGAAGAGTAACCGAAAACCATACCATCATAATAACAGACCCAGCTTTGTAACGGCGCATTTTTCCTAATTCTCTCTCTGTTTATCGAGGTTTAACCTAAACTAATCTTCTCTTTTAGCTCCACTCTTAGCTTTAAGTGTAAAATCAACTTTGAAATTCCCTTACGATCACCTGACCCTCTTAGGCTTCATTGTTCCTGCCATTCTAATCTGTTCTTAAATCTTCTTTCAGCAGACAGACGACTGAGGCTCAAGGTTTGATTTTAAACTGAACAGTGCTGATGCTCCCAGGGCAAAATAATATAGACATTGATTGCTTTTAGCTGTTTGATGTTTTTGATCTGTTTTACTGAGTGTTTTTTTTTTTTTTTTTTTTTTAAAGGTTTGAAATTTTCCAGGAATTGATTTTGATATCTTTTTTAGAAGGCTTCTATTTATAACATAAGTAAATGGAGAAGGAGGCCACAGTTTAGTGTAAGATATACTGATTGTAGGGACAGAAATGGCTCTGTGGTTAAGGCAACTAGATCATTCTAGTCGGGGTATCAGTGGCATTTAGGTGCATTTGGCTGTTCCTGCTTAGAGTTGCTACTGCCCACCGTTGTGCCGTAGTTATGGAAAGCACCATTTACCCCATAAGGTTAACAGCCATTAATACTACTATGGCCTCATTGCATAATCTTTAGTATTAATTGATCTCTAGCATTTATTGATGAGGTAAAGAAATAAGGAATCATGATGGCATGTTTACACTAGGTATTTTTTAATTGCACAGTCAAAACGAGTTTTTAAAAATGTACAGCGCCATCTGTTGAATTTTGAGATGAATAATGATTTTTTCAAGGTTGATTTTTTAAAAATGATATAAGGGCATTTTCCTTTTAAATTTCAGTGGCATATATTCTCTTTGCGTGGCCCGATTGCTATTGTTTAACCTATATGTTAAGGTTGGCCAAATAAACCTAAAATAATTTTTGAGCAAATATCCAAATCAATGTACAGACACGACAACTTTACAGTTTTATTATACATTACAGTGGGGCAAAAAAGTATTGTCAGCCACCAATTGTGCAAGTTCTCCCACTTAAAAAGATGAGAGAGGCCTGTAATTTTCATCA
>JAQMYG010000006.1:6990440-7024835 GCA_030014215.1 Clariallabes teugelsi | reverse complement strand
ATATGTTGTTGTATTTTTTTTACATAAACACATGCTTCATTTTCATCCAAATATGAAAAAAGCATGCTTTCTGAGAACCGACATGGTGAAATGTTAGCGCAGGAGCTGCATGGTGCAAAGTGTCGTAGTGTGTGTGTTCATGTGTGATAGGGTGTGTCGGAAATCTTTACTCTGTTACAGCACTGCAGCAACGCAACAACGAGCTCCCCCCTTTTCTCTGTGTGTGTGTGCGTGCGTGCGTGCGTGCGTGTGTGTGCATGCTGACTCGCTTGTTTGTCTGGCTCTCGACAGGCCACACCTTCCCAGTCCAGACCCTTGTGGATGCTCTTTGTACAGGCAGTGGAAAGAATGTTCCCAATGCAGAAACATTAGGCTTCGAGCATCGACTGCACTCGCAAAAACATACTCTGACACACTCGCAGTACTCTTAGCGATGGACGTTTATGTGTGCTGCTGCAGATGTTTACGGCGTCTACTTTTTTATCGTCCCAGGATGGCAGTAAAAAAGGGAGGATATGCTTTTTTAAAAAAATTTAAAAAGTAGTCCATACTATTGATATACTGATGTGATGTTCTAGCATTAAAAAATAAGAATATAGTATACATTAAATATTAAAAGAAATAAAACAATATAGGATGCATTGTTTAGGTGTACAATTAAAGTGTGTGGACTCATGACATAGATACATACAAATATGTATATCAGAGGTGGACAAACCATAAAAGCATTAAAAGTATTAAAGCCCAGTTCTATGCTACAGTATGCTTGACCTCGAGTCCAAGTTAAAATCTCTATGCTTACTTGAAACCGTGATTTTTTTTCACTTTCTGCCTGAATACACACCTGTTTTAATTCTGCTTTTGACTATACACTAATTAGCCATAATATTACACTGCAGAACATTATGCCCAATATCATGTACGTTTCCCCCTGTGCTACCAGAGGGGCTTGACTCATGACCTCTGGGGGTGTGTGCTGTGGTACCATGGGATGCTATGAGACATTGAACTATGGCAGGTTGTGGTGCACCGAGTGTTCTGATACCTTTCTATCTCGGCCAGCATTGACCTTTTTCCTATGATTCGTGCTGCATTGGCTTTATTGTGGGATCAGACCAGACCTTGGTTGCCAGCGGGCATGGGTGAGTCTTGGGTGCCCATGATTCTGACACCAGTAAGGTTTTGGCTGATCGGTGTATGGTTGAATGCTTGAATCTGATTGGTCAGATGGTGTACATTATTTTCATTTAATCAGCACGGGTGGTTCTGGCTGGAACTAGTCTAGTGCTAGGTTTGTATTAATGCACTTGTTCTATATTAATTGTTCATACACAGGGACTTGCGTTGCAGATGCAGATAATAAATGGGTTTTAAAAAGAAGCTGAAGTTCAACAAAGTAATCGCAGAGTTTCTTTATTGTTTACGAAAGACTTGTAAGTTGTCAGTGATGATAGTAAAATGACAGACTACACCTGTGTGTGCGCGCGCGTGTGTGTTTGTGTGTGCAAGAAAAGATTGAAAAATATTTAGAACTGGGACTAATTTGTCTCTTGGACATTCAGCAACTTTTAAATCAGACTATTTATCGTTAAAACACAGACAAGATGTTAATAAATTAAACATTACGATTCCTTTGTAAATTGCTGTGATATAATCAGAGTAATACTGTAAAAAATGAAGCACGTCTGTAAGGGAGCTTCACCCTGTTCTGCATCACCTCACCTCACCTCACCACAACAGTGTTATGTGGTACAGTACAGATGTTATCACATGTTCCTCTTTGCATATGGGAAGTTTAATGGAAGTTGACCGTGGAGGGTCAGATATGTAGTTCCTGAAGCTGAACCACTACTGCCACCGTTTTAAAAACAATGTGTGAAAGAGGTACGGATCTGAGTTCTATTCAAGGTCAAAAGCCTGGAATGCTGGAATGCTCAGTGATAGTAAACTAATTTTATTAAACTTTTATCATTTTATAGTAATTAGTTTATTAGTAATTTTATAACTTACAACCAACAATACATTCATGTTTAATGTAGTCTGAGACAAATCAGACAAAATCAGATGATTCTCTGAAACAATTAGATGCTAAAACCAAAGCAACTCTTAACTTAAGTTTCTTTAAAGTTTACAGTAAAATACGTTGGCAAAAGTAATGGCACTGCTTGCTTGTGAACCTAAACAGCTCCAACTTTCAACATTAAAAGTTTACATGTGTTTTAGAAAACAATAACTGCAAGAGAAAAATCTTCATTTACTGATTTTTTTTATGCTTAAACAAAGTTATTACAAAATCATTTTCCTTCCTACTTTACAATTGTGTGCCACTTCGTGTTGGTCTATCACATATAATACTAAGAAAAAACATTTACATTTTTGGTTGTAATTTGACAAAATGTGGAAAATTTCACAGGGTATCAATACTTTTGTTAAAAGGCACTGTATGGATTTTTTAACTCGCTGCTACGGGGACGCTCCTGGGAAACGGTGAGCACCACTACGTACATGTGAACGACCCCAAGACAGTCAAAATACTGTCAATTTGTCTCTTCCAGTCTAGTCTGAGAAATGACACCAATCTGACTTCAATCAGCTGCGTAAACCTTGGCATATAAAAAGGTGTGACCGCTGAATGGAGACAGTGACGGTGACGTTTCTGGGCATATGTAGTTCTTGACATCATCACTGCATAGCCAACGTACAGTACACTGACGGATGACCCCAAGGTCTTTCTGTTGTAACCGTTGCCATGACAACAATGACAAACAGGGAAACTACTTCGTTTAGCCTTAATCTCGGGCCAGGATCGCCACCATTATCTCCAGATAGACTACAAAGCTAAGAGTTATTGATGAGTTTAAGTTGTTTTTATTTCAAGGTAGGAAACGTACACTTATTACATTGCATTACTGCACTGCTAGTTTGAGGTGTGTGTTGGGATTGACCGGAGTGACTGGACTAAATCCAGACTTTGAGAAGCCCTGCCGTAGACCATACTCATGTGTTCATTTTTTTTTCTCATTTGGCTTCTAGTATACACTCCATGTTGTTAACACTGTTGTAACTGTCATGATCAGCAAGACCCTACATAATAAATATGAGGCTGAGTCAGATCGTAATGCTCGTTCCGTCCAATAGATGAAATATTTGTTCATCTTCCTGGCGGATTCTTTTTACGCAACCGAGCCAGAGCACAATCAAAGCTCAAACTAAACAGGTTTTTCTCTTTCTTTCGGCACCTCTCTGGCATTTGCACTCACGACATTGTAGTCTCTACAGCTTTTTCACACAACTGGACCTGATGCAAGATGAGCATCATCTTATCATCTTCCAGTAATGCACTGGATTGTAGCAGCATGGAGAGTTTTTTTTTTTTTTATTTCTTCCCCTACACAGTGTGGGTGTGGGCTCATCTATGCTATCTGCAGTGCATTTGCTCGTCTCGTTACAGTGGAAATCCCCCTGAAATATTCCCTTCCATCCTATCCCTCTCCACCAGTGACATTTCTTACAGCACTCTGTTTTCTATTTCTTCTCTCGCATTAATCTTCCTCCTCTCACTGCTCTAGTTTATTACAAACATCAGGCAGCCTGTCTGACGAGCGCTGAAGGTGTAAGGACGTGACCCGAGTGCTGGATAATGTATAACAACCTTTGACGTCATTACGTCCAAACATTACCTCTATACATTTATGTGATTTCTTTCATTTATTCTTTATTGCATCAACAGACAGTGACAGGGATCTACTGTTAATAAAGCAACATGAAAGTAAAACAGGAATAAAATTGCACATTACACAGCAATCTCACAGTTCTCTCGGGATGATATTTGTGTTTCTGTATTAGACATGTTCTAAACTAGAGTGTAATGTTTTTTTTTATATTTTTTCAGACTGACACCAATGCCAGTTACCTGCGAGCAGCCCGGGCTGGAAACCTGGAGAAAGCCCTCGATTACCTGAAGTCTGGGGTCGAGATCAACATCTGCAACCAGGTCAGTTAGACTTATACTGGCACCAAACTACTATAACAACCGCAGCTAATGGAAAAACAGAATTTCTCGCAGAATTTGTTACTTCTGCATTAGAGAGTCAGTATAAAATCATTTTATCCAACATAAAATTAAAATGCAAGAAAAAAGTGTCATGGTTCAAAAATAGATACGACGCAGGTGCAGGCTCAACCTTATTCAACACTGCGATAAACAGTGAAACAAAGCGTACAGACTTCAAACTATGAACTTGGACTATGATCAAGTAATACGTGTTGTTGTTGTTAGTCTTTCGGCTGGTCCTGTCGAGGGGTCGCTGCAGCGGACCAACTGATCCAGTGGCTGAGGTTTGGGCATTGGGTGGGAATTGAACCCGTGCCTTCTGCCCAGTGATACATAGTAATACATGCTAACACTTTTGGCAAGAACGAAGACAAGCGCGAAACTTAAAAACTGAAACTTACATAGTGTGGTAACGAGAGGAAAAACAGAACTCAGGTGTGTCATGTTAGTAACATGTGACCATTGGTGGCAGAGCTGTAGTTCAGTGGCTCCTCAACAAAAAATGTAATTAACTTAATAATGGGAAAAAAAATGCTGTTGGGTTGCATGCAAAAAAGAAGAACTATAAAGTCTTTGAAAGTGCACTTTATAAGTAAAGCAAAAGGCAACAAATATATTTCATGTGTTTTTGTTCTTGTTGCCCCCTGCACTTTATATTAGGATTATACAATATGTAGGCATCTTTACTTTATATTTCTTTTGCACATGACCATGAAAATCTCTTCACTCATTATTTTATTTAATTTATTCAGAAATGCTTCATGGGGTATTCAGGCAAATCCACACTCAGGCTAGGGACAAAAAAAAAAGTTGTTGTTAGTCTTTCTAAATGTTTTTTAGACTTATGGAGTCACTTAAATTAAAGATTACTACTTAGCAAATTTGGTTTTGCTAACTTGATTGGTGCATGGCTACAGCAGGACTTTAATAAACACTGTTGATAGTGTTTTCCTGGACTTTATTGAGCAAGGTCCTTAACCCCAAAGCTCTGAAATAATCGGCTGTTGAGCAGCAACACCGACGGATACAGTATATACTGTATCATCATAATCCCCAGCTGAATTCCTGTAATGTGCAAGTGGTGTTGGTGAATGATTATGTCTACGATTCCCACATACAGATGCGTCTCTTCCTCAAGCTGGTGACAAGTTATACATAGATTTTCAATAATCTCTCTGAATGTTCATGGAAACGACTGTAGTGGGCGCCGAGCCACATCAGCTGGGACGCCATTCACAGCAGTACACCCGCCCTTAAAATGTTTTATCATTCAGTTGTGTTACTGCGGATAAGAGTCTCATCACCGTACTGTGCATGACGCCTTCTGTAATTTGTTTTATGCTTCATTCAGGGGAAATAAGAGTAGTTTTTACTCTCATAACCGTGTTCTGTTATTCTGAATGACGCCACAGTTTGACTTGAGCAATCCTCATTCTAACAATGATTGTGAGGAACTGTCTGTCAGAATTGATCAAGGGATGTGCTAAGTATTGACCAGAAACAGTCAATATATTCAGTATATTCTATACAAATACAAATATGTACAACATATTGCGAAAAAGACTTGATACCCATGTGTGTTTTTTCAATTATTCCTATTTATGAACTATTCCAACATGGCGTTGTTCCATTGCTATTATTAGTGTTCCATTGCAATTGAAAGTGTTTCTGTGGGGATTTGTGTTCATTCAACCAGAAGAGCATTAGTGAGATTAGGCATTTTGGTTTAACCCACCAGCATTCAGTGGGGTTGACGTCAGGGCTCTATACAGATCACTCAATTTCTTCCATTTCAAACATGGCAAGCACCACTCATATTTTCTTCAGGAAATGTGCCTCTTTAGTTATTATTATTATTATTATTATTATTATTCACTGGTGGCTAAGTGGTAGGTGTTGCCATGCAAAAGGCCCGGGTTCGATTCCCAGCCAATGCCCAAACCTCCAGCCACTGGATGCAGTGCCGGTCCCAAGCCCGGGTAAAATGCGAGGGTTGCGTCAGAAAGGGCATCCGGCGTAAAAAACTGTACCAAGCTTGTATGTGCGGACCAAGTGTCCGCTGTGGCGACCCCTTGCCGGGAACAGCCGAAAGACCAACAACAACAGTATGAATATTACGGCATAATGGTATTGGTATTTCCCCTTTAAATATTTGTGCCCACTGTCTTTCTGTTGCGCCCATGAACCGAGGTTCCACTATACTGTGTGTATATATATATATATATATATATATATAGGAGGTTATTAGCCACTTTTCTTGGTGCGTAGAGCCCGTGAGTTGTTCAGCTCAATATGTGTACCAGGTTCCGTATGTATACATGCAAGTGTGTATAAACTATGAAGCAAAATCTCATGTGAAGACATCCCAAAAAATCCTTAGAAAAGGGCCCTTTACACTCTATGATGTCAAAGGGCTATTGTCATAGTACTTATGCCCTAACAACTAGTGAGCAGATATTAAGGATAAAGACATGGACACGGTTATGGCTTTGTGCAGCACGTCCTACACATTCAGGTCAACGTGGTCATTGTGTACCACAGAGGCTTCATATTTGAGAATTCTGTCAAGTCTGCATGAAAGCCACAAGTAGTATATGTACAGTAATATATTATGGTATACTGAAGCATAGTTACAAGCATTTCATAAGTGTCAAAGGCTTTTATTGATAATTACATTAGGTTTTTGAAAAGAATCAATCTTTGCAGTGTTACCCCTTCTTTTTCAAGTCCAATTTTTGCAATTTGCCCTGGCCTGCTGTCAGTCCATTTCTGGGCCACATCCTGACTAAAGGCAACCCATTCTTGCATAAATCAATGCTTGGAGTTTGTCAGAATTTCTGGCTTTTTGTTTGTTTACCTGCCTCTTGAGGATTGAGCAATGAGTTCCCAATGAGTTCCCAATGGGATTAAAGTCTGGGGAATTTCCTGGCCATGGACCCAGAATTTATCAAGGGGCATCCTGACTTACCCTTTTTTTCTTTTTCTGTGCATTCAGAATGGCCTGAACGCTCTTCATCTCGCCTCCAAAGAGGGCCATGTGGAGATGGTGGCACAGCTTATTAAACTCGGAGCCACCGTGGATGCGGCAACAAAGGTAGGCACAAATGGTGCTGCAGGAATTTCCACTTCCCACTGATAAACACACACACATACACGTACACACTCCATATATTACAGCAAGAGTGTTTATTACTGGCGGCCAGTGTAATGAGTTCAGCTGTCGGTGGCTTTGCTGCCTCGGCACATTTCCAAAGTCAAGGTTATGGACAGTTTTCAAGAGACATAGAGGCCACATTTAAGCAGCGGAAATAGTCCCTTAATAAAACTCTTTCCACAACAATGATATTGCACAGGCTGCCAAAATCCTGTGGTTTAATTCCACGTTTGTAAATAAACACTGTCCGGTACCTCATTTCTCAAATGGACCAAATAAGAGCAGAACACAGCAGATTTATTATGCCGATATGTCAGCACATACGGGTCCGACAGACCACCGAGTTTACTCCCACAAACTGCTTTTAATTTATCATTCATCAAAAAAAAATTTTTACTTCTAACAACCAAAGCAAACTATATTTAAGATGAAGATCTCGGCTGATTAAGGAACATGAATAGTCTTATCACATCTTTTGGTCTGAAGTTCTGCTTCTTCTTTTTTTTTTATGTTGTGCTCTTGTTCATTCAAAAGCATGTACACACACACACAATACATAGTAGTAGTAGCTGTTATCTCTTAAAGCCCTATGCCATGATACTAGTTCAGTCAATGGTCCTTAACTGAGTAGTTTCTTGACCTTAGGAAACTGATGAAAATATTTAGAAAACTCTCAAATCTAGCATTGTGATGAGTAGGTCATGCTGCTGCCTCACAGCTCCAAGGTTCCTGGTTCGGTCCTTAGTTTAGGTTCCTATCTTAGGACTCTACGTATCCACTGGATTCTCTAATTTATCTAATTCTCTAATCCAACCTAACAAAATCCTGCCAGTACTGTAGATGGATCGGCTGTTCTAAATTGCCCCTAGGTGTGAATGTGTGTGAACAACCTGGTGTCCTGCATCCGTCATCTCACCCAGTGTTCGTGGGATAAGCTTTGTATCTACCACAAACTTGATCAGGAAGAAACAACAGCGCCAGGAGGTGCTAGTGTTACAGTAATTCTTAAGTATTTACCTCGTGTGTTTGTACCTACAGAAAGGAAACACAGCTCTGCACATCGCCTCCCTCGCTGGTCAGACAGATGTGGTCCGAGAGCTGGTGAATAATGGAGCCAACGTCAATGCACAGTCTCAGGTACAGTACGAGCACAGGGCAAAAAAGGAAACTGAAAGAGTAGGGATCGTTTTCTTCCACAGATAGGACCGTCCCTTCAGGGGTGTCTCTTCCTATAGAATATTTATGCTTTAGAAATTTTTTTCTTGAAATGTGTGTTCTTCCAATAAAGCTTTTGCCTGTTTTTTTCTTATTTTTACCTATAAATACATGTAGAGTAGATTTCTTTTGTCAAATACATATTCTTAAGATTTTCATTTGACTACAGCCATTTTTTTACAAAAGATTTTTCCTCTAGTACTTACTATAAAGCTGTTTTCTTCAACACGTGCACTTCCCAGAGGGTTCCCTTCCTGTAGAGGATTTTCCTCTAGAGTCTACACTTGCTTTATAGGCATTTTCTTTGACAGTGTCCTTCCTATACAGGATTTTCCTTTAGCGTCTGTACTTCCTATACAGGATTTTCCTTTAGCGTCTGTACTTCCTGTAGAGGATTTTCTCTTAAGAGTCTGTACTTCCTGTAGAGGATTTACCTTTAGAAAGTTCACTTCCTCTAGAGGATTTTCCTTTCAAGTCTCTACCCCTATAGAGGCTTTATCCTTAGGTGGTGCACTTCCTGTAAAAGATTTTCCCTTTGAAGCTGCACATCCTATAAAATAATTTCCTTTAGAAGCTGAACTTCCTGTAGAGTATTTACCTTTAGAAAGATCACTTCCTATAGAGGCTTTATCCTTAGGAGGTGTACTTCCTGTAGAGTATTTTCCTTAAGCGTCTGTACTTCCTGTAGAGTATTTTCCTTAAGAGTCTCCAACTTCCTGTAGAGGATTTTCCTTAAGAGTCTCCAACTTCCTGTAGAGGATTTTCCTTAAGAGTCTCCAACTTCCTGTAGAGGATTTTCTTTTCAAGTCTGTACATCTTGTAGAGGGTTTACATTTAGAAAGTTCACTTCCCGTAGAGGACTTTCTTTTCAAGTCTCTACCTCCTATAGAGGCTTTATCCTTAGGTGGTGCACTTCCTGTAGAGGATTTTTCTTTAGAAGCTGCACTTTCTTTATAGAATTTTTCTTGCACAATGCACTTCCTGTAAAAGATTTTCCCGTTGAAGCTGCACTTCCTATAACATAATTTTCTTTAGAAGCTGCACTTCCTGTAAAAGAATTTCCTTTAGAAGCTGCACTTCTTGTAGAGGATTTATCCTTAGGAGGTGTACTTCATGTAGAGGATTTTCCTTAAGAGTCTGTACTTCTTGTAGAGGATTTTCCTTTAGAAAATACACCTCCTATAGAGGCTTTATGGTTAGATGGTTCACTTCCTGTAGAGGATTTTCCTTTAGAAGCTGCACTTTCTGTATATGATTTCCTTTAAAAGTGTACTTCCTGTAGGTTATTTTCCTTTAGAGTATGTACTTCCTGTGGAGGATTTTCCTTTGACAGCGCACTTCCTGTAAATGAAGGTGTTTCATGGAACGCTTTTTCACGTAACCATGTATACATTATTTACGCATGGAAAAGCCAGTAAGCAAGTAAAGTACAGTACCATGTGATGTTTTAACACACACTCACATACAGACACAGATTCTCTATCTCTCCATGCTGGGCTGGGCCATATCACTAGCTGCATTGCTACGTGGCTGGCATGGTTAATGAGTGCTTGGTGTGTAACACTGACAGCTTGGCCTTAAATGACTCAGTGTGACTGCAGAGCAGCTGACGGATCTCCCGAGGTAGCGTGACGTTCCTGGATGTCCAACAACCTCATTTTTATAAGGAGAAATTATTGGAAATGTTCCCGATGCATGACCTATCTTCCACTCTGTCCAATCTAAGCATCCACCATCTCACACACACACACACACACACACACACACACACACACACACATGCACACATTTCTTCATCTGTGACAGCTGATTATCTCAGCAGAGAAGAACACACACTTAGCAGCGCTCGTATAGTGAGCCCAGCAGGAAGCCTGACGTTTCATGAGCACTGTATTATATTTGTGTAATTGTCACTATCTGAATAATGTTGTTTTTGAAAATTAGACTGACTTTCATAAAATGACGATGAGACAACGAATAAATGACCCAAACACGGCGTTGCAAATACAACCCCAAAACAACTAAATTTTAACTCTTATTTGGAGGATTTATACTGATTCACGTGCATTCACACAACATCCGGACACATTCATGCTCCTTTAAGTTTTTAATAGGGTTTCGAGTTCCGATCAGAGATTGGGACAGACGTAGCAGCTTCCTGTGCACAGCGCATGTATCTCATGTCACACATCCCTTAGTGTTGTAAAGTTTCCTACCTGTTTCACTTTATATAGGAAATATTACTGTGAGGTGCACAGCGTCCAAACTGCATCATTTCCACTTTCACAGAACAAATCTCAGATGTTAAGCAGGTTTTTTTTTACCTTTTTGCCTGCGTTAATTGCTGTTTTCCAGTATTTATTATACTATACTGTATATATATATATATATATATATATATATATATATATATATAAATATATAAAACATATAAATATATAAAATTCCAAGATCAAGGTCATTGATTTGAATTTATTTACCAATTAAGTATAAAGATCTTTATAAATACAACAGCATGTTATTGTAAAACCAATTAGACTCTTACTTGTGTTGAATATTAATGATCCAATGAAGCCTATCCTCCTGTATATGTTGGTATATGTACAGTTAAGATGATGAAAACAATTTAAGTCAGCCAAAACACAATATTTGAGCTGATTTCATTTTAAAACATATAATACAGAAAATATTTGTGCTAAAAAGCTACTTCTGGCACTTATGCAACATGGAAGTGACTTAACTTGCTTCCCTAAAAATTTTAAGTTGCTAACTTCAGACGTTTTAGAGAGATGATGTTATTTGTGCTTCAAAAATGGCAATTTTTCAGCGTTATACTGTCTTGCTTTAAACTATAATAATTTAAAATGCAAAATATTAATTTTTCTTTATAAGTATTGATACTAAAATTTGATAAAAAAAACTAAAAACTAAAACTTCTGTAAGTGTATGACCTGTAAAAATGATTGATTAAATCAAAGGATTGCGTGCAAAATGATGGATTTTTTCCCCCAAAAAATATGTAGTGTCCGTAACCATGTCAAATTCATATTGCAATATCTTAACAATTTAGCATTTTAGAATAATATACTTTTTCCGGTTTATGTCTTTTCATGTGAAATCTGAATTGACCAAGTTTCATTTGAATGACAATGAAGATCATTTAAAGATTTGAATAAAATAGTTACGGACACTAGATAAAAGGGCATGAAATAGTTTTTAACAAATGTGTTTCTTTTTACCTGATAAAATATCAGGTATGCATATTTACAAGAAAAAACGAAGCATGGATCGGGAGATAAGAGCCATTAAGTATTATAAAAATGCTGTTACAGTATATAAAGCACTTTTTGTAAGTCGCTCTGGATAAGAGCGTCTGCCAAATGCCTAAATGTAAATGTATGTAAATATAATCCCAATGTAAAAATTCACTGTTTAGCACCAATATCATGTTTGGCTGATTGTGATGTGAATTTATTTTTCTTTTTTTCCCAGAACGGCTTCACGCCACTCTACATGGCTGCACAGGAGAACCATCTGGACGTGGTCCGCTTTCTGCTGGACAACAGCTCCAGCCAGAGCATCGCCACAGAGGTACAGACGATACATGTGGGAAAGCAAAATACAGACAAGTCAAAGACTTGAACAAAAAATTTCAAATAAAAACATCATCAAGGCTGAATTTACCAGTGGAGATACAAGCAAGAAAGAGAAAGAGAGATTTCTGCAGAAAAGCTAAATATCCCAATTGATGTGGTTCAACTGTGGCTTACATAAGGAACAAATAATCAAGGAGATGCAATGTGAATTGGCCTGATTGTTTCTCAGAACCAGCACTGAACTGATTTATTTCTTTTTTTTTACCACAGCAGTTTACCAACCATTGCAGTTTTGTTTCATGAACTGGACCCCTCTGTTTTGGACACATTCTTATAAACATCCTTCTTATTAACTTAACTAAGTATTATATCTAATAATATGTCATATTATTATAAGAAATATGTCATCTTTCTCAACATAGTTAGCATAAAAATAAGCACTTAACCAAGAGTCTAGGACTGAACCTTAAACCGCTTCATCTTCCCAATTTAAGCCTAGTACAATGTTGGTGGATATAAAGCATCCTTCTAACCTACATAATGCCCTACTTGTTTACAAATGCGGCCACACAGACTGAATAGCTGGAGCTGCACTGCATTATTGCTCCATTATCCAACACAGCGTCATCACCATGATGTTCTGAGCAGTTCTTAGCAGAACTGTAGAAATTATTTGCTAATTGTGAGTTAAAATTGTGAAAGTCAGCAAGGTTCGTAGTTTAATATACTGTAAGAGGTGTTCAAGTCAAACCAGGATAACACGTAATAACATTTACAGAAGACTTAAGCACATTACAGTGATGAGGCTCTTAGCAACAGTAAAACATTCCGATGGTACAGTAAAAAGAAGAAGGCCATGTGTCAGTCGTTACCTTATACATTCAGTGAGTGGAATGTCTGTTCTTTGAAAATTGACAGACAACTTGACACCAACTTGCAGAAGTCATTCACAAGCACCACTTGCACATTGTGTAGTCCTCATCTCGCACCAAATGATTTCCAAATGTTTGGGCCATTAAAGGAGATCATGGGAGGCCATTGTTTCAGACGTGACGCAGGCTCATGGCTCTGGGGTACTGAGAAATGAGAAATGACTATTTCGATGAGATACATACAATAGTGTAGCATGGAATTGTATAGAGAAATAAAGATACTCATAACGGTATTCTGTTATTCTGCAAAATTAAAAGTCCTGGGTTTGACTTGAACGGCCCTTAAGATTTCTTCATATCCATTGTGAAGAGGCAAAAACCACCTACAGTCCTGATAGAACCATGATGATTTACAAATAACTTACGCACTGCTACGTTTTTAATCCGAAACATCATTTAAAATTTTTGAGGATGCTTGAAATTCTTTTAACAGTTTGGATTTCCATACCGAACTCCGAGAAACTTTATGATTTCCCTCAGACTTGCTGCGATCTCAAGATCAGACCAGTTTAGGATGAGATTCTGGAACTCTTGTTGCTCCTTCCTTAAATGGTCACAATATCTTCAACTACTGTAGGGAATAACTATTGTAATTGGTGATACTGTGATCATTTAAGGAAGGAGTCTCCAGTGTCAGCAAGTCCCTGTGTAGATGGTTACTATAGAAACGAAAACATAATAGAACGAGCAAATACTGTACATATAAACGAGTGAGCTGCTGTTAAAGAATTATCAAAGCCGTACAGTATGGGCAGTCCTATTTGAGAACTGTGCCGTGGCGTGAATCTCGATATTGCTGTAAGCTTGTGTGATCTTACACAACAGGAGTTAAAGTAACAGGATCTTGTCGTTGCTGTTGTGTCATCGGTAAGATACGAGAACTGACCTTGCAGTTATTTCCACACAAGGGTAAAGAAGGTCATAAGACTGTTTGTGCAGTCAGGGTGTTGAATGTCATGCTGTGTGTGTATGTGTTGTCAGGGGGGCCAAATACCCCCAATGATGATGGGAATATCTGGACAGTTTTGGCCTTTTGGGGACAAATGGCCTCTTATCAGTAATTCCTGCGAGGAAAATTGCACTTATACAAAAACTGTTACTTTTATAATAATAATAATAACAACAACAACAACAACAACATTATATTTAATATAGGCTCCAGGCCTCCGCGACCCTGAATACAAGGATAAAGCGGTATAGAAGATGAATGAATGAATGAATGAATTATATTTAATGTTTAATAATAATTGGTTATGGTAAGGTTCTGGTCTAGTCATAGCTTTAATAATAAATGCATTAATAACTGTGTCAGTGGAAGGTTCATAGAATGATATTAAGATGTATGTGTGTGTATTTGTTTATGAATACGAGTGTGAGAATTTGTCCCAGAAGGTTGGGAATGCTTAAGGATGTATCGGCCATTCTCTCACCGCCATCTCCAACACCCTCACACACAACACATTATGCAAATGAGTTGCTTGAAGTGTTTAAAGTACTTCTTAGGAATTAATAATTCATGCTAAGCAACAAAGAGATTGAAGAAGTGGAGAAAAAAAAACCATTGCATTTTAATTATTTAAAATAAGAAGTCGGTTCCGGAGTTGGTCCTGAGGAATGTCGTTATCTAGGAAACGTTCTCTAGCAGTGAAGATACAGTATGTTATGGAAATAGTAATAATGCAATAATATTATTATATTGTATATGGCTGTTTTTAATAATATAAGATATTATTATTATTATGATAAAAATGTTTTGCTCACGCTCTTCTGTTAGCTTGTGTAAAGGTGTATATGTGTGTTTGTGTATTTGTGTGTAGGATGGCTTCACTCCATTAGCCGTAGCACTACAGCAGGGTCATGATCAGGTGGTCTCTCTTCTCCTGGAGAACGACACTAAAGGAAAAGTACGTCTTCCTGCGCTCCACATCGCCGCCCGCAAGGACGACACCAAAGCCGCAGCTCTGCTGCTCCAGAATGACCACAACGCTGACGTCGAGTCGAAGGTGACCTTCGCACGCCTGCTACCATCACACCCTCAGTGCTTATTTTATGTCCTTAGAACTTGATGGTGCTTCACATCACTGTTTAGCATTTCTTAAACTTACTGTATAATCATTATTATTATTATTATTCTCATAAACAACAATGTATGTGTAATATTTAGAAGGAGAATACAGAACACTATTTATTCCATTAAGAATTGAGGCTTACTGTAGATCCCAGCACTAGAGGAACATTCTCTAGTGCTGTTTTTAACTCACAGATTCTTCACGCACCATCCAGTTAAGCTCTTTTTTTTTGTGGCATTTTTGTGGCGTGCCGTGGTTGTGTTTTGTTCTGGTCTGTTTTTTTTTTCTTGTTTTTGTGACTCTCCCCAACCATGAAGCAGCTTTCATCGGTACCATTGTGAGTGTGTGATACACTAACCGTGCCATTCTCTCCCTTCTCGGGCCCATGGGTATGCGCTGCCGTAGATGATGGTGAATAGAACCACAGAGGTATATGTGCAGCGAATTTACACCCTTCTCCTGCTCGCTCCTGGCTGCTTCCTGTTAATGCATCACCCTTTCCTTATCTGTGTGCTTCGCTTTTCCTTATTTATTTGGCCCAGTCGCGGTAGACTCGTAGCACAGTAGAGTCATAGCACTGCGGGAGGCAAGAAAACAGAAGGGTGGTGTGGAGAGGAAAACCACAGCTGAGGCTGAGGTGGTTTGGGGTTGATGGGGAAATCAATGTATAGTCTGTAGAAGTGGGGATGTGACAAGAAGTACTATCCAGTGACAGAAATCTGTCCAGTGGCGGAAACTTAAGCACTTTTGTAAGTCGCTCTGGATAAAAACGTCTGCCAAATGTCTAAATGTAAGTGTGAAAATACGAAATACAAATACAGAAGGTCGAGTTCTCAGAACTCAGAGCATTAAGCTCCACATGCCACAGGCTTGTCCACAGTCCAATGGGCTATGGTTTGTAATTGTGTCCATACAAATTGGACCATTATAGTACTGTAGGTCTATAACCGTGTCCAAAAGTTTTGAGAATGAAACAATCGGAAAAAAAATTCATTTTCACAAAGTCTGCTGCTTCAGTGGTTTTAGATCCTATTGTCAAATGTTACTATGAAATACTGAAGTATAATTACAAGCATTTTGGCTTTTATTGACAATTACATTAAGTTTATGCAAAGGCAGTGTTGACCCTTATTTTTCAAGAGCTCTGCAATTCGCCCTGGCATGTTGTCAATCAACTTCTGGGCCACGTCCTGAATGATGGAAGCCCATTCTTGCATGATCAGTCCTTGATCATCCACCTTCCTCAAGTTCTCAATGGGATTAAGGTCAATTTTGCCTAAGAACACAGCCATGAATAAATAATAGTACAAAAACATCCTCCGAGACCAACTTCTCCCAACCATCCAAGAACAGTTTGGTAAGAAACAGTGCCTTTTCCAGCATGATGGAGGATGAGACAAAAAGTGGCTCAGGGAACAAAACATTGAAATTTTGGGTCCATTGCCAGGAAGCTCCCCAGACTTTAATCCAATTGAGAACTTGTGCTTAATCCTTAAGAGGACAAACAAAAGCCATCAAATTATGCCATCCAAGAATGGGCTGTCATGAGTCAGGACATGGTCCCAGATGTTGATTGACAGCATGACAAGGCGAATTGCAGATGTACAAATCTTTCCATTGCATAAACTCAATGTAATTGTCAATAAAAGCTTTTAACACTTATGAAATGCTTGTAATAATACTTCAGTATACCATAGAAACATCAGACAAAAAGACTTTCTCAAAATGTTTGGCCACAGCTGTAAAGGATATTACCCAGATCATTGCGCCATAAGCGTTCCTAATAAAGTGGCAAGCAAGCAGTTTGAGCCAAGTCCGCAGATCAAGTGACATGAGTCAAAGTGAGACAAAGTATTGCTTTAAAAAGGTATGAGAACATGTAAGAGTTATGAACAAGAGTTAACAGATGAGTTACATACATCTACACGGGAAGTCTAGCTTCAGATGTGGTCTTTCTCCCAAACATCAGTTGTTTCATAAATTCATTAACGTATGGCACTTAGTTTCCCTATCACACATGTCTGACTCACCAGAGTATTAACTTTTAACTTCATAATGCTCACTAACCTCACTAAAAATCCTACAAATCAAAAAGGCTCACAGATCTACCTCACTATTCTAAAGCTTCTTGTTGTTTTTTTTCCCCAGATGATGTAAGATTGAACGAGTTATGATGAAACACTTTGCAAAACCCAGACAGTTTACAAAGCTTTTGTTAACTTTTAGCAAGTCATACATTCATATATTTATATATTTCCAGACTGATAAAAAAGATACTTGGTAATTGTAACTAGATTTATCAAAATAAATGATGTATGTTCTTGGCATGTAAGTAATATTTATTACATAGGTGCCAATTAGGTGCCATGCATTTTAGACTCACATGCATGTTTGCAAAGTAATCTCCAGGTGCATGGAGCTAGGATTCCCCAACAGCTTTATGTCTGTCTGTTAGTACATTTTCTTTAGGGCTGGTGTTCGGTGGTGCTCAAGATCTGAAGCCTGGAAGGAGCGAATGTCCTTTATTGGCAAACCACACAGCTTAAAGATAACAGATAAATGTACTGTATAGTGTCTAGACTATACGTCAGAAATTTCTTGAATTCGTACTGTGTAGCTTCTTACTTTGGTGTGGTGGGTTTGTTGAAGGACGTGCGGTTTCTCCTGGCTCAGTCTATCTGTTGAAGGCTGGCTAAACTTTGCCTTGCTCTGTCTGGTCCTCTGCTCTTTGAAGAATTAGGAGATATGTGTGTGTGAAGTCTTGACCCGTATGTTCTCACTCTGACCCCAACAGAGCGGCTTTACTCCATTGCACATCGCTGCACACTATGGGAACATCAACGTGGCTACGCTACTCCTCAACCGTGGAGCTGCTGTGGACTTCAGAGCCAGGGTAAGACCTTAGCGCTTAAAAATTCCTAATTCCGCAGATCAATAATAAAAGTACATAGCTACCCACCCATCAAGTCTACCTTCGTATCCAAGTACCTACATCCTTATCTATTCACCCAGCCAACTTACTCAACCACCCAGTTGTCTGTCTAGCCACTTTTATTTTCATTTAGCATATGACTAGTACAGTAAGTGCCTCCCAACAATTTATCTAAGTACAGTGCTGTACTAAAGTCTTGAGCCACCCCTCTTTTCTTCATAATAAATTTTATTAAAATATATAGATTAAAGTCAAATAACAAATGTTTTACTGTAAGAGGCTGCAAAGTGCCTAATGATACAAGTAAAAAAATATTTGTTTATGTAACAACCTCAGCAGCAGCCTCATTTCCCCTCTCGTCTGTTCCAACCACTCAGCAGTCAGCATCACCAGTATATTAATCACCAGTCTGATCATCTGTCATCATCTGCACCTGTTTCTCACTGGTTTATCTTAAGTTAGATGGTTTTGTTCATGCCTCAATGATTCATGGGTCACTGTATGGCATAATAAACAAACAAACAAAAAATCCACTAGAAATTCCTCTAGAATTCCTCCCTTACTAGAAAGTCTGGATCGTTGGAAGCAAAATGAGGGGTGGCTCAAGACTTTTGCATAGTATGGGACATACCTACAAAATCATCCACTTATCTAGCAAAGGACCTTCCGGAAAACGTATTGTAAAGGACGTATCCCAAACTATCTACATACCTCTGTACTCATTAACCCATGTAGAACTATCTACCCACCTGTTTCTCTGCCTGCCCAACCAACCTTCCCCAACATAGCCAACCAATATACAAAATGTGCATACGCTAATTGGCCAAAAACATGAGGACACCTGGCCGTCACTGTAATATGTGGGCCTTCCCCAAAAGTATTGCCCCAAACTTGTAAGCACAAAATTCTCCAAAATATCTTTATATAATACTGTATACTGTAGCTTTTGGAATTTTCAACTGGAATGAAGGGACTCAGACGTGTTCCAGCATGACAGTACGCCTGTGCACAAAGCGAGTTGTATAAATAAATTAATGGTTTGCCAAGGTTGGAGTGGAAGAACTTGAGTGGGTCTGACCTCAACCCCACTGAACACCATTCCATGAATTGGATAAATGTTGATCTGACTTTATTAAACCATCGTTGGCGCTCGACCTCAGGACTACTGTGGCCAAATTGACATAAGTTCCCAGAGCCATACTCCAAAATGTAGTGAAAATCCTTTCCAAAAGGCTATTACAGCAACAAGTAGGGGATCAGTATTGGAAATGGGTGTCCTTCATGGAGGCAGCATGGTAGCATAGTGGTTAGCACTTTGGCCTCTCAGCATTGAGGGGTTGAGTCCCACCTTTGGGTTTGTGTGCGTGGGGTTTGCATGTTCTCCCCATGCTTGGTGAGTTTCCTTCCATAGTCCATAGACATGCAGATTAGCCTAATTGGCCATTGGCTAATTGGCCTAGAGTCCATGATGTACACCACCCAGTCCATGATGTACACCACCAGAAACCAAGTCCATGATGTACACCACCTACGTAGTGCCCCAAGTCCCCTGGAACTGACTCCAAGTCCCCTGGGATTGACTCCAAGACCCACGAAACCCTACACAGGATTGGGATAATGAGAGAATGAATAAGAGAGTGACTGTGTTCTTCAATGAGATGGTCTCTATGTACTTTGGCCATGGAGTTTACTTACCTACCCAATCTACCTTTTTAACCAGCCCAATCAACCATCCAACCAACCAATCTGTCAGACTCTCTTCCCTCCTAATCTACCTACCTTTGAACCCAGAGACAAAATCTACAAACCTAGATCTGTCTTTGTCCTATGTCATCCTGTGATACCTTTGTCCTATGTGTTTATCTTCAAATGAGAAACCTGGCTGTGAGTCAGAAATACTTTGCATACAGTATATGTATAAAGTGTATGCTACGTATATACCCTGGTTCACTCCCTCTCCCAGCTGCATGCAGGAAACATGACCTCATGCGTTGGAGTGGAATCTTGAAGTGTAGCTTGAAGTGCAGAGAACACAAGGTCATGTTTAGACTGCTGGAAGGCCTAAACATAGCATGTGGCCATTTTCACTGAAACGAACATGCCGCCCAGAATAGAAAAGCTGAAAAGATCAGATTACAAGTGACTGCGTGCCAGTATGACCTCAAAGTAAAGCTGAAATTATTATGCAGCAGATGCGCATGACAGAAGCATATATCCATGAAGTGTAAACCTGTTCCTCCACATTTCCACATAATAAGGAGTATAAAGTGAGCCTTCATGTTGTGGTAACTACGACACTGCTGATTAAATGTCAGCATGATTATACAGAACATAACACCAGTGGATGATGACACAGCATTTGTGCCATGTTGTTACTCGTTTGTTGAGAGCTATAGTCCGCACAGTTTGGGAATGTGTGCCGTTGTGTGTATGTGGTATTACTGTATGATGTACAGCTGTCACTAGAGGGTGGTGTTACTACAGCTACTGGTACCAAAACAGAAGGTATACATGTTTCAAAAAGTGCTGCAATGCAATATTTGTATATGAATGTATAGGGTGCATGAACATATATCAGCATTTGATTTAATTTAAAACCATATATTGAACATTCAATAACTGTGTCCAGAGATGGAGAAGCAGATGCTGTTCAACCCGAAGCTTAAAATCATGCAGAATCCAAAAATAGGTTTTTTTTTTTCTCTCCTAAATAGCTTGAGGTTCACTGTATCCTTCTTATAGATGAAACATTCTCAAGTCATGTCGCTTGTTTTTTCTCTTAAACCATTACAGAATGACATCACACCTCTCCATGTGGCATCGAAGAGAGGAAACAGCAACATGGTCAAGCTGTTGCTGGAACGCGGAGCGCGCATCGATGCCAAAACCAAGGTTAGAGCCACTTGTGGTAACACCAAAAGCACGCCGTCTTTATATTTAACTTGCAGGAAGTGAGGTCATGCTTTTAAACAGCATGCACAAATGAAAACAGATCAAACAAGCTGGATATAGCTGCGTGCTGAGATAAATGATTCGTATCACATGAAAGCAGGATTTATAAATAATATATGATCAATATATTGGCTTTTCCTTTGTTAGTTTAGGTTTCTCAAATATGCATGTATTAGTAAGTACTGTAAGTAATAATATGGAAAATAATCATGGGAGACAGCTGTCCATATGCTGCCCTGTAAATGAAACAGATTGGATCGCACAAACGCTGCATTAAACGGTGGCGACTAGTCAGGACGGTGGCAAGTGAAACAGACTGCAAAGAGACGGAAAGACACAGGCTTTAAAAAAAAAACTTAAGATAAAGACAAAGCAACAGTCAAAAAAACAAAACTATGCTTTTGCCATATGGACTCGATTTTACACATTTTGATTTTACTCTGCTTGAAGTAGAGAGGTGGGAGTGAAGTTTTAATCCCGCTTAAGCTTGCTCCAGCATTTAATTTTGGTGTTCTTTTTAAAGGTCCCATATTTTTAACAAGTAAACAAAGTGTGTGTTAATACTTTAGCTGAAGAATTCCTCAAATACTGCATTTTTTTTTTTACTACTGTACTTAAAATTCCTTTAATTGAACTCCCACTCCGAACATGCCGTTTCAAAGCTTGAGTTACTGCTGAGCCACGCCCTTCCAGAGCAGCACTGAGGCACAACAAGGCAGGGGAGGGGCCCCTTCTTATATGAGGTCACAATTGGGGAAATTCTAATAGGCGTGTTTAAAAACTGATCATTTAGAAAAAAATCATGTATAATCAATCCATTGACCAACAGTAGGTTTGTCTATTATTCTAAAAAGATTTATTATTTAGCATTTTTAGTTTGTTTTCTATTTATTGCACGAGCTTATTTAATTGGTTGGTTGTTAAGCCTAAAAAAGCATCGAAGCTGGAAATTGTCATTTTTAATTGAATGTGTTTAATTGAATTGTGGTGTTCTTTGCCACCATATAAGACAGCTTATAAATAGTGATGCACTGATCTAGTTTTTATTGTAACATCTGGTAACGTATTAAACATTAGCAATTAGTCCAACTCCGACTTTATACATATATAATGGAATGGAATGCTGTCATGGCGAGCGTACTAGCCCGTTTTCGTAGCCAGGTGCTCTGAGTTTTATCTCATTAAATATGAATATTTGTAATTCGCTTCTGGGGTGTTCCATAGCATGTAATGTGTGTAACGATCCCACAGCACACTCTGCATGACTCTGCTTGAAAAATGACAGCAGTCACATTACTTCGGGGCAGCATGTGTTTGATATTACTGGCGCTTAGGAATTACAAGCATCTGTTGTATTCATTTATTTTTCCAGGATACTTTAGAGAGCTGAGAGCTTTGTACTGAAGAGGGACCGAAAGAGAATAATAAGATGTGTCAATGAGTCAATGCTTCCATTTTTTTAAAAAACATTTTTTCCCCCCCAAACACGCAGGATGGTCTAACTCCGCTCCACTGTGGAGCCAGAAGTGGCCATGAGCAAGTTGTGGAGATGTTGCTGGACCGCGGAGCTCCCATTCTGTCCAAGACTAAAGTAATGATTCATCAGCTTTAATCACACACTGATGTTGTATTGACAATTATATGTACAGTCATTATGTTGTGTACGTTTCCATTGCTTCACTGCACTATTCCTATCCCTGTGCGCTACAGAACGGCCTGTCTCCACTGCACATGGCCACGCAGGGTGATCACCTGAACTGTGTACAGCTTCTGCTGCATCACGACGTACCCGTCGATGATGTCACCAACGATTACCTGACGGCGCTGCACGTAGCAGCCCACTGTGGACACTACAAAGTGGCGAAGGTCATCGTGGACAAGAAGGCCAACCCTAATGCCAAAGCACTGGTAGGTGGACACTTAACTGTACAGCAGAAAACCGGGTGGATCTGGATGGCCTTGGTGTTGGATTGTTTTTTTTTAGATTTAGATAAAATGATGTTAGACCACCGTTGACTACATGACACCGGAATAACGTTGAACAGATGACCCTACCACAACATTTTACATTTTTATTTTACTTTTTTTTTCTTTTCTTTTGGAAACTAAGCCAGTTCCTAGACTGAGACCCAAATCCTGGGAGACAATCAGAATGCTGAAAACTAGCCACTAGTTGACCAGTGAGAGGCAGATATACTGTAGTGCTTTGATAAAGAACAAGCACTATAAAATAACTCTTACACACACAAAAAAAAATTAGACCTCCGAAATTGATGGAATTGTTAAATCCATAAACAGCCGGAAGAAGAAGAAAAAAAACAAAAAACACATCATCAGTATGAAAATGTACAGGATGTTCAGGTCAGTGCACGAGATCTTTTCTGTGAAACCGGACCCTAGGACGTTTGTCCATTGTGGGAACCCTGTATTACAGAATGGTAATGTTGATATTTAGCAAAGCTATATGACGTACTGGAGAGTATGTGTGTGACATGCCGAGATCATGAGCGATATCATGCACTGATTTTCCACCTTTGTGTAGTATAATAGCTTTCTGTTTCACTTCCAGATCGATACTTCTAAATTCAATTTTATCTAAAATTGTTATTTTGCTAAAAATAATACAATGTAATATAACACTGTATAATATAAATGTACTGTATCATTACATCGAGCGAACCCTATTATTTTATTTCTTTTAATTTTTTATATTGTGCAGATAAGCACAAGCGCAACTCAGTCAAGATACAACAATACAATACAAACTGAGGTCATAAAATCATCCTATCATTACTTTAAAACTCATAATGTTTACTTCTAAAAGAATATTAGAATAACATCATAGAAAAAGGTGATCATATTTGTCTGTTATTTCTTTGCATATGCGACCCTTTTTTGTTCTTTGCTCAATAAGTTTTCAGTTAAAATTAAATAAAATGAATTTCATCATATTGTCTTCTGAAGGTTGTGCTGAAAAAAGGATATAAAACATTATATTGCACAATCCTGAAGCCTGTGTATACTTAATAAACCATATTAATGCAAAATTAAACAAACAAATAAATAAATAAATAAAAATGGCTAAAATGCTCTGAATTTTAAGAGTTAATAAGTTAAAATTCAAGCGGGACAGATAAGTGCAGGCAGCACAGCATAGGTCAATGACAATTAAAAAAATAATTTAAAATGTGCTTATATGAAAGCAGTGTTTGTTAACGGAGGCTTATCATACTGTGCATTTGGATTTTCTGAAAAATCAATGTAGAAAGAAAGTTATCATTACTTATATAACATGTGAATTTACCACTACTGGAATATGGGAAATAGAATTCTCAAAATGCGCATATTATTATTATTAGTAGTAGTAGTAGTAGTAGTAATATATATATATATATTTTTTGGTCAAAGAAAGAATCGAAAACAACCATTAAAACACGTGATCATGTGTCTTCTGTGCTATGTCTTGTTCTATGTGATAAATAAAAAAAATTATTAAAAAAATTATTTCATTTTTTAATTTATAGCGCGGCATAAAACGATATGCCGCGCTATACTTCACAATACTAAGCCCTATATATGTTTATTTAAAAAAAACAGCAAAACAAAAAATCTCTCTGAGCTTTAAGGGCTACAGGGCTCGCTACTTGGTCCTCTGTAGAAAAAAAACTAAATCTTCATGAGCACCTTAAAGACTTTGTAATTCTGGTCTCAGATTGTATTCCATGTGGTACAATATATTTGGTGTTTTTAAAGCCAAAAACATTAATTTCTTCAAACTGACGACATACATCACACCGTCAGACAGTGATCCTGGGCTTGATATTGCTCGAGCCAATATTGTGCAATAAATATCTTCTTGGGGTTGTTTTCCGAATCACACAAATTATAATTGAGGAAAAACAGCTCTGTTTTTTTTTTTCAAACTCCACCCCATGCATGTAAATCTCATTTAATTCCTAAATAGAAATGAAGTCTGGAGTTAGACTTGAGGTCTGACTAGCACTGAGGATATAAACTCGTCTCCGTTTGTGCGGCTCAACTCTAAATAGCAGTTGAGTTAATGAACGGGGGAGGGTTAAAGGGCTTAAGGAAGTATAAATCAGCATCTAAGCAATGTGAAATATTAGTTTAGAATGAGATCAAGTAGTAATACGTTATCATTTTAGATTTGGCCTCTCTAATTTGTTTCCCAGATGAACGTACACTTCATCGCTCAAGCTTATCATCGAAATGTAACAGATTTCAAAGTTTTCATAAGGATGAACCCGATACTCCGGGCATGCTTTATTTCTGAGGAGCACCATGGAAATCTGTAAAACACACACTGCTATAAACACACACACACTTGGCTGAGGGTTGCGAGCATGCTGTCATGCTCTTAAGTAATTGGAAAAGAATGGGTGTGCCGCCGAAGCTCACTGTAAGGGGAGAAAGGGAACAAACTGAAAAGGAAACTGGAGAAATGAGAGTTTGGCAAAACTTGCAACAGCGAAAGGGGGGCAGCTTTTGTGTGAAACACGGCTTCGCATTTATGTGGCGTGTCTGAAGGCTGGATGCTAGAGGGACAGAGGGTTGTGTCTTTCCTGCTCCGTGCTGAAGGAGACGTTGTCCTGACTGTTGCTTCTGCTTTGTAGAATGGTTTCACGCCTCTTCACATCGCCTGCAAGAAGAACAGGATCAAAGTGATGGAGTTGCTGCTGAAGCACGGAGCGTCCATACAGGCGGTGACGGAGGTGAGAGGCAGAGAATGTGTGTGTGTGTGTGTGTGTGTGTGGTCAGCAAGTTTTTGCTTCATACCCATTAGACATGCAATGCTTCACTATTATAATCCATGCTTCTCAAATTTAGGATTGTGGTTGTTCAAACGGCTAGGATGTAATGTTTTGTTATTAGATTATGGCAGCAAAGCCCTCGATAAACTACGGTCAAGTTGGTTATGTAAAGTTACAGTAACTGTTATGTAAAGTTATCTTTTTTACAGTTTCAATGTTGTGCATGTCAAAAAGAAAGGGGAAAAAAAGGCAAGCTATTTCCTGTAAGCACTTATCTTATAACAGCTATAAACAGTCATTTCCTCTTTTCTTGAAGATAATAAGACAAGAAAATGCAGATTTCCTCAGTTTATCTGTTTATGCACAAGTTCCCTGAAGTTACACCTTTACTGTACCTCCGTGCAAATGCTAGAACTACTCACACTGGAGACTCCTTCTATAAGTGTTACAGTACATCTCCTTCACCGTGTTATTGATTATACACCATCATTATTTATTCCAGCGTTAACTCAGGGGCTTAAGGATCCAGGTCAGGGGTTTAAACCCCAGTTCCTCCAATTTGGCACTGTTGGGCCCTTAAACGAGGCCCTCAATCCGGTCTGCTCCGGTGGTGCAGTATCATGCGCTCGGACCCCAGCTCCCTATATGAGAAATGCATTTCACTCTACTGTAATGTATACGTGACTTCAAATGATAAAACAAGTATTTTGTTTTGAAAAGATAAAAGGCAAAACCAGGTCATAGTGTAATCTAAAGCACAATGTTAAAAAAGATCAAAGTCAAAATAAATTCAACTTGGAGTTAACCACAAGAAAAGTATCTATTGATGCCATATGCAGTTGTTAACATGCTGATTTAGTTCTGTGGATGGGAAGACTCAACACTTCTCCGATACACGTTTCCGTCACGTCCATCAGTCCAGATTATTTGGGATGTGTTTGCAAAATTTGTGTTAAGATTATAAGGGAGGTTTTTTTTTTGTTCGTTTTTTCTGCACTGTAAGACATCTCTCTGCATGTTTTTCTAGCACATCATTCTCTCTCATTCTCATGCTTTCCTTCTTGAACCCAGTGTTTTATCTAAGCAATGAGCTCATATCATTTCCCGGACCTACAGTGGTGAAATTTCTAATCCTCTCTCCCTCTGCGGTTTATCTGCCAGTCTGGACTCACGCCGATTCACGTGGCCGCTTTCATGGGGCACGAAAACATCGTTTCCCAGTTGATGAATCACGGTGCGTCGCCAAACACAACCAACGTGGTGAGTACTGGAACACGGGCCCCCGCATTTGTTGTGTCACAGTCGGGCAATGCACTAATCTCTCTAAAAAAAGAAAAGAAAAAAAAGATAAAGCTTGATAATGCTAAAGCAAAACAATGGAAAGAATTCTGTCCCGTGAGAGGCGTGTAGCTTCTGTCTACAACCTGTCATTGCCCTGTTTTTTTTAAATGTCCTGATTCTATAAACCCTTTTAGGGTAATAACAGTCTTGTTTTCTTTTTTTTGGTGCTTAAACAGGGGTCTGTGAGCACAGGTCTGGGCTTCTAACACTTCTGTAATTATAGTCCCAGTCCAACAGGCAGACTGTAATCATGTGCGACTGTCCATCCCCATCCTCCTCCTCCCTCAGACAGAAGTTTGCTTTGGGTCGTGCATATAGCAGCAGTTGGAAAGAAAAGGGGGCTGGTTTTAGCTAATAGGCTACACAGACGAGCACATGGGCACACACACACACACAAACACAGAGACAAAGGCTTAGTGTCCTGCTGCAGAGGTTTCTTTTCCCAGAAGCTTAGTACGTGTTAAGTCTTTGGTGTGTGTGTGTGTGTGTGTGTGTTGTAGAGAGGAGAGACGGCGCTCCACATGGCCGCCAGGGCTGGACAGACGGGTGTAGTGAAATACCTGGTGCAGAACGGAACTCACGTCGATGCCAAGTCCAAGGTAGGATTGCTAAATGGTGTTAAATCACCACTGAAAGCTTTTAAAGTAAACATAACTGTGTGTTATTTCGCAATAATATGTATATTCTATACAGTATCGCTACAGTCATGTTGTTGAATACATATCAAAACATAAACAGTCTGGAACGCTCTACGTCCCAATAGGAAGCATTTAAGTTTTAATATAGAGACAGAAGAATTACGTGCTTAACTTTTGTGCCTTTGTTAAAGCAACACGTGTATCTCTCTCTATGTGTGTGTGTGTGTGTGTGTGTGTGTGTGTGCGTAGGATGATCAGACTCCGCTGCATATCGCCAGTCGTCTGGGGAAGCCCGATATCGTGCAGCTGCTGTTGCAGCACGGGGCCGCGCCCGATTCCACCACCACGTCTGGATACACACCACTGCACCTGGCAGCCCGCGAGGGCCACAAAGACGTGGCTTCTATACTGCTGGACCAGGGCGCTTCGCTGAGCATCACCACCAAGGTCTGTCACACACACACACACACACAAGAATGGTTTCACTTCTTCGTCATTCCTCTAGATGATGTGCAAAGTCTGTGCAAAGACGTGTGAGCAGTTTGACTGTGGACGTCCATCCACAGGATCTCTCCTGTTTTTTTTTGTAGTAAAGTGGCTGCTCCTCACCAGACATGGGACTGTGCTTATCCTTTAGAAGGATACGTTTACATATGATCCCTCAGTTACATTTACATTTGGCAGACACCCTTATCCAGAGCGACTTACATTTTCATCTCATTATACATCTGAGCACGTGAGGGTTAATCCTAAAAAACAAACGAAAAAAATAAATAAGTTATTTGTCACTTGTACCGTACAGCACAGTGAAATTATTTTTTCACATATCCCAGTTAGGAAGCTGGAGTTAAAGTGCAGGGTCAGCCCACCCTATAGCCCACCCTATAGCCACCCTACAGACCCTTGACCTACAGCGTCAAGTGTCTTGCTCAAGGGCTAAACAGTGGCAACTTGGGGGTACCGGGGCTCGAACCCCTGACCTTCTGGTTACTAACCCAGCCCTAGCCGATTGAGTCCAACAACCGTGGCAACTTGGTGCTGAGATTTGAACCTGGGATCTTCTGAACCGTCATCCAATGCCTTAACCACTGAAAGAAAGTTAGTCCACTGTGGATTGTGGATACTGGATTGTATTGGCCACCTTATGCACCACCACCTTCACCAGCCTCATATCAGTATCATTTTTAGCACTCAGTATAGCTCCAAGCTGCTGGTTAATAAAGCAGGTTCAGACGACTCACCCATCAGGGTTACCATCCAATCATTAACCAGCATCTCTTCACACTTCTGCATTGTTTGTTTGTTTACTACTCATCTACTTTAGAAGTAGTATATTCTTAAGGAGTTTATTACTGTACTTCCTTAACTGTTGTTAAGGAACAGCTTGGCACAGGTTTTACACCCTGCCATTTTATACCCAGGCTTAGGGCCGGCACTGTGTCCATTGGCTGGGGGTTTAGGTCTTGGCTGGGAATCGAACCCGGGCTTGCTGCATGGTAAGCCAGAAACCTAGGGTTAGGGTTACTGATGCCCACTATTACTTCCTAAACTGTTATTTATATTAAATGGATCGGCCATAACATTAAAACCACCTAGGATTTATGTTCCCTTGTGCCACCAAAACAGCTTTGAACCCCTTGAAGCCATGAATTCACGATACCCCTGAAGGTGTGCTGTGGTATTTGGCATCAGGATATTAGCAGCAGATCCTTGGTGCTGTAAGTTAAAAGGTGGGGCCTCCATGCACCAGACATACAGTTTTGATATACACATCCCATGAATGCTCGAGCATATTTTCAGTGACTTTTTGAGCTTTTCTGTCAGACTAGTCTTTGCTTCCCACAGGCATACTGTAGATCAGCCTGCTCATGATCCTCAAGTGGTGTTAATGTAATGGCTGATGTAATCGCGACAAGTGAATGATGTAAATGCTAATTAGCGAGTACGTCTAGTATCCTTCTATGGATACTTTCCCCTGAAAAGATTTCTTTCCTAGGATCAAACAGAGTTGTGAGATCGGATCAAGTTTTAGTTAAAACTGCGTCCATTTAAACTTAAACACAGTACGTGTTGGCTTAGTTTCTGTAGATAATTCTGCAGTTCGCCTAGCCTCTGCAGTACTGCACCATGTGTGTGTGTGTGTGTGTGTGTGTGTGTGTGTGTGTGTGTGTGTGTGTGAGTCATGGGCTGCTACAGGTCTCTGGAGGTGGTTGGCACTGTTCTGCACTGTAACTGGGCTGAAGCAGCTGTGCCATGTGGGAGGCACATACACGCACATTTCCTGAGCAAAGTTTCCACCGGGCTTTCAGCACGTCTGGATCGTCCCCGGCTAGCAGGACCTCCTTGTTATTCATTCATCAGTTCCAACCAAAGAGATTTCTCTGTTGTCATGCCAACCCGTGCAAAAAAACAAGCCAAACACATATTTTTAGTCATTTTTGTTGGCTGGATTAAAAGCGTAGTGTGTGGGTATGAAGAAATTTTCCCATTTCATTAACAAATCGGGCTGCGTCAGCCATTTTTTGCTGACTAGCGCTCACGGGTCTCGTCTCGCTAGGAAAGACGAGGCGAATCATCCGTACAGGCAACTAAGCATATATTTACACACAGTATAATGTCTGATTCAGCGGATAATAAACTAAGACACGTACAGTACTGTGTAACACGTCTTCCAAATTTCTTCATGTTTTGCTTCCAAAGGGAAATTCTTTCTTGTATTTTTAATGCAGTCTTGCGGAATACTTCCCCAAGGCTTCTTATTTTCAGTCCAGTCCCTGTACCTGAGCAATTTCAGAGGAATGTTTTTTGGTTTGTTAAGCCACACAGTGACTTATAAATCATTCAAACATTAATCAATCATTCATAACTTAATGCATGAACCAGTGAGACACAGATAATCAGGATGGTGATTAGTATACCGGTGATCCTGAATTATGAGTGGTTAGAACTATCACCAGACGAGAGGGGAAATGAGGTTGCTGCTGAGGTCGAACAAGCAATTTTTAAAATTGTATCTTTAGGCATGTTGCCCCCTGTCACAGTACGTCTTTAATTTAATCTACATCAGTTCATTTTATTTAATATGTGGAAATGATGTAAGCTGTACTGTACTGTACAGATATGTCCAGAGCTGAAGGTGATTGACATGGTGGTGTGTTACTGGATATTTCCAGACTGATGGATTTGTCTTTGAGTAGGCGGGACTGTCACTGGGTGTGTTTTTCCACTGGCACATTTACTACACGTTATGTTCAGCACAGAGCTTTGTATTTGTGCTTGTATTCTAGTTGTGTGAGAACATGGCCCTGGGCGAAAATACACCCAGCTTGAAACATCTGTCGAATGATCGTGTGTGTGTGTTATCTCTAGAGCTGGTTATGTTAACACATCACAACACACTCTGATAGTCAGAGGAAGAACCGGTTACTGATTTGGATTTGATAGATTCTACATTAACACTACATATCTACCAAGCATAGATAAAGTCAAAGTAAAGCGCATACTGTAATTTGGGACATGTGAAGCTCTGGTGAAAATCTTTCTGAGCTGCTCATGCTGCATCACAGGGATGAGATTTCTTCAAATACTTCTGTTTCCTTCTGATGATGCTCACGCCTACTTGTTTGGCAGTACAGTAAATAATGTTTCTCTTTGTATGGAATGAGTCTCCAGTATCAGACATAAAGAAGAGGGAATGTCTGTGTACAGCTGCTTTATCACTTAGAAACTCATTTTGTGGATTGAGCACGGCTATAAACAGATAAAAAGCAGCATATAGTCTTGGAGTTAATAAAAAAAAGTGTTTGCTTTGGCAAGCTGAGAAATAAAGGCAGTTTGATGTGGTTTTATTGGAAAATCATTAGAAAACTTTATGGTAGTTGAACATCACACCACCATACAAGGGACGGTTATAAAATTCTTATTATTGCTAAGAAAAAATAATGAAAACGGAAACGAACGTTGGTCATGAGCTTAGTTCTTCTCTACATATCTTCCACCTAATGCGACACACCTCTCTCCAAACGATGGATGAGCTGGTGGAGACCGTCTTTGAAGAAGCTTTTTTTTGGCTCTCGAGGAAAAAGTACCGCCTCATCGTTATGTTTGAAACGCCTGCCGCAAAGTGGATACTTAAAGTGTTGGAAGAGGAAGAAGTAACTGGGTGCGAGGTCAGGGGAGTACGGGGGGAGGGGATGAGGCAGAATTCGTACCTCAAGTCGCCCCCAAGTCAACCAAGTGCGCCTTTTTAGTTTCGACCCTCTAGTGACATCGTGCGGAACTATACCATGGGGTTTTTCAACAAAACGAAATGTTCATGAACAGTGTTGAGTGTAACGCGTTACAAAGCGTTAGAGTACTTGGATTACTTTTTTGATGTAACGAGTAATCTAACGTGTTAGGTCCACTCAGTTATTTAGTTATATTTTTAAAAATGTAATCCGTTATTCAGACAATTTATGTAATTCATGAGCTAGAGAGCAGTTTCCGTTTGTGTGTGTGTGTGTGAGAGAAAGAAAGTCGTCCTACAAGCCCCGCCCCCGCCCACGATAACCCGCCCCCTCTGTTATCCCTGCTATTAGTAGTTAACAGATTATGTGCCAAACTTCGCTGAGTGATGATGGTAGAATAATTATAAAGGTCTTGACTAATGCATGAGGAATCACAAAGGAGTTTTCTTTTTCTGCAATGGAAAAGTACTCGAACTAGTTACTTTTATCAGAAGGTAACGCTATAATGTAACGGATTACTTTTTAATGACAGTAATTTTGTGTTGTAATTAGTTATTTTAAAAAGGAACGTCCCCCCAACACTGTTCATGAACATACTAATTTCTGTGCAAATATTTCCCTTTTTTTTATATAATAATACGAATTTCATGAACGTCCCTTCCAAGCATCATTGATCATGTTTCTTTAAAATTAAATCCTGTCCCCTTTTATTCCTAAGTATGCCAGATTAAAAAAAAAAAAATAGTATAATCTGGGTTATCTTACACGTGCGTGCTACTGATCATATCCTATCATTTGTAATCAATTCTGGATTAGATATTCTCATTAAACCAGTCACCCTTGAGCATATGCCAAAATTTAAGAAACATTAAATCAGGGATGTGTTCCTCTATACCATGCCATTCTGTCCCTCTCGAACTGACGAAAGACATCATGTGGCTCAGCTCAGAACAATCCTAGGCCAACATGGCTGCTGAAAAGCTACCAAGTATTACAGCGTGGGAATCTGCTGAGAGGGAAAAGCTTGACTGATCATACTTGCCAGGGCCGTGACCTTGAGTTACATCAGTCACCCTCTCGAACAGAGAGCCTCACTGAACAGCACTGTATGAGAAAATAACCAAATCCAGGCATGAAGTCAAAGACAGTGTGTGGGTTATGAATGGGAACATGTGAAAAGGTACAGTCATTGTAATTGTTGTTGGAGATTATTGTGTGTAAGCACACAGCACTGTTTGGTCTCCGCTGTGCTACTTGGATCAAAGGCAGCTTTTCATCACTAATTAAACACACAACAAATAACTTGTCAAACCTGTGTGTGTGTGTGTGGATGTACAGTATGGATATCTTGAAGCATAGGAAGTGTTTCAACATTCGAATGTTCTTTTGCTTTTTTTATTTTTAAAAAAATTTTTCTTCTTAGGTATCTGTTACACTATTTCTTCATGACTGGCATCAGAAACAAATTGTGACGATTACCCAACAGGACATTGTGCAACCAGGATTACAATTTTCTTTTTCGAATGGAAGAGAGAAAAAAAAACAAAAAAACAATAACAGCATGAAGAAGTGTACTGTCGCAATCTTTTTCAACTGCCACTTTCCAGTCTGTCCATTTGCACAAACACGACCGATTCTGTCTGAGCATCATGTACACTCTGACTCTCTTGCGTGCGCTTTTAATACATGCTGCTAAAATGCCATTTTAATTTGTCTTCTTTTTCAGAAGGGATTTACACCACTACACGTGGCAGCTAAATATGGTAAAATCGAGGTAGCCAACCTCCTGCTGCAGAAGAGAGCCCCTCCGGATGCATCAGGAAAGGTAATGTCTAAAAGTTTCATGATAACTATATCCTTTCTAACAGGATTGTGTCATAGCTGTTAGGACAGAAACATGACCGCGGTAAAAAAATAAATAAAAAAAAATATGCACGCTTGAAATGAGCCAGAAATGATCCTGAGCTTTTCTTCTCCCTGTTTCTTTCTTTTTTTGTTATTTTGCCAAACAATAGCCTGATTTCTAAGAACTGCTAGTTCAGAGAAGGGAAAATGCTCATCAGTTCTCTTCAGCCTTTCGTTCTATCATGTAAATCGGTGGAGAGAGTTTATATCTGCCTGACGTGTGCTCCAATAAGACTGTTAATGTTTCTCGCTTTGGAACATAGATTTAACAATAAGTACTTTTATACAAGGCACGTTCAAGTTAAACCAGGACTTTTGATTCTGCAGAATAACAGAACATCTATGAGAGTTTAAAACTCCCTTTATTACTCTATATCAGTGGTTCTCAACCTTTTTTTGCAGTGGACCGCACTATGTCCAAGTTCAAGTCTCACGGGCCGCATATTATTTACATATGACGTCATCAACGCGAAATAACCAGATATTATGCATCTAAAATTATTACAATTAGATGTATTATTATCATTAAAGAGTATAATTCTACTTACCATTAATGGGACACCTGATGTTGTCGGGAGCCGACCAATTTGGTGAAATTCGGCTCAA
>JAQMYG010000006.1:6979570-6990340 GCA_030014215.1 Clariallabes teugelsi | reverse complement strand
CCAAAATGATTTTATGAAAAATATAGTTCAAAGTTTGTTTAATACATTTATTTGTTTAATAAATTTTTTTTTAATTACTTGTAAAACCATTTATTATTATTTAAATTATTATTTTTTTTTTTACGTGGTCAGCATCGCGGGCCGCATTTGCATTTGTGACGGGCCGCAGGTTGAGAACCACTGCTCTATATAATCCCCTGCTACACTAACGCACTTATCCCAGAGATTCACTAGTGCTTGGATACCATCAAGGTAGAAAGTTTTCTCATTTTGCCAGAGCCATTCTCGGACTGCCCGTTTCACGTTTGAAACGCTAGCCTCCCAGGAATTCCTTTAAAGGTCCAAATATGTAACGTGGAAACGGGGGACGTGGTAGTAACTCCCAGCCGAGTTCCTGTTGGTGATGTTGTTGGAGTTGGCGCCTTTTCTGCAAGATGGTGACAGGTTTTCCGTCGATTTTCAAAGATCAGCCGTTCAATTCCTGCATTGTCCTGCAAAAACAGAAAGCTTTGGTGATCAAATACTGTAAGGTCGTTTACTCAATTAAAAGAAAGGGCTACCAAAGGAGTTCCTAGGTAAGCGTTTCAGAGTTGAAGCAGGCAGTCTGGTGATGGTGCCGACAAACTGAGAAAACTTTCTACCTTGACGACGTATCCAAGCACAAGTGAAACACTGGGATAAGTGCATGAGTGTAACAGGGGATTATACTGTATACTGTGGATAATTTTTTACTCTCATAACTGTGTTCTGTTATCCTGCGCAATCAAAGGTCGCCCTTTGACTTGAACACAGTTCATATTTGCTCGTAATGCTAATTTATAGTGTTACCGTAACTGAATCTAAGAGTTATGACATCGGGCCATATTCAGAGTTAACTCAGACGAACGTTATGACTTACGCAACCAAAACAATGCAGCGACTAATGTGAGAAATACTCGGCACACTATCCATGCAGCAACATGATGGCAGCTCGCCGTCGTCTCATTCACGAGTCAATTAGTCACGTATGTGTCAATTATTATTTTCGCTTCTCTCGTGCTTTTGTGTCACATCTTATTACATTTCATATCAAAAAACAACCACAAATCCCATCTTCAGTCCATATTCTCTATGCCACGTTTTTGGGGCTAAAAGCAAGTTCTTGCCTTTACTGTAAATATCGACTTTTGAACTTGAATATGGCTCACTATTCCTAAAGTTTACAGTCCATTACTGATGTATGTCAGATAAGGATGAGGTCTAATGTAAACCATTATCGATATCCACAAGCCCAAATCTTTTAGAAGAGCAAGAACAAGCGCTCTAGGACAATTCCCATACAAGCCTACACACAAAAGTGTACAATATGCAAGTGTGGCTTTAAAGCTTTAACATAGTTTTGCAAATCTGCCCATGGTGCACTTTTATCCCATAATCTCACTGTGGATGTATATGGGGTGTTTGTAGAGCGGACTAACTCCACTGCATGTAGCTGCGCACTACGATAACCAGAAAGTGGCACTTCTTCTCCTGGACCAGGGGGCCTCACCCCATGCAGCTGCCAAGGTACTGATCTACACAAACACACACACACACACACACACACATTGCAGCATACACTATATAATAAGTTTCACTCCCTATAAATCCTCCACAGCCTAATCCCACTTCCAGGCTACATTCCTTTCTTTTTCCATCATGTAACTTACAGTCCAAACATCAGTCTCTAAAGTATGTGTCCCTGTTAACACCCCTTTCGGACATTGCTGTTGTGGGTGAGCTCCAGGTTCTTCACATAGCTCCTGATAATTATCTCTGTTGCCTCGTGATCCCAGTAACAAACAATCTGCCCTTCGGAAAGCCTTCAAAGACCTGGTCACAGCCTGTTAGGAAACCAGCATGCTGTACCAATTAGAGGCACTTGGTTGGAGTATTGGCCCATCTGTAGCAAGATGTTCTGGATCTTTTAATTTAACCTCATTTGACTCAGCTGGAAAATAATATGTATGGGGTATTGTGAGTCTTGCACATAATATGTAGTCGTAACTAATTAACTAAGCTGCCGTCAGACCCAAGCCTCACTAATTTTTACGTGCTCTGGACCTTCCCATCCCTAACTAGGCTTTTGAGATGGAAACCAGTATTTCGCATGCAATTCGGATGTGCATAAATTATTCACACCATAATTCAACTTTCCCAGTCTCAATACATCCATTTTCCATCCATATGTCTGTCCATCCGTGATCTATACCGCTCCTGTGTTGGGTTGCCAGGGCCCTGGTCCGTATCCAATAGATTTAATTATATTTTATTTGTACTGTATAGCGCTTTTAACAATGGTCACAGTCAAGATGGCAATAGGAAGAAACCTTGAGAGGAACCAGACTGAACAGAGAACCCATCCTCATTTGGGTGATAACAGATAGCAGGAACTGATTGGCAGTCATACTGAGTGTTAGGCGTCTAAAACAGGATAGGTATTAATATGGAGTCCTATTCGTAGTTGGAGGCTCAGGTACAAAACTGTAGGAAATTTCTCAACAAGTTCTCAGAGAACAGCCGAGGCCAGGTCTGTCTTCATGGTATTGTGGAACCAGAAGCTGGGCACCAGGACAAGTCAGACAGGTCCAGAGGGCAGAGGGGGTCTATGTGTAGCTCGATAGAGAGAGACAGGGAGAGCAAACAGAGAAAAGAGAAGAGAAGGAGACATCACAGATAGGTATGGCCACAGGCACATAATGTATAAGGTGAATGTATACTTAGTCCAGAGTGCAAGCAGGGACTCCGGCAGGACTAATTATGACAGAATAACTAAAAGGAAGAGCCAGAAGGAAACGCAGACACAAGGGCGCTCTGGGAAGAAAAGCAACCAGTCACTCCACCATCAACAAGCCTAAGAGATCAAAGAGAGTGGGGAAGACAGCATCTAAACATACCAGATCACCATAATACTCTGTCCATGAGTCCCCCAGATCGGACAAATCTTTTCACAAAAATGCTTGACTAAATAAACACGTTATTTCATGCCTAGATATAAACACTGAGACTGTATCTAAGTCTAGGCTAAAAACCTATTTATTTAGCCAAGCATTTCAGTGAATTAATTTGACTTAGGTAAAGTTGCCTTTAGGTAAATTCTTGGTTGAGTCCCAAACGTTAACTGGAAGGCTATTCCAGGGAACTTAGGGCACAAGCTGTGGTATACCTTAGATGGGTTCAAAAAACCAATGCAAGGGCACAAGTACACACTTTTACACACCCACAATACACAATGCAGGCAATCTACTGTAGGAACTCCAGTAAGATTACAATGTAGGTTTTTGGTCTGTGGGAGGAAATTGAAGTGGGCAAAGGAAACCCAAGAAGCACAGAGAGAACTCCTCTTTTCAACATGTCTTACATTAGAAAACATTCTGTCTTCATCATACTGTACTGTGCAGAGGTCCTGCCTCACCCTCATTTCTTTATTTCTATATTTTGCTTCCATAGGGGAATACGTTCGTGTATTTTATATTTTATTGTAGTCTTCAGGAATAGTTCTTCAGGCTCCCCAAAGGACAATTCTTAGCTCTCATTTGCATGTACCCTACCAGTTTCAGATGAATGTTGTTTGTTTGTTAAGCCACGCAGTGACACGGGTGCAGATGATGACAGATGATCAGGCCGGTGATTAGTATATTGGTGGTGCTGAATGCTGAATGGTTGAAACGGACGAGAGGGGAAATGAGGTTGCTGCTGAAGTTGTTACATAAACAACCGATTTTTAAATTCTATCCTTAGGAATTTTGCAGCCTGTCACAGTAAAATATTTGTTCCCATTTCTTTCATAGAAATAAATTTAACCTGATCAAATGAGGTACAGTATGGCTCAAGACTTTTGCACAGTACCGTATGTCAGAGATAGTTGAAATTACATTGATTTCAATAATAAAAGATGTTATTGAAGGAAATTGATTGTCTTAAAATAGACCTGGCAACCTGGAATATTCATTAACTGTCATGGTCACTCCATTGTCTTCAACACTGATTATTTTCATAGACTAAGCATGGGGCAGAAATAAAAGTTTGCCCATGTGCATGACTATGAGTGCTTGTCGCACTTCCCATTTTGACCACTAGGTGCAATGATAACTTTATGAAAGCTGAGTAAGGTTACTGAACATGTTGCCATATGATTGAGAGAATATTGTTGTTAACATTTTTAAAATTTAAATTTTTCAGTTAATGACTTAAAGAGGTTAAGAGGTCATTAGGAACAATTTTAAATGTACAGTATGATGGTGTGAATCATGACTTTGCCTGAACTGCCCCTAAGCCTGCACAGGAAAGTCCCCTATTACAGTTCATTCGAAAACACTCTTCTTTTGAGACCCGGTTCAATCTGCTGTTCTTGCAGCTTTCAGCTGTAGTGTGGAGAAGTCTGTTTTAGTCCTGGCCACAGACTCCTGCCATTACATCACCGCTGCTGCTGCTGGCAATCCCATTCAGTGACATTCAGGAAACTGCTCTTTTTCCAAACCTCGACACCCCCCCCCCCCTCTCTCAGCCTATGGCATCGTCTGACACGTGTGATGTCGGCTTTCAAGGAGCAGGACCGGCTAGTTGTTTTGGAAACCTCATAAATCTGCGGGTGACTGTGGCGACAGTTCCCCTGCTTGAGGTTTTACAGTCGTACTGAGAAGCGAAACGGGAAATTATTTCTCTGTTGCACGTTGTACAGAATCTAAACTTGACTTCATGTAAAAAAAATAATAAATAAATTAAAAAAATCTCCATCATTTTAAATTCTGTGTTAAATACATCATTCTTAAATTTGGCCTGGTCCTTATTACCCTGTCCTAGTTGCACATCCTATTTCCTTTCAGAATGGCTACACTCCTCTACACATAGCTGCCAAGAAGAATCAGATGGAGATTGCCACCACGCTGCTGGAATATGGCGCCGATACCAACGCCGTCACTCGACAGGGCATCAGTCCACTTCACCTCGCTGCCCAGGAGGGTAACGTGGACATGGTCACCCTGCTGCTTGCACGTGATGCCACCATCAATATGGGCAACAAGGTATGTCTGACTGTTTACTAACAACAAATACAGATTCAGATTATTATTATTCACCCGTATTTGCATACGTATAGAGTTTCTGAACTCAGTCAAGTTATGTGCAGGTGTCTGAAATCAACATCAACTTTTTCCTACCTTTATTTCTCTATTCCATTCGCTCAAATTTCATTTGAACGACTGCAGTGGGCTCCGAGCCACCTTGGCCCAGGGGTTGTTATTCACGGACGTCTGAATAAAAAAATATTTGCACCAGTCAAATTTTTTACTGCGGCTAAGAGTATAACCACCACCAAGTTTTCTGTAAATAGCTGTAGGTTTTACGCCTTCATTCATGAGAAATTTCACGATCTCAAAAGTCAGATTTCGACTCAGAAGCCCCTCGTACTGTACAGTATGTTGCCTTAAATTCTGTATGTGAGTGTGAAAAATCTAGAAAATATTCCATGCGCTACTCATGTGCTTCTGTCAAGGTGACATTCTATCATTTACTGTACATTCAAAAAGTGGACTAAAAAGACTAACTCCATTGCAGTTGCTCGTTTACCAACTTGTTCTTCCAGCTGTTAGACAAAGTTTAATAAAACCAAAGTAATTTAATAGTACAGAGGAATTCAACAGACAGAATTTGAACCCGATCGATACACCGTATACTATATATTCAAGAACAACAAAGTTTGAGACAGAACTCAAATCCAGGGCAAAGCAGCCGTTTTATTAACTCTTATCTGAGAGTGACGAGTAAGCGTGCTGCCTACACAGCAGATGTGCCCCAAGCACACAGAGGTTCATAAGCGATCCAGCTGTGACCAGAGGAGAGCAGGACAGCAGATAAATAGAAAGGACGTCATGAGAAAAGAGCAGAATTATGAATCTTATTCATGATCTTAGGATTCATTTACTGATTTTCTCTTAATATTTAAATTAAAGACAAGAAATGATGAGGGGTGTTAGTCAGGGTTTTTTTTTTCCACAAATGATCAAATCTCCTTATCTAACTGTAACTATTGTCCTTTGTAAATGTATTCTTTTATGAATTCTGTTATAATAAGCTTCATTTCTGTTCTTCTCATTCTCCTTCATCTGCTTTTACTACTCCTTTTCTTATTTGTCTTTATTTTCTTATCTTTTTTCTCTTCACTTCCTCCTTCTCCTTATTCAAGCTCTTCTTTGATTTCTTCCCTTTTTTCCCTTTTCATTCTTCTTGTTTTCTTTCTTCTATTTCTTCCTTTTTCACCTTGTTCTTTTTATATTTACCTTGTTTTCTTGTTCCTATTTTTTCTCCTTGTTCTCCTTTCCCTTCTTGTTCTCCTTCTTTTTTTTCTTGTAATTCTACCTTTTCTTTTCCCACCTTGTTCTTCTTCCTTCCCTTGTTCTACTTTCTCACCTTCTTCTGTCCTTCCCTTTTCTTTCTTCTCATTGTTCTCCTTTTTTTGTTTCCTTTTTACCTTTTTTATCATTGTTCTTTTTTTTGATGAAAAGCAATTAATCCCTTTTTTCTCGTTGTTCTTTTTTTTCTCCTTGTTCACCCTTTTCTTTTTCTCCATTTTATTCTTTTACTAATTATACTTATTTTTCTGATTGTCTTTCCTTTATTTTTTTTCTAATTATTTCTTATACATTTTCTTCTTTCTCTCACTGTTCTCTTTCTTTTTTCTCCTTCTTTTCTCCTTGTTCCTGCCATTCTCATATATGTTGTCTTCTTTTTATTATTATTATTATTATTATTATTATTATTATTATTATTATTATTGTGTGCTCATCTACACTTGTTGTGCTTGTGTGTTAAAGAGTGGCCTGACTCCTCTTCACCTGGTGGCCCAGGAGGACAAAGTGAACGTAGCCGAAGTGTTGGTGAACCAGGGTGCCACTGTGGACCCCGACACCAAGGTACAGTACACTGCAGCACTTTTCCACCAGTGCTGCTTCCTGACCTCTAGACTGCAGTGCTAACGTGAAGTACACTACACGCCTCACACACGGTCCGGCCGGTGCCATCACACATTACTACGGGGTGTATGAACAACGAGTGGCTGAAGGTCACCGGGTGCAGCCGGAGTGAGGGAGGAAACAGGTCTGGCGGCCCATACGCCGATCGATACTCCACACGGCACCGAGTACACACTGACTCTGAGCAATCCGCACAGCGTGACACAGCTTCACAGGAGCACCGATATAGTGAGGAAGAAAAGGAAACATGCCTTACACAGCACTGAGGATAAGAGAAGAGGTGAAGCGAGATCAGAGGAGTCAAAACATCCATGACTGCTGTTTAAACGTTTACACAAATACAAAGAAAACCACATGAATTCACACCTCCTGCAGTCAGACATATCACTTCAGAGTACACTCGATAAGTCAGATAGACACGGTTATTTAAAGCATATTGTTGTTTTATTAGCAACGAGCTACGCTTATATATCACTCGACTGATTAGTGTATTATGTTCTTTTTCAAACATTGAAATGTATAGTCAGTTTTAGATTTAACAAACGAATATGTCTGTATGTTGACTATTCTAAAGTTAATAATTATATGTAGATACAGGCGAACCTTGGATTGCGAGCATAATCCCTTATAATCCCAAGCACTCGTATATTTCAAAGTGAAAAGAAAATCAGATGGTTCGTTCCACAGCCCAAAAATATTAATATAAAAATAATTAATACAAAATATAAGGTAAAAATAAAGTAAATTAACCTGCACATTACCTTTAGCTGGTGTGAGTGAGATGAGAGAAGAGAGGAGAAGGGGCAGGGGCGAGGGCTACTGTGTAGGATGACTTTAACATACACACATGCGCACACACACTAACAGAATCTTTTTCTTTTTATGCGATTTCGCGGGAATGTGACATTGCATTGTCGGTAAACAGATTGATCTCTCGCACTGCTACAGACTTTTATTCTTTACGACCTTTTTTTTCTATCCGGAGGCCGTTGTTGCAGTACAGTTATTAAAAAACAAACCGTCACTACACTTGGACACGACATCAAATTTTTTAAAAATGCCTTACGCTCACACACGTAGTCACAATGTTATAGTACACAGTACATGTGTGCATGGATGTTGACTTTACAGTACGATTGACGCACGCGCACTGAGACCGTGCATGGGAGATGATTACCCACAATCAGGAGAGGGAGAAAAACCATTGGCTCCGCTGTGATCACGTGGCAGACAACGCGTATACGTACTACTCTTATTTCAAAGTCTTGCTCCTTTATCAAGTTAAAATCTATTTCAAAATTTCGCTTGTCCTTCAAAACACTCGCAGACCAATTTACTTGCAATCCAAGAATTTACTGTACAGTATAACGCATTTAAAGGTAAGATGTTTTACTTTGTTTATTTTTGATGCTGCATTCAGCCATGCTAGTTTTCACAAAGTGTGCATGGACTTTGCATGTTCTTCCCTTGGTGGGTGCTTGGTGGGTTTTCTCCGGGTACTCCGGTTGTCTCCCACAGTCCAAAGACATGCAGATTGGGCTAAATGGAGTTACAAAATTGCCTTAGGCTCCAGGCCACCCGTAAGCCTGTACACAGGATGGAGTGGTATAGACAATGAGTGAGTGACCCCAAGAACAATTGTTTACACTGTTTGCTGCCGTAGCTAGTACTGTCACTGTTTTCCAAGGTCCATTGGGCTAAATTATATTTTGATAAAATCATAAATAAATGTTGTCCTTTTTAAATTTTATTATACAGGACACAAATAAATAAATCAAGCCCAAGCATAATTAAGACAAATCAGATTTACTGTAGTAGAGGTCTTTAATTCACTCATTCATTCATTCTTATGTAACTACATCATCCTGGTGAGGGTCAGGGTGGATCTGGCATCCAGGAAGCATTCACACCTTGTTCATATGTTTTTTGCGAGGTGGGAAAAACTGAGAAAACTGACAAACCCAAAATAAACCCATGCAGACACAGGACGAGAACATGTACAGCTTAGGATCGAACTGAAAACACAGAAGCTGTGAGGCGTCAACGTTTGCACTGCAATACCTCGCATTTAAATGACAGGGATTACATTTAGTTTTTTATTAGTAGTATTATTAATAAAAGCCGTACCAACACTGTATACAGGCACCACCGTGTCGTTCTCATGGCTGCTCTATAAATGCCTCATCATCCAAATACGACAATTGTGGTCCTATGGTGCCCCCTTCCTCCCAGCATGCAAGGTACAGGGGTTTGATGAATAATGCATGACAGATGTGCAAAAGTGAGTAAACGAAATAAAAAGTAATATATCTAATGAGAGTAGTGTTAGAAGCCAAATGTACCTAAAAAGTTCTTGTCGCATCATAGTTATCAAGTTTAGTAGCACACTTAATATGATATAATAAAACATCCGATCTGCTTGTTAAACATGTAAAGCAGTGGTGTAATGTAGAAGAAGGACACAGTATGAAAAATGCATAGAGAGAGAGAACTGGATCACTAAGCGACGGTCTAATCTTTCATCCCTCTGTTTCTCTCCTTTCCATCTCTCTCTCTCTCTCTCTCTCTCTCTGTCTCTCCCTCTGCCTGCAGATGGGGTACACTCCACTGCATGTCGCCTGTCACTATGGCAACATAAAGATGGCGCACTTCCTCCTGAAGAACCAGGCTAAGGTCAACGCTAAAACGAAGGTAATTACAGATGATGACAGCTTAAAGCCATGATATTAGATTTTGTAATCCGTATCGCCTGTGACATAAAAATGGCTGCCGTGTGTTGTGCAGAATGGATACACTCCTCTGCACCAGGCTGCGCAGCAAGGCCACACACACATCATTAACCTCCTCCTGCAGCACGGAGCCTCGCCCAATGAGCTTACAGCGGTGAGTGGATGTGGATCTGCAGATAGTGCTGCATTCATGTGTTAGCAGAAGGAACAGAGGAAAAGGAAAGGAAACACAAGCAAATCAGTAGATTTTTACAAAAGCTGTCCTACACAAGATGTAACACCTACTGTATGCACAGTCTGTTAAAACTCTACCTTTAGGTTATTAAGGTTTATATATGCATATACAGTACTGTGCAAAAGTCTTTCTACCAAACAGTTTCTACATTAACAGCAATTAAAGAAAACAAAAAAGTCAATACTTGCTTTAATGATCCTTTACTTAAAATTTATATTAAGCTCAATTTGTGCTGTTTTACTGAACATTCTACAAAACCAGACACAGTCCTTCTGAGGACTTGCTCATCGTGATTGCTTTTTTTTTCCCTCATACATATACTGTAAATCCCAGGAGATTTTTTTTTTATCTGAAAAGTTGTCTATTATGTAATATGCTGCAAGATTAAAAAATTTTTTTCCTGTGTTTGGAAATCTGATTTTTTTTTTTTTTTGGACAGACTTAATAATGGAGTCATAAAATAAACATATACTGTATCACAAAGTTTGTCCAAAAAAAAAAAAAAAAAACACAGGGTGCCTAAGACTTTACACAGTACTATATATAGACACCATGTTTATATCAGCATAGTGTTAATTTATTTAAGGTTCTGGCAGGTCCATGAATTAATTCCTTTTATTTCATACATCATTTTTTCTTCATTAGACGTTTAAAAAAAATTTATCTAATCATTTTAGGAATCTGAAAGTGCAAAATCTTTTCCATGGCAGACTTGCATTCACAAAGCAAAGCACTAACACTGGAGACTCCTTCCTTAACTGTTAACTGTTATGTCTCATTTACAGGAAGAAAAAAAAAAGAAGAAAAAAATAATTAT
>JAQMYG010000006.1:6959846-6979543 GCA_030014215.1 Clariallabes teugelsi | reverse complement strand
TGTGCTTAATATTTGGTTTAGGGAGATTTCCTTGCTCGTGTAGTATAATCGGGTTTGACATGATGTGATACTGGCTTTCATTTGTGTCCAGAATGGAAACACAGCGTTGTCCATTGCCAGGCGGCTGGGCTACATCTCAGTAGTGGACACCCTCAAGGTTGTGACAGAAGAGACCCTGACTACCATGGTGAGCCTTTATGCAATACACACATGAAGTGCTTCTCTTTCAAAATGGCAAAAATGCTGAGTTACGTTCAAATCAAACCGGGACTCAAGACTTTAAGCACAGGACGACGAGGAGACTGTTAGCTGAAGTAAAACATTTGAATGGCACAACTGTTTTAAAGAAGGCCTATGTACTTTGTACCTGACTGCAGCACACTTTCAACTTGTGGAAAATACGCATCTGTCTGTGGGAATTGTATTCACGATCATTCACAGACACCAACCGCACATTACAGGAACTCGGCTAGGAGTTATTGACCGTGCTCCAAGTCATTCTCACCTGTTTGGGCCATTAAAGGAGTTCCTGGGAGGCCAGCATTTCAAACATGAAGCAGCCAGTCCAATCATGGCTCTAAGAAACTTTGATGCACTGAGAAAACTTTCTACTTTGATGGCATCCACTGGGATAAGTGTTTAAGTGCACTACGGAATCATATAGTGAAATAAAGGGAGTTTTTACTCTCATAACTGTGTTCTGTTAAAGTCCTGGTTTGACGTGAACGCAGCTCGTAATATTGTATGAAATGAGAAGGATTATAAAGAGATTGTCTTCTTTTGCACCACTGGCACACAATTAATATTTAAGTACTGCAGAACGCCTCTCTTGTATAGACATGATCAGATCAAGGTCGTCTCTGGGATTTGAACCCATAATCATGCAGGGTGATTTTACTTCTAACACTTCTCTGTTTTTCCCAGACGGTGACCGAGAAGCACAAGATAAATGTTCCAGAAACGATGAACGAGGTTCTCGACATGTCTGACGATGAAGGTAGATTTTTCTCCCGTGCATATCATCCAACATCGACATGCTTTTTGTTATTGAACTACATTTGCTTTAACTCCATTATTTCTAAGCCACTTTTTTACTTTCGATATTTATATATTTTTGTTAATCCGCTCACATGGACGTTCATCCTAACACTTCATGCTTGAATCACGCAGTTCGTAGAGCCAATGTACCCGAAATCCTCAATGAGGACTATATGTCAGATGTTGAAGAAGGTATTTGTTTTGGTTTATTTCTGTTTTTATTGCTTTTTCTGAATCTCTTTTTTCACTCCTCGCTCTAAACTAACGCCTACATTTCTTCACTCACTTTATCATTCTTTGTCGTCGTGCTTTTCTTCCGATGAGTGCTGGGTGCAGTTCTGCTTTATGTACACTAACATGTGTTTGCTCCTCTGCTGCATACATTAGATTTCGCTGCTGTATTGGGGAAGGGTTCACACACAGCTATTCTCTAAACACTGACTCAAGTCAAACCGGGACTTGTGATGAAATTTCTCATGAATGACTGATTGACATTTAACACAGTTTGGTGATGAGACTGTTAGCCGTAGTAAAACATTTGAATTGTGCAGACAGTAACTCCGCGAATGGCGATTCCAGCTGAGGAAGCCTGGAGCTCACAGCAGTCATTCCTGTGAACAATCAGCAAGTGGAAGGCCTTGAAAATTGACGGATAACTTGATGGCAATTTGTAGAAGAGACGCATCTGTCTGTGGGAATAGTACACACAATTATTCACCAACACCACTTGCATATTTTTGGGCCATTGAGGGAGTTCCCTGGAGGCCAGCGTGTCTGTCTTGAAGCAGATAGTCCGATCATGGCTCCAGCGTACTGAGAAAACTTTCTACCTTGATGGTACTCAAGCACTAGTGGAACGCTGGGATAGGTGCATTATTGTAACAGGGGATTATATAGAGAAATAACTTATGCTATTGTGCTATTCTGCTATTGTGTACAATCAAAAGTCGCGGCGTGACATAAACGCCGCTCGTATATAAAATTAGGTTTTTTATTTCTGCTAGTTGTGAAGAGTATAGCATTTCAAGAGCATTCTGTTTTAGGAAATTATAGTATTTATTTAAACATGATTATTAGCTAGACATAATGTCTGGGCTAGCTAATAAATTAATAATTTACCACCACTGCTCCATGTCATAGGAAAGAAACCTGAATGACACAATTGGTGTAGATACAGCACTTCACTGGCTGCGTGCACTCACGCTTGAAAGCACATATAGAAACTGTGCCATTCAGGTTTCTTTCCATGCGGCACGGTGGCTTAGTGGATTAGTTGCGCGTAGCGTGTGCATGTTCTCCACGTGCAGGGTGGGTTTCATCGGGTACTCCGGTTTCCTCCCACAGTCCATAGACTTGCAGATCAGGCTAATTGGCGTTCCTAAATTGCCCTTCATGTGTGAGTGAGTATGTGTGCCCAGCGATGGATTGGCACCCCATCCAAGGTGTATCCTGCCCCAAGCACCTCTGCGATCCTGTATACAAGATAAAGCGGTATAGACAATGAGTGAATGAGTGAGTTACAGTAGGTATGACATAATTATGTATATGAACTACTAAAGTAGTTCCTCTGCAGTTACACGTAAAACAAAAAGACACTCAGCGTTCACTTTATTAAGAACCCCTGCACCTTAATGCCATTATCTAATCAACCAGTCATGAATCGTGAATATAATCATGCAAATACAGATTTTTAGTTAATGTTTACATCCAACATCAGATTAGAGGGAAAAGTTAACTGTGGCAGGACTGTTGGTGCAGATGGGCTGGTTTAAGTGTTTCAGAAGCTGCTGATCTCTTGGGATTTTTCACACATACCAGTCGCTTGGGATTGTACAGAATGGTGTAAAAAAAGAAAAACAAAAAAATAGTTCTGTAATTCCTTTGATCTGAACATTAAAGCTCTTGTTCTGTATCTGCATGCTTTTGTGCATTGCACCATTCCTGTATGAATATAGGCTTATAAGCAAACTGCATTAATGTGTAGGTGTACTACAGGTGTTCCTACTGTACTGTAAGTGGGTGATGAGTGGAAGTGCTATATTTCCTAGACTGCCAGTTTTTTTTTGACAGTTTGCTGGTGTTTTTGAGCACTTCATGCTGATCCAGCAGTCGCATGCTTGCCCATAAGATAACATTGAAAATAAGCCCTTGAACAGTAGGTGGCACTAGGGCTTAGAGTTTATCACACCTCCAGGGTTGAGGGTTTGAATCTGACCTTTGGTGGTTTGTGTGCATGGAGTTTGCATGTTCTCCCTGTGCATTTCCTTCTAGTACTCCAGTTTCCTCCTACCGATTGGTGTTTATAAATGGTCACAGTGTGTGTGTGTGTGTGTGTGTGTGTGTGTGTGTGTGTGAGATACCTCCAGGGTGTAGGTTTCAGGGACCCTATGACCCTTTACCTGATAAGTGGACTATGTAATGAATGAATGGATGGATGGATGGATGACCACTCAGTCTATTTACTTTTGTTTTGTTTTTTTTGCAATAAACTACTCAAACCAATAAGGGTGTCTGAAATACTGTTTTAAGAGGATGTACATACTGTACACTCTGCAGAATACATTTGTTTTTTTAGGAGATAAAATTCCTGTTGAAGTTGCGTTACTTCAGTCTAGATAGAGTGAATGCCTCCCTAGTTTTACAGACTGCGTGTGTTTAGAAACTGCTGTGGCGTCCAGTTACAGTCAACTGACACTTGTGCAAGCCCCAATGATTCCACTGACATAACTCGGATCGCTTCTCATTTACACGTGAAGCGCCTGGAATAACCCCGTCGATGTGGGTGTTTGGATCTATTTGCGAACACGCTTTGGCGGGTTCTCAGAGTGCAACCCACTGGTGGAAGGTTGGTGTTTTATTCTGTGGTATTTCATAAAGAGGAAATGAACAGCAAGTCCTAATGGATGCAGTTCACGTAGATACCCTTTTAGCTATTAACGCTGTGGCTGAGTGCCACTGATAACGCCCTACCTGATCTTCTTCTTCTTTATCCACCATGGAGATCGCGGACACACACGTATTTGATTGAACGCTTCCTGATCCCGGGTTCAATCCAGACCTCAGGTTCCTGTCTGTGTTGAGTTCTCACCGTGTTTCCTCAGATTTGCAACACTAAATGACCTCTAGGTGTAAATGTGCCAAGATACACCACGACTGCGCAGAATCTAAACAAACCTGAACACATTGGTGTGTGCTGGAGTTTAGCAGGTCTTTCCTGAGTAATAAAGGGGCCAAGGGCCAGGAGCAGGTGGTTGGCGATCCATCCATCCATCCATCGCTCCCTCCCACCCAGCTGTGTGTTCTCCTGCCTATAAAGGGGTTCTTTTGTCCCGTTCTTCAGTGTCGGATTACCGAGTACACCTAGTCCCCCCAGAACCCCCTCCGGACACTCATTCTCTATTGTCCTGGAGCAGAGGGGCTACAGGGCATCCGGGTATACAATCATACACCACCAAGCCTTCCGTCGTGATCTATACCACCCCTGCCGTGACCTCGGAATCGCTGTGCTCCCGCGCAGTTCAAACTTCTGCAGCAGCCGAAGGGGTGTGTATGACGAGAGGGTGTTTGTGTGTGAAAGAGAGAGAGAGAGAGAGAGTGAGATAGGGAGAGTGTGTATGCAGAGCAACGGGAGGGACTGTGGGTTTTTAAGGCAGTCAGGGGGAAGGGACCAGGCTATGCGGATGCACCCGTACGGTGCAGTCCTCTGGATTCGTCCTGATTCGAGCCGATCCGGACCTATGGAGTGACCAAGGAGGAAGCGGCCTTTGAAACGCTGGAGCAACACTGAAGGATGATCATGATCACTCAGCTGTGTAAGAGTTACTCCGAGAACTGCAGCAGCTGCCGCCTGGGTTTGTTTACGGCGTCCTGAACTGGTTGTGTACGATAGATTTAGCACTGCAGCACACGCATGGCAGCTCAGGCGAGAGAAAGCTGATCTGTGCGTGCGTGTGTGAGTGCGTGTGAGAACGTAGTTGTGTGTGTGTGTGTGTGTGTGTGTGCTCAGAGAGAGCTGTTCAGAAAGGTTTTGCTGACTGTTAAGCTTGTGGTTGAAAGCCAGGCAGCTCGGAAGGCTAGTCAATGGTACGTGTTTTGTTTTTTTTTTCCTTTTTTCTTCTTTGTCTTTCCATGACAGAGTGCGTGGGTGTACGAGGGAAATACTTTCAGACGCTGTGCAGGGGATAGGACGTGTACAGTATATGTGTGTGTTTGCGTCACTAATGGTACAGCAGAAGAGGTTTTCGCGGGGAGGGGTTGCTGTGGCGATGAGCAGCGGGGGAGCAGGATCCGCTTTGTCACTGCTGGAATGCCGTCCCCCCCCCCCTCACCACCACCAACACCACCCCTACCCTCCACCCTCCACCATAGTTTTTTCTCTCTTTCTCTCTCTTTATCTGTTGTGTGCACTTGCACTGTTGTTGTTTTTTTTCTTGTTTAACCCTGCTAGTCTCTGAGGTCGTTGCAAACTTTGTGTGTGTGTGTATGTGTGTGTGTGTATGAATGCCAGAGTTTCCAGTTTCTCAGTAACGCACGTCTGGATTATTACTTACTAACTTTTTTTTTTCGAATATTATAAAACAATGTGCTGCTATAAAAATCTGCACATTTTTTTCATGTGACCAAGACGAATAAATTCAGAGAATATAACCGCTCTGTGTGTGTCGTGTAGTTTCATTTTACTGAGCCAGTGTTATACAAGAGGACGGTCCAACTTGGACAATGGTTTGTAACTTATTAACTCTGTCTGGCCTTTAGGTGAGGACGTGATGTTGGGGGACACGGATAAGTACCTGGGCCCCCAGGATCTGCGCGAGTTAGGGGACGACTCTTTGCCTCAGGAAGGCTATGTGGGTTTTAGTATTGGAGCCCGATCCGGAAGGTAAGACTGCGCTTTTTTATATGTATGCATATGTACATATATATATACACACACACACACACACATATACACACACACACACACACCACGGCCTTTCATTCATTCTGCCTAAATGTGAGTTAGATTTCAATACAGAGTGTGTAGGATAGTAATAGTATTGTTTCACCTAGACATTAAAAATTCCACCTTGACAATGATGTCCAACATTATAAACTAATAAACTCCAGCATTAATACAACTTTTTTACCAAAGTAAATTAACAGCAAGTCTTACCAAATACATCTGAATAATAATTGAATCCATGACTAAAATTAACCGAATTATGACGCTACATTCTCTTTTTTTTTTTTCCTTCAACTTTGTCTCTTAATTTTTCCTGCGAACTTTTATGAACCTTCATGAATTAACTAATACAATTAGTATTACCTTAAGAGAAATTAATGCTGAAGTTTCAAGCAACACTATCTATGGATGCTCCTTCGAGGCACGATCATGTTATCATGTTCACCGCATGTAGCGAGACGGCACAGCTTCCGGTCGTCTGACTCGCACAGACCTTGACCCGAACGTGTAAGATTTTGTCCTCTTTTCTCTTCTTCTTCTTTTTATTCTAATACTGGTTTATTGACAGTCTGGTCAGTGTTTACACTATGACATGCTTTCTGCCCTCACGCTACAGACTAGACAAACGTCAAGAGTCACAGGGATAATGATTAACCGGCTGCATTACAAAGTTTGGCGCTAGATATTAAATCAAGCTGGTATTTTGTATACACAAGCAAAGAAATTTTTTTTTTTTATATAAAGGGAGTTAAGAATCGTGCTCGGTATCAGCCCAAGCATTTACGGTGATGTTTGTGGAACTGTAAAAAAAAAAAAACGGGTTAATCCGGAAGCTCTAAATGCTTGGGTCAGTGTGAGCTCGGTTTCTTCTGTTTCCTTTCAGACCTCCTTTTAGCAGCATCTGCCAAATATCTGCTTGCCTCGCATGCTCTTAGACAGCACTGCAGATCTCCTCTGTGTTTGAACAGAACCCCACAAGAGAGAAAGATTTCCTGATCGAAACACTGCATTATTATTTTACATGATTTTTTTTAAAGAGGATATTATTTAACGCCGAACGAAAGCGTATGTAGTCGGGAAAAGGGGTTTAGCAGGGTCTAAGAGCGTGTTGCAGTGCAACTGCAGAACATTACAAGCTGCTGTCATTCAGCCACTGCATTTTGCTCGCTCTCTGATTCATTGCTTTCGATCTCCTCTGTCCCTCCTCTCTCCTTCCTCCACCATACCGACTCCTTCTCATAGTCCTAGAGTCAGGTAAGAGGGCATGACTGTGGGTTTTGATGTGTACCCCCGACCCCCCCCCCTCCCACCCCCACCCCACTCCCATCCAATCTCACCCCTCCTACAATCCGACCCCCTTTTCGAATCATCACGTCACGGAAACACACGTCTTGTCACGTCCCTTCATCTGTTTGTCGAGGAAATTACAAACATGCGCAGAATGTGCTGACGAACCAAGTCTTCGCTGTTTTTTGACTCTTGGGAACTTGTTGAACTTTGTGTCCGTCTACCCAAGTTCAGATTTCAGAGTTCGATTTACATCGTTGCATGATGTAATTTCAAGGAACTCTGCTCGTTCCGTTACGCTTGCGAGGCTTGCCTTTTTTTTCCTGTTTTTTTTTCCCCTTCATGTGGCTTCCAGGGTTTCATGGAGTTCACAAACTTCCTGTTATGGTTTCCATATTTTAGACTGATTATTTAGTAACTGTTTTTTTTTTTTTAATGTATGAACAAGCTACTTCATTGGCAGCACAACTTCGATTTACAATGCTGTCTTTCTGATTTAGCCAAAACACAGTATTGGTGCTGATTTAAAAAAAATAATAATCGTTACACATATAATACAGAAAATGTGTGTGCCAGAGATGCTACTTCTGAAGTTTATGCAACATGGAAGTGACCAATCTTGCTTCTCTAAAAATTTCAAGTTGATAACTTTAGCCATTTTGGAGAGACGTTTTTATATGTGCCCTAAAAACAGCAATTTTTTTGCGTTATACTGTCTCGCTTCAAACTATGCTAATTATTTATATTTCTGTATTCAAAATGATACTAAAATTGTAAGCTTCTAGAAGCATATGCCTTTGATTCGATGTAAAAACCCTTGCTTAAATTAAAGCATTCTGTGCAAAAAAATCTGTAGTGTCCGTAACCATGTCAAATTCATGTTGCAAAATCTTAAAAATTTTGCATTTTAGAATAACTTTTTTAGGTTTACATAAAAGGGCATAAAATTTTATTTAGCAAATGCTTTTCTTTTGATAAAAATATAAATGTGTATGCATATTTATTAAAAAAAAAAAAAAATCATGGATCGGGAGATAAGAAGCATTAAGTATTATGAAAATATCACCTTTATGAAAATTCACTTTTTCATGTAGGTGAGAAACCTTTTAGCACCAATACCATGTTTTGGCTGATGACTCTCTAGCACACGTGTGTGCTGGGATCATGAATATTAGTTATGTAATAAAGAAACTCAGTGCGGCTCATTTTTAAGAAAGGCACCGCCTTCTTTTGCAGCTCAAAGCTCATGGCAGTCTATTTCAATGTCAGGATTCTGTTAGAGATCCACAAACTACCTAATGATACTGTTTTCGCTTTTTTAAAACAAGCTAATACAGATAACATCATGTCATACATCTAGTCATGACACAGTACATTGTCAACCATTTCGAATTTTATTATCCACATATGATTTACATACAGTATAACCTGCTTCTCATTAGTTATTCACACTCACACGTACAAGAGCGCTCCATTGTTTCACACTTGCTCTGTCGTTTTACTTTCGAACTTGTGCGCCAGTTTCCCTGGAAGCTGCATGCAGTAACAGGTGTGTTTAGTTTTTTATATATATATTTTTGTGTCTGTGTTTGTGTTTGTGTGTGTGTTTGTGTGTGTGTGTGTGTTTTGTGTTCATCTCATTGTCACCACGCCCCGCTCCCTCCCCTTGTGCACTGTGTGTGATAAACTGTGAATGCCAACAGCCTGCGCTCCTTCAGTTCGGATAGGTCCAACACACTGAACCGGAGCTCTTTCACCAGGGACAGCATGATGATCGAGGAGATCCTGGCACCCAGCAAGGACACGGTACGCCTTCTATCCTTTCCGTCCTGTTCTCGTGGGCCCGTTCGCTTTGTTTAAAAGCCAAGAGCTGACTTAACACTTTGCTGTTTTAGGTGTGGCAGTGTAATTTCAGCCAGGTCTATTATTTCACAGTGTTTAAACGAAGGTCTTAATTTATCATGTACTGTAGGTCGAAGCTGTAAAGCTGTAGTTTTCCACCATCGCAACGGAGTGCTTTGGGATTTCTTGCTTGAAGATTTTTCTGTACAACTACGGAATGTCACATGATGTTTTTTTGAAATTGCTCGAGGAGAAGAAACTATTCGACTCCTGCAGCTTCCAAAAAGTACCAAACGTCACGTCGTTAAGCATCACACCACCTTTTTTAGACTTTAGTCTTGGCTAGTTCCCACGCCAGTGACTAGGTCTGTAACACCTACGACACCATGGCTACTCATGTTGCATCACGCTATCTGACACGTCATTGGTGTCTATGATTGGTTAGTGTTGCTGTGATTGATACTGCACAGAGAGAGAGAGTATTCCACCCCTTCCACATAAGGACCACGACCAAGTTTTGCTTTCTGGCATTAGAATTTAATCTCGCAATCTCCAGACACTCTTCTGTAAATTTCATGTTAAATCTATATTATTATTATTATTATTATTGTGTTTTTAAGTACGCTATGATATTCTACTTATGTACACAATGTCATTTTGTTGTGTCTTTGTAAGAATGTACCCAAGTATAAGAGTTTACTGGTACTGAATGCATATAGTAGGCATACAATGAGCAACTCTAATAAAGGCTTTTAAATTATTCAGAAAGGGTGCATTATTATTTGAACAATCCATTCAACAAAGAGTGCCTCGAAAACCACTGAACAGTCTAGTTTCTCTTGTTTCCTTCTTAGGGGTGTATTCAGAGTCAGCGACTTTAGATTATAAATTACGTTAGCACTAGGTGAAGTTACTCAGATTATTGGGCTGTGAAGCTTAAAAAGTGTTGTAAAATATTTGGAAAGGCTATTAAAAAATAAAAATTATTGTCTGCCTGGACCCAGGGTTGCCAGATTTGTCTTTAGTAACAGCATTAAAAAAGGGGTTTTCAATAGTGTAAGCATTCAAAGAGTGTCATGCCGTAAAATCTTTACAATTTAAATATGAGAAACTTAAAAAGACTAATATACTGAGCACAACGTTGCACATGCTAATATTTGTTGACTTCCAAATGTGGTAGGCAAATAATTTACCAAAATGATTCCTCATGCTCCCAGAACCACTCTTTCACAGTCTGAGTGCTGGAATATGCCCGTGCCATCAGGGAAGAAAAACTCCGTTAAGGTGATACCCTGGTCATTCAGTACATTCAGGTCAGCTGACTTCATTTTGTTGACACATAACGTTGCTGAGCCTGAACCTAACCAACTGGAGGAACTCCTAGATCATAACACTGCCTCCAGAGGCTTGTACAGTGGGAACTATGCATAGTGGGTGCATCATTTCATCTGCTTTCTCTTCTTACCCTGATGATAGGCCTACCTCTGGAATAGGCTCAATCTGGATGGCTTGCTCCATTGCTCACAAGTCCAAGTCTTAGCAAATTAATTAAACCCTTTTTCTTATTTGTCTCACTAACGAGTGGTTTTCTTACGGATAGACATCTGTTTAGTCCCAATCCTGTGAGCTCCCACATTGTGTGGAAATGTTCTTACTTGTACTATTACACATGATTTCTACTGTCATTTTGGATGCTGCAGCTCCACCAACCGTTCACCAAGGTGATCTACATTCATGATTATTTTAAGACCACATTTCTTCCATGAAGTTGCTGGAAGTATCTTACCAGGGTTTTAATAATGTGCTGGACCCAATTCCATCAATTTCAAACCTCCTTAGTAGTCTTTGCTCAACACAGGCGTGACCCATCTAAAATGACCAGGCAGTGTAGGACGATAAACTGTACAAATGAGAAGTTGGCAAGCTTTGAATTAAACTTCTAATCACGTGAATCATTGCAAATTTGTTTTAATTATACTAAACGCCTTCTACAGACATAATTACATAGCACATATCATAAAATAGCATTCCTATTGTTTTACATATTGCACACTAACACTGATTGTGTGCACTGCTTAATGTAGCTGTAAGATACTAAATCAAGGTCATGAACTCATACCATGTGTGCAGGATGTAGGCTGTTCTACCTCAGTTTTAAATACTATGTATTTAATAAGAATGTGTATAAGTTATATAAAGATAACATAATGCCAATTTGATCTATACTGCTCAAAAAAAATAAATATGGGACCAGTTTGACTTGAGCCTATGTATACATGGGGGCAGAGGTGGTTAAGGTGTTGGACTGCAGACCAGGTTCGATGCCCGACACTGCTGGGTCAACACTGTTGGACCCTTGAGCAAGGTCCTTCACCCTCAAGTGCTCAGATACAACCAGGCATCGAGCTGGCAACCCGACCCTGTAAATAACTGCCACAGAAACGGCGGATGCATATCTGTTGCCTGATGTGCTGGACGGCACATAGACAAACCCAAAAAACAAAGCCTACAGGTACTTGTACATACTAGGGCGTTCGTGTCAATCCGGGACTAATTGTTCCCCTTTTGTTTTAGCAGTATTCTTGCTTATAAAAAGAAAGAGCCTTATTTTTTAAAAGATATGGATATGTTCAATATTGGCTTATTGGTATATTTAATATTTAATACTGGAGAGGCATTCCGTTTTCTGTTTTTTCGTTGTTTTGTTTTCTGAATGCAGTTACAGCAGAAGATATAATTTCAAGTGTGAAACATTGTAATTACGTCAAATAAAATGTCAGACAACTCACCCCTCCACATTTGATTAAATATCACACATTAAAAATGAATCCAAGATTACATTTCCTTATAACCGATATGCACCTCTGTTTCAGTCCAACATGCATGTGATTCTCACACAAATGTTCAGGTAGTACTTAAGTCTATAGTCCTGTAGATTAGGTTTATTAAATTTTTTTTTTTTTTAATCTAAGGAGAACTGTGTTTAGCTTATTCTGATTGGTGATTCTAGTGTGTTTAAAACATTCTCTTCTTCTTTAAATGCTTCAGGCTGTCTGTAAAGCGATGCACTGCGTTGTTGAGCCCCATAATAAGGTATTCAGTCCAGTGAAAGCTGTAATATTATTTTTGGCAAACTTCAGCTCAAATGCAGGCTCAAACATATCTGATTTTTTTTTTGTAAAGAAAATCCCTGCATTTGCGTAATGACCGTTAAGCCATGATGCCTGAATTCCCACTGCTGTCAGAAAGACACGTCTTTATTTGCTGCCCTATGATTTGTAGCCCAGTTTTGACTGCATTAGAGTATTGTCATTATTTGCTTACGAAGTTTCAGTTCGTACTCTCCCTACAGCCTATATGCATGTATTCTTTGGATGCTTTCTGCCATCAGCCGCTCGGTGAGGTGATAAGTGTGGGGTTGAGATGCTAATTGCAATGTAGCCAGCACTTCTCAGCTCCACAACACTTCCCTCTTAGCGCCGTTTTTCTTGCCATGCATTGAGATCGAGGTGGTTGTTGTTGTTGTTGTTCTGCTTTACTGCCAAACCACGGTATTGACGGTGTGGTTATGTGTGTGTTCTCACCTTCAGCATCTGGCTGTAGCGAAAGAGTATGACACTGACTCTTTGAGGCGATACAGTTGGACAGCAGATGCCCTGGACAATGTCAACTTGGTCTCCAGCCCGGTCCACTCAGGGTAAGATGTGCGAGACATGCATCGCAAATTATATTGCTCGAATACAATACTTCTTGTTAATTTTTTTAGAAGTGGATCTGCTGTGAATGTGTATATTGTTCATGCTCTCCTTGGCTTTGCCTCTAGTGCAGCTCTTTATGCACCTATCTTTTGACTGTCCTTTGTGTCCATCCTACAGACGAATAGCATAGCTCTGATGAGACATGTTGATTTGATCGTTCCTCCGCTGTTCCGTTTTATTTTTCTTTACAGTGTTTCCACTCCACTTCCTCAGTATGACTCCAGGTGATGATGGTTGTGTCCTGTGATTACACTTTGTTTCTTCTTCTCTGCCTGCTTGTTTCCTTTCTGCTCTTCCTCACCAACAGAACATACTAAGTTGAACTGCGCAGGACGTATATGATAATACATTGCCTTAAAGATATTATGGAACAATTCATCCAGCTCCAGTACATTAATAAGACTGGATTAAGTGGGAAATGTTTGAGTACGCATATGGTGTTTACTTTATTCACACCGGGATGTTTCACTGTGTGTATCACTTGGTTTGCCTGTGTGTTCACCACTTCTAGTTTAAATTACTACAGTAGTGTTAGCAATCAGTGAACATGACGAAACAAGATATTTTGTTTTTCACAAATATAAATTTCTGACCTAAAATATAAGAGCTTATTAGATGAGCAGAGATGGGTAAATACCCAAATCTTGCACTTGAGTAAAGTAAAAGTAGATGTCCCCCATTTACATTTGTACTTGAGTAAAAGTTTTAAGTACTTGTTTATCTCATAAGTAGCTCGCAATAGCTTTTTTGTAGCAAGAAAAAAATCTCTCTCTTCTTCAGAATGCGTTTTTATAATAAAAAAAAAAACTAATAATGCCTAAAGTGGTCTGAGCTTTAAGGGCTAAGCAACATAAAAGCAATAAGAGCTGTGTAATGTAATCCATTTTTTGTTGGTCGATTCAGTTAATTGAATCGATGGGTCAGTTTCGATTCAGGATCGATTCACACATTTAAAAGTATGTAGTTAAACTTACAGTCATGAACATAACATCTACAATTGACAAATTCCTGAAGAAATATGCCACAGCTGACGGAAAAAAAGGTTTGCATCTTCCACAAATACTCGTAATTTGTGAGAGTATTGCTAATTAATTAGGACAGTTGTGGCTCAAACGGTTAAGGCTGCAGGTTACTGGGTTTCTGATTGGAAGGTCGGGAGGTTCGAGCCCCAGCACTGCCAAGTTGCCACTGTTGAGACCTTTGAACAAGGCCCTTAACCCTATCTGCTCCAGGGGGGCTGTATCCTGGCTGACCCTGCTCTCTGACCAAAGCTTTCTAACTCAGATATGCAAAAAATAAAAATAAAAGAACATATAATTTCACTGTGCTGTAAGGTACATGTGACAAATAATTGAATCTTTCTTTAAATGTTTGAGGTTATGGATGGCCACCTTCTGGCCTGGAGTATGGAGCAGAAGATTGGCAGGGGGAAAAAAGATTGTTGCTTTGTATGAAAATGATCAGATTGGAATTCTTGTGATACATTTTTTTTGCCTCTGCACATGCCCCATGCTGAAGTCATCAGACAGCACCAGCAGCATTGGGATTTCATAGCAGTGCAAGCAATAGCTGCTAAAACAGCTAAAGCAAGGCAGCTTTCTTCCTCAACAAATACAGCTGACCATCTGCTTGCTGTCCTCCAGAGCAAAATTCCAAGCATCTTTTTTATTTAAAATCGCATCCATCGTTTAACATAAATAAACAGTCGCACAAGTATGAAGTATTATGACCTATATCGACGGGTGCATGCATGGCGCATTCACGTTAGAGTCAGATAAAAGTCACTTGTAATTACGAATTTCACGAAACACGAAAATGTGGTTTGACACAAACCAAAATCTGACACAAAAAAATCTGAATCGAACAATATGTTTTTTAATGTAAACGTAGCCATTAAAACTTCAAAATCTGGGAAAAGAATACAGCTAATCAGGCAATAAACTTTAGTGCTATTAAATAAACAAAAAATCACAACACCCAAAAATTTAATCTCATCGAAAGTCTATATATGATTCACAGCTCTAAAAGTAATATTGCACTCACAATCGTGCTGTTGTGCTAAATATCAGCCTGTATTCCTTACATCCATGTTGTTTCCCATGCCATATTGCTTACCACACATACAGAATTTATGCTTTATATTGAACTGTTTTAGCTTGAACTTTAATACCTTTGTAATAATTTTATATAGGTATTTATATATATAATATAATTTATACCACCATGGTATAATTTTATACCATAGTGCTATTTTAGCCTGTACTTTTGGCCAAGGAAATAAACCAGCAGGACCACCTGGTTCCAACAGATACTTTTCTAAATGCTAAGCCTGAACAATCTATATTTGGGCGATTGGACATGACCCATGGATCGCAGATTGTGTGCCAACAGCCATTAACAGAGCTATTAAATCGCTGATATATTGCATTCTCTATCCATTCAGCTATATACAGTAAGCATATAGCACAACGTATATAGTCATACAGTAGAATGTGGTTATCCCATTTCAGATTTAGTCCCCCTATTATTATAAGGACCTCCACTTTTCTAGGAAGGCTTTCCGCTAGATTTTGGAGCATGGCTGTGTGGATTTGTGGTCATTTAGTTAAAATAGCATAACTGGATTGAGACACTGATGTTGGATGAGGACACCTGGGGTTTAGTCTGTGTTTATCCCAAAGGCGTTTGTTTAGGTTGAGGTCAGGGCTCTGTGAAGCACACTCAAGTTCTGCAGCAATCTTGGTTCATACTGGAACAGCTTTGGGCCTTTTACTAAAGAGAGAGTGAAGAGAGATCTACAACATAGAAAGATATTCTAGGCAGTCGAGAATATCCTCCAACATTGCACTAACAGTATGAGGAACAGTATGAAGAATGCCACATATTATTGTGATGGTCAGGTCCACATAGGTTGGGACTACTATACTATAATATAGTACTATAATACTATATACTGTAGTCTATATATCCGTCAGAACACCCTGAAACTCAAAACTTGATCAGGATTCATTTTGTAGAGCAGGGACATGGATTGTTCATGAAACTAATGAGTAGTCAAAATCACAACCATTTTCTAACAGATACATATGAGATTTAGATGGCTTAATGGCATCAAGAAAATATATACTAATCTCAACCTACTCAGCCCTTCGCTCGTAGAGCAAACACCAAGTCAACGTACCAGGTCTCCAAAACATGTGATACCAGTGATATTGAACTTTTAGCCAAAATTTAGCCAATAGACTAATAAAGTCTATAAGTCTATAATCAAACTGGAATCAATCATTTCTCAGCCTTGCGTGGAGAAGTCAGTGACCAGTAAAACAAAATGTCCTTGCATATTTCCCAATGAGCTCCAGGAATTCTGTTTTTGCAATGTCAGTCAAATCAAATGTTGGAGGATCTTGGCAACAAATCCACAAGATTCTTTTGCAATTGCCAGTAGCCTGGCTTGCAAAGCTAATTTCAGACAGATGAAGGTTCAAGAAGGTCAAAAAGATTGTATAACCAAAAGATTGTAAATCCAGTACAGGCCCAAAGTCACATTGCAAAGACATGTTAAATAACTAACTGGTTTGCTGTCTTCCTTCGATAAGGTATTTATTTGTGACAAACTTAGTGCACTATTCAATCCAGGCAAAGGAACATTCACATGCATTTTGGAGGTGTTGAAAATAATTTTGATTACCAAGGTTGAAGAGCACACCAAAGAAAGAGAATCTTCAGAAGCGAAAGCCATGCAAGCAGTATTGGTAGTCAGCTCGTAATTTCTTGCTTGGTTTTGATGAACCGCAGAAACAGGTTTAAAGACGCATATTTTTTCAATAACACATTTTCTTCTAAGTAACACAAAGTTGAGTAATCTACCTTGGCAGTTTGTGAAGAACTTCAGTTTACATGCATAAATGAAATAAACAATACATAAGCATCTGGGGATTTGTTAAAAAAAAAAAAAAAGATTTATATCTCTTGGACATGCTCATGCTGTCAAAACAATTGCTCCATGAATAAACTGCCAGGGCTGAACTCTCATGATCCCACTTTCCAGCCTTTCTTCTCGTGTGATTCTTTCCTCTCCTGGGTTTTGTTGTGTGAATTCTTTATCACAGCATGGAAACAGTCCTCACTGGTGATCACTGAAAGCCAAAGCCTCTTTGTCTCCTTTTCATCACCGTGCCACGTTGCTCTCTACAGGTTCCTGGTGAGTTTCATGGTGGATGCCCGCGGCGGCTCAATGCGAGGCAGCCGCCACAATGGGATGCGCATCATCATCCCACCACGCAAGTGCACAGCCCCAACTCGCATCACTTGCCGCCTGGTCAAGCGGCACAAGCTTGCCTCGCCACCGCCCATGGTGGAGGGAGAGGGACTGGCAAGCCGCCTGGTGGAAGTTGGCCCCGCTGGAGCTCAGTTCCTCGGGTAGGTCAGGTTCTTCTGCCATTTCTGTTTCTTGGTTCTTCTTTACTCCCCATTACCATGAAACCCATCTGTGTCTGGAGTGTGTGGTGGCTAGGCTTTCCGGCAGTGAGACTAGTGTCAAGCCAGCCTCTGACAGTGGACAGTAATGCTGCAATATATTGCAAAGTTCAGTGTAGCCCACTTCATTTGCTATTTCCCAGTGTTTTCATCCTCCAAGCAGATGAGTGAACTTCCCTTACTCTATAACCAGGATAATGAATGCACGAGTGACTATAGTATAGGGAGAGGTTTAGAAGGCTAACTAATTGAAGTAATTAAATGAAACACTAGTATTCCTGCAGCAATGACGGACTGTTTTGTGTTCCTCCTTTTTGTTCCTCTAATTGCTGCATGGATGTTATTCAGTAAACTCCACCTTCCCCGAAAACTCCCCCCTCTTAATGAGGGCGAGAGCTTCGTTAGCCGAATCCTGCAGCTTGGGCCTCAAGGAACAAAATTTGCTGGGTAGGAGTGTGCCGCTGAGAAAAGACGACACTGCTCTTGGTTGAAGCCATTGTTGATTTATTTATTTTTTTGTTGTTGTTGGGTTGTTTTACTTTCAAGTCACCCTTTTTGTTTTTTTTAAGGCTTTCAGTCGACTAGCAAGTTCGCTGAAAGTGGATCATGCTCGCTGTACTGTGCTTGTTGGGCATGCTATTTGCTGCTGTTATGGCTGCCAAGTTTTGCCCATGTTTGACCAAACTCAGACTCCCACTGTGCCATCCCATGGATGGGAGATGGATTCATTTGCTCTTTCTTTCTGGAGAAGGTATCATTCGTGGAGTTTCCGAGAAAGGCATAAGAGTCAACACTGTACAGAATAATATTAGAGGAATAAAATAGATTACTTAACGTATCATACTGTAAAATATAGCGTAGATATTTATTATCACATAAGACCATAGCTGCAAAAGAACAGGAGCAATAAAGTTTTTAAACACCCTATATTTTATTATTTGGACCAAGCTATGGGGTAAATGTGTGTATTTTTTAAGCTAATTAAACTATTTGAAAGTTCAGGCTTAGCCGGTTTACCAAATGCTCCTGCCATTAGAACAACCTTTCATATAGAGTCTATTTAAGATAAATCTCTATATACAAATATTTAATATTGTCCTGTATTTATTTGACATTCTGTACCTGAACTTACAGTATATGTGTTGAAAAACTTGACTGACAATTTCTATGTATTTTTTTCATGGTACCTTCTCTGGTATTATACATTGTATGTAATTTTCTGTTTTCTCATGACTCAGTGTGAACAGTGTCTTGCTTGTCTGTTATTAAATGTCACATTATATTTACTGTATATACAAAATGCATCTACCTTACTGTACACAATGATAATTTTAACTTAAACTGTTTGACCGTTTTAACCAAAATAGCTAATGTATGCTGAATTGTAAAAAAAAAAAAAAAAAAACATACCCTTCTGTTTTAACCTACAGTGGGACAAAAAAGTATTTAGTCAGCCACCAATTGTGCAAGTTCTCCCACTTACAGTGCATCCGGAAAGTATTCACAGTGCATCACCTTTTCAACAATTTTGTTATGTCACAGCCTTATTCCAAAATGGATTCAATTTATTTTTTTCCTCAGAATTCTACACACAACACCCCATAGGGACAACATGAAAAAAGTTTACTTGAGTTTTTTGGCAGCAATTAAAGCCTCAAGTCTTTTTGAATATGATGCCACAAGCTTGGCACACCTATCCTTGGCCAGTTTCGCCCATTCCTCTTTTCAGCACCTCTCAAGCTCCATCAGGTTGGATGGGAAGCGTCGGTGCACAGCCATTTTAAGATCTCTCCAGAGATGTTCAATCGAATTCAAGTCTGGGCTCTGGCTGGACCACTCAATGATATTCACAGAGTTGTCCTGAAGCCACTCCTTTGATATCTTAGGGTCGTTGTCCTGCTGAAAGATGAACCGGCACCCCAGTCTGAGGTCGAGAGCGCTCTGGAGCAGGTTTTCATTCAGGATGTCTCTGTACATTGCTACAGTCTTTTTTTCCCTTTATCCTGACTAGTCTCCCAGTACCTGCCACTGAAAAACATTCCCACAGCATGATGTTGCCACCACCATGCTTTACTGTAGGGATGGTTTTGGCCTGGTGATGAGCGGTGCCTGGTTTCCTCCAAACATGACACCTGGCATTCACACCAAAGAGTTCAATCTTTGTCTCATCAGACCAGAGAATTTTGTTTCTCATGGTCTGAGAGTCCCCCTTTTGGCAAACTCCAGGCGGGCTGCCATGTGACTTTTACTAAGGAGTGGCTTCCGTCTGGGCACTCTACCATATAGGCCTGATTGGTGGATTGCTGCAGAGATGGTTGTCCTTCTGGAAGGTTCTCCTCTCTCCACAAAGGACC